>OV121041.1:14212500-14597500 GCA_921293045.1 Aplocera efformata
GTGAATTACATTGACACATTGAAGAACATATTTTGAATGGGTTTATGAAAATTTATTACATCGAGGAAATTTACGAATTATTTAGATTGACTAACGTTTCAGACTTTATGGCCTACACAATAAGGTCTGTAGTCACCGCGTCCCAGTAATATTGACTTTCATATTCAAAATAGCGTCACAGTCCCAAATCTGTAGGATTGTGATTCACGTCGCGAACAGTTTGCTCTCTACGTGACAGTCACTGTAGTCAAGATACAATGTCATTCCGATACAAATAACAAATTGGAGTTTGCCTCTGAATCGATGGCTTGCAGATACGTTGAATAACTTATATTGCGAAAAACGTGAATATAGTGGAGAGAAATTTGTGCTTTTCTCATGTAAATTGAGGAATTCTTATAGGATAAATGTTTGTGCTGCTATTGTGTCTTTTTATATATATTTTTTACTTGTTGTAGATTCATTATCATTCTTAATTTTTTAACTGTAAGACAACTCTTTCAATAATTTTAATGTCGTATACTTGGATTCATTAGTCATTAGATAAACCATTTAAATTTAATAGAAAAATTTGCAGGCTTCTTGAAAAGTTTTTTTTATCTTAGATAGGCGGCGGAATTATCAATTTATACAGTTTGTAATAGTCATATTACTGACTCATAAAAATATAATATTAATAAACCGTGGTACACATTTCGTTGTACACTGTTACAATCTACAGAAAGTATAAATAATCTCATAACAAAATTTAAGTACTTTGTTTAAACAGCGCCTTGTATGCAGCTCACGGAATGCCACTAAACTTAGCATAAATCTTTATCAACGTTAAAAAACCAATGACGGGGTAAGGCCTTCTAGGCTTGATCATAGTGAATTTCAAAAGAAGAAGCCTAACATTAAAAGGTAGCAAGTACGAGTACTTGTTTATAAATTCTGAGTATAAAGGAGATCGAAGTTTGTGTTTGAAGTCAGGCTAAAGGCAGGCCACTAGCTCGTTTTGACGGTTCTGTGGGCATTGGCTTTTCATAACATGGGTGAAAGGGGTCATTACCTTAACAGCCTTTAATGTTCTCACTGCAGACACCGGCCTAGTTTCAAATCAGAGTCATTATCAAATTAGATTTGGAATGCAGCATCTGCATTTCTTGAGACATCTTCTTTGACAATTTCGGGATCTCATTGGTGCACGTTTGTTTTTGCGACCAGCGACGGAGTTACCATGACAGGTAGACAAAAGGCACATACAAATACACTATAACTCTATAAAATCAATGTTCTTAGAATTCATTAACTAATACAATATGATTTAAATTTTATTTTAAAACTATCATGGTTATAATGAACTTTTTTTGCATTATTTTATGTCAAAATATCGTGAGACAAAAAACTCATGGTAAATATCACTATTACTTGAAAAATAATACAATATGATGCCATATTTGCTCGAGAAAATTAAAAAAATATGTTTTGTTTTATTGATTAGAGAACCTACACTTAAGTAAGGTCATTAAGTAGAACATGAGCTTCTGTGTCTTTACAGCTGTACTATGTCGCCTTGGCCACGTTTTGAGGCCGCAGTCGATTTACATTTAAATTACACCTCGGCCATTCACCGACTTCCTAACTTACGGGAGTTTACGCGAACCTCACTCAAGGAAGGATATTTTTTATGATAAACAGCAGGTGCTAAATTAAGCAGGAGTAAGAGCATCCGCACTAGTGGGGGGAAGGGGCAGTCGGCCACTTTGGGGGCTGGAGTTAGAACATTCCGTGTTCTGTGTCCTCTGAACAGGAGAGTCATCATCATAATTATTCTATTCGAAAAATCTATTTCATCGCGCAGTTTGGCGAGTGTTACGTGAGAAGGACCGGGGTATACACACGCCAATTTTTAAACTACAGGTAGTGACCTGTAGTTTAAAAATTGGCGTTCAGGTAGTGACCTGTAGTTTAAAAAAGTTCAAATCCAGTCGATCTTAAAACGACTAAGAACCAAAAATTTTACGTTACATTTACCAATCGGGACTGGTCTCCCGTGGTACATCAAAACACATTCACTATTTTTTGTTAAGTGTAGACCAGTATCCCTGCAATGAGAACATGAGAAGTTGATACTGAGGATACTTCATTTTGCATCAAATATTTATCCAAGTGTTTGAATGCAAGGTAACTTAAAATTTAAAAGTTTAATCTTTATTTGGCAGAAAGATATGCAAGCAAAATAATCTACTGAACAGCTGAAACTAAATTCTTGTATATTTCAAACGATACTTTTTACAGAATTGCTTTCAGCTCGTCTTGATTTACATAATTCAGTTTAAAATGAGATAAGTTTGCCTGTCTCATTGTTTGTTGGTCTGTTTGTTTATTTGCCTGTCTGTCTATGGTGTTATGGCAACTCCTTCTAAGCAAAGTATTTCCAAGTGTACGATCTAACTTTAAAGCGTTTTTTTAAGAATCGGAATCTGGTTTTGTCTTGTCAGTAGATCTTAATACTTTTTTGAACAGATTTGACTAACTGCTTAAAACTTTACCTTCAAACTAACACTACTACAATATTTCCAGCTAAAACCAAATATTTTTTTTGGAAAATTATTAAAAATTATCCATAGAAACAAAATCTAAAATTTAGTAGGCAATTTCATTTCTCGTCCGTTATTATATAGCGGCTATTGTACGCCATAAATCGCGCGTTGCCATGTAAAATGTACTTTTGCGAAAACTTGGCAGTTTGCACTCAGCAAATATTCCTCGAATGCGGGCAAAGTTTGGATAACATATTTTATAACCGTTTCTTTCATTCCGTAAACTGCGACTTAGATGTGAAATATCTGGCCGATGCCTTATTTACAGATCCTGAGCCGGATAGCGCTCAATTATTTTGTTCATCGACCGTGCTCTTGCTGGATGTTTTATGCTGTTAAAAAGCTTGAAAATGGCATTATTATTTCTACATAAGAAAAATTTACAATATTTCAGAAACTTGGTCTTTTATTGTTTCCGCTGTGAATTTAATATTAGAAATTTATTTTTACTTCCACTGATGAGCCTATGCCACTTTTACACTACATGGGGAAATATAAGATGGATCCATACGTCCATAATTCAATCGGAGAAAGATATCTTTAATGTGATTCGAACGGCACATAAAATTATTTAGATAAAGAAAAAATATATTAATTATTAAATGAGTTTTTCTGGCACTATTCACTTTCCGCGTATATACATGTACGCATATAAAATATTATAATACTTTAAAAATAGTTAATTACAAATCATATCTTTTCATAAGCCCAATTCTTTAAGATAAAAGATTTACTTAGCTAATAGACAATATAGTATAATATTTGAGTGTGATTATAGAGCAGCTATTAGTGTTAAATGTTAAATGGCTGGCGGCGATAGGACACTCTGATCAATGGCAAAGCGAATCGAACATGTTGACCTGCGGGGCTGTGCCGCCTCTACTACGAAACTGGACTAAATAATCCATCAAAATTCGCAATCTGTTGTTATTGCACATCGATTCTCTGTATGAGCGACAGATTTATTGAAATTTATTGAAATTATACAATAAAAATCAAACAACCTGCACTTTAACTCTCAGGTCAATCGATTTCAGGTGCTAGTGATTATTAAAGAACAAGAAAGTGTTTCATGGAATTCTAAATTTACACAACTGTTCGAATTAAAGTCAAGGGGTGTTGGAGGGTTTATCTTACAAAGATTTCTGTGAAATTAAGGAAATGCCGAGACAAAGTTGGAGAACGCAATCTGCTACCGAATAAACTGGTTATTCAGCTGGTCTTTAAAATCTTCAAGTAAAAAATTTCAAAGATAATAGCGCAGTTGCTGTCAGACACTACGGCACCACTGAAAACCAGTGCTACAGCAGCCATGCTACTGTAGCAAATACTAAGTGGCGGCCGATTTGTGATCACATTCTCTATTAAATTTTACTTTTATTTGTTTTAATTTTAAAGGTATGGCAATAATTAATAATTTGACTCGGTGAATTAATAATATTTACACCGAAAATATTGTATATCTCCGTAACTAAATTACGAACATGCTGCATTGTAACCTTTTCTTTTTTTATGACTGTTGTTAATTTTATTTTTGTTATGTATGTTTCTATCGAGGTGGACAATAAAGAGTATTCATTCATTATATATTGCAAGGGAAGTATTGTTCTCAAAGTTAGTTCCCGTAGTACTGCTAGACTCCCGTAGTACCCGAGACTATCTCCGATTGTGATCCAATCACACTGATTACTCGATCCAATCTGTGTCACATAGGTAATTGAAGGCTGTATGGGATAGGTGCAGCTGAGTGGATGGTTGTATTTCGTCATTGATCGCTGGATAGAGGTAATCATTTTGTCTCGGCGCCTTATTGATCGCTTAACCATCTGTTAAGAATAAGTGACTCATTTAAAAAAGACGAAACATTTCAACTTCAATACTTTTATCTCTTATTTCTGGCTTGGATTTGGATGTTTTTTCTCAAAAAAAATTTATCCAAATCGGTATAAAACAGGCGAAGAAAAGTGAAAGGAAAGCAAAATACTCAATTTCGTTTACTTAGATGACATATTTTGTCCAGTTATTTTGATTTTAACTCCCAACTATAAGACAGATTATAAATATTAGAATAACGTCAATGGTAGCTTTCAACACCTTCAATGATTTTAAAGATGGTTTAACCACGTCCTCCTGTCATGTACCTGCAACCCCACAACCTAAAAACTAGCAACACAAAAAGCGCGCGGCGGCCACAGAGTGATTTATTCACTCGCTACTTACCGTCGAGTGTTTGAGTTGTTTATAGGCTTTCCTTACACCGAATACTGTGCGCTCGGCCACCGTGACGAACGACGCCGAACGGCGGTTCAATAGATAAGAAACACATCAACAAGTCCGTCTGTATCAGCCTTTTAATACACAGCAGGGACACCGGCCTGCTCTTGATAATTGAGAGTAAATGCTTTGATCTGCCATGGGAGCTACATATATGTCACATGTCTTCCAATTTTTGGTTTTAAGACATATCGGTTTCCTACATACTTGCATACATAAACTTTTCAAGTGAAAAACTCATTGGTGTACATGTGGGTTTGAACCAGTGAACCTTCAGATTGAAAACTCCCACTCATCAACAAGTGACTGTTTTAAAAATAAAACCCTTCAGGCATCCCTTATTTCTCTCCTATGGGGGTACACCCTACCATTTAAAAAAAGGAACATCCAAATCTGTATATAACGGGCGAAGGAAAGCAAAACATGTAATTTCGTATAACTGGATGTCAAATTATTCCTAGTTATTTTGATTTAACTATCAAACTTTTGAACCGATTTTAATAAATTTTCTTTTGCTATGTTTTATATTATTGTGTTACGTTCTTAATTAATCTATTATTGACATTGAAATTAACCTTAATTTATTTTGCTGTATCAATAATATTTTTTTATTCATTTTATTATTTACAGCCACTATTTTCCCGCCACCATTACCAAAAACCCCTCCTCAAAAGGTTGTTGAATTGCATTTGAAACGTAAAACACTGACAATTCACAAATAAATCATAATTCATTTCGAACTACCCGTTCGCATCGTGTCACCCAATTAGCCTTCATTCGTTACGCGTGCACCCGCCGTGGCCCGGACTTAATTAGGGTGCAATTTCGCTCTAAAGGATTCCAGTTTCGGACGTTTCTAGATAAAAATAAATTTATTAGCAACGATAGCTGAGCTTTATTAGGCGAAACAAAAAGTTTAGAACCAACTAATGACTTGCGAATCGTAGCGCCAGTATTTAAAGTAGTTGAACCGCGCGGTTGGATTACTGTGGTAGATGTAAAGAGTTAAATTATGCAGTGTTACCATCATACAAATAGTTTAGGATAGTACCAGTAGAACTTGTGCAAAGTTCGCCCGTAGAACTGCCCCCACATATGGTAATCTGTCGCCAACCACTCGCATTACTGTGTTCTGGTAGAAGGGTGTGGGTGCCGGTGCAATCAAATGCACATGAGACGTAACATCCCCGTTTCGGGTGACGATGGCAACAAGTGCGACTTGGGTCTTCTCATACTTCGCTCGGGTAGGACCTAAGTCGTATTGCAGTTATGGGCGGAGGTAACCACGTAATATCGTAGCCCCTGAAGCAACTGGTCTAATTAGGCATAGATAAGTGACGTAAAGGGCTTTAGATGATCTGTAAAGAACATCTTGTTATATAAAGTAAACCTCATATTTTTCTATTACAAAATTTTACTTAAGTAGATATTACTGTGACGCCGCCTCCCCTTTTTTATTTGTTAAAATCTTATCCATCCAAAGGTTGGCTGAAAGAGATCGCTCTTAGCGGTAAGGGCGGCCTTAATTGTGCCACTAATTATATGTCCTTTTTACAGAACGAGCTTCGTGTTCATAAAATATAACAAAATTTTATTTCATTTTCATGTTTATTTAACGTTTAAATCCCCATACTACAATCAAGATTGTTATATTGTATTTTATAAGTATTCAAACATTTTAACATAATAATTTATGTTATAAAAAAATTAATAATGTAAAACAGTTAATAAAAAAATCCTATTAGAACCATTTTCGACTTCTACGCGGACGAAGTCGCGGGCAAGAGCTAGTAAAATATATAATAGCTGTTAAATCGTCTAATAATCCTTTAATTGTTAGTTTACTAATAAAGATAATTTCAGAACAAAATTATAGAATAATGTATAGAATACAACTGTTTTTGAATACTTCAAACTCGAAACAAACGAGCCGAACCTAAATTCTCGCGCATGACTTCTGTGCTGTAACGAGCGAGGCTCTTACACACGATCGTCTTACCCGGTGAGATGTCGCAAATACAAGAAGTACTAGATTGATAGTGTATGACCATGGATGACGTCACAAAAAGCTGTAAAATAACTAACTAGATAAGCTTGCTAACAAGCATTATTTCAAGGCATTACTGATATTTATTTCAAAAAGTATTGCTATAAAAATTAATCAAACACAAGTAATTGATTTAAAAATAAAAAAAAACCAACTGCAATACTTTCAAAGCAGAAAAATACGCAATTTCGTTTACTTGGATGACATATGTTTTCCAGTTACTTTAATTTAACAACTTTTAAACCGATTATGATGAAAAATTCAATGGCACCAATCCGAAAGCATAACCCATAAAATAAAAAAAGAATTTTCCAAATCGGTTCATAATAGGCGGAGAAATCGGTGACATACATAAAAAATATATATACAGTGAAACATAGAACCTCCTCCTTTTTTGAAGTCAGTTAAAAATAAAGATTTTTCACATTAGTCTAAAGCGATCCTGTTGATCCTGTATCGCAACTCGATGCGCTACATACTTCTGAGATTATGTTTACTTGCAGTAAAACTTTAAAACGTAAATTGCTGAATTATGATGTCGTGAAGTTGCTACTTGATTTCTTTCTTATAAAAAATAAATATATATCGACAAGATCATGCGTTCTCATACAGTGAAGCGCGTGAGTCGCAGACGTAGGTGTAGTATTGTAGTGCGTATGCTGCGCCCTAACAAGGCCCTTACGATACAAGTCACGTGCGCGCCCTACGAACGTACGCCTGATACTCATTGATGAAAATTTAATTTCACCAACATTCCGCTTCGGGAAAGATTAGAGTGCCTAAACGTTGCGGTGGGATTCGACCAAAACTTTGTGGATGAGATTTAAAATATTAACCAGCCGGAGCAGACAAGCGCAAACCACTAATCATGATGAGGTCTGGCACATTTTGGTTGTGTTGTTAATGTGATTAACAGTCGTCTTCTGGAAATTGCGTCAAATAAGAAAACAAGAAACTTACTAACACAAAATTCGAACATTTTCTGACAACAAGTCAAGATACAGAAAATATAGCATCACTTGTAATTTCCTTTTAATCAGCCAACCTTTGAAGCATCATTTTGACCTTAGTATAATGCTGTATGCAGTATTTCAACTTTATCGTTTGGCGGGTCCTGTTGTTCGCGTCCGTGCTAAAGGGGCAACAAAAAGTAGCAATGGAACCTTAGCAAAGTTCACCCAGAGAAGTACTGCCTCCACGCCTGGTAATCTGTCGCCAAGAAGCAGTGCACACGTACTGCTGTGTTCCGGTGGAAGGGTATGGGTGCCAGTAAAATCACATTTCCATGATATGTAACATCCCCGTCTCGGGCATAAGGCGCAACTTAAGTATTGTGATGGACGGAGGTAACCACTTAACACCAGGTAGGGCTTCAGCTTGTCCCGTCACTTTTGTTACAAAAACAAATGAATCAGTATGATCTCAAAAACATTTAAGTGAATTTTTTGATTCGCTTAAATTTCTTTAAGGATTTCTTTATGAAGTCCAAGTTCTTGGAATTATTAGACTGGAATACATTACAAGATTTTACGAATTCATATTATTATTTATTAGTTACCTAGTTTCCATAGTACAAACTATGCTTAGTTTTGGGCTAAATGGCGCTGTGTCCATGATTATTTAATATAATATTATTACATAATTTCTATTTTTTTACATTTTTACTACAAAATAACAAAATATAAAATAACATTAGCTGTGGAGCTTAGACCCAAGCGATCAAAAAAAAAGTGTTCTGTAAAGAACACCCAGGCAAGCTTCGTAACGAGCTTCAACTTAACAGAGAGCTTTAAATCTGGTTAAAAAGCTTAGTTGATTTACCATCGTAGCTGTACTATGCTTTGATCCATATGCTTCGTGGCCAATTTCCTAGTAATATCCGCGTGCATCCAGAACCGCGTTCGATCACCGCACCAGCACGACGGCATGCTATTATCGGAGTTAATTGCATTTCAGCACAGTTTTAGCGAGATTGCACGCGAAATTATTAAAAAAAGGCATAGCTTTTTCGAGTAACAGCTAATGGGATACAGGACCAGTTTGTTTCAAACTCAAACTCATTTATTTCTTAACATCTCAAGTATCGTACACACGTTACATTTTACTCGTGAACAAAACAAACAAACATACTATGTAAAGATACTCGTGAGCATATAATATATCACAGAAGCTGATATGTCAAATTACAGATAGTTTTCATGTTTTATCTAGTCTTATTTGTTAAGTTTACGTCTGTTCCAACACTAACCAACCAAATCGAGGGGAAGAAACAGACCAACAAAACACCTCGGAGGCAGTACTACATATTCGCGTAGATGGCCGTGCGTCTAGAGTGGAGCAAATTTTTTTATGTAATTCTTAAGGTACATAAAAAAATTCTTCACCACCGTTATGATTTCTATCTGCGTTTCAGTCACGTAAATATACGTAATAGCAGTTCCCCTCCCGCCGGATGTCGTCACAGTAATTAGACAAGTTTGCAAAGACGCCTCATTGCTGCATTCAGAGCGCTCCAGTTATTCAAGACTACGTTATGAAGTCACCCAACTTCCTCCAACGAGGAAAGCCAAAGTTTTACTATAAATTAATTTACGATGTTTGGAATTCTCATGAGATTATGGTCCTGTCAATTATTGATGTAACTTATCAACCTCTTATGTTTCTATTGCCGGTATGCCAGCCTACTGTCGAAAATTGAGAGTAGCATGCCCAACTCGTTTTGGTAAATGTCTTCAGATTTCTGTTTCCAGGGAACACAGATTGTTTACCGTGTTGTTGTTGTTTAGCGTGTTATTGTTCACATAAATATTACAACAAAAAACTCATTGGTGTACTTCTGCATTTGCACATATTGTAATATATCTAAATAGTTTAAGTAGGCTGGATAAAAATCATTAATTGTTACGTAAGGTAGTTTAATTTTTATTGAAGTCATTTCCGAATAAAACTATTATTGCGCTGTACGTTCCGATGTTTTAATTGTTAAATACCGAAGGCCTGGCTAAAAGACTCTAAACATCTCACATAGTATGTAAGGGAAGTCCTTTCCTTGAAAAAGTATCATAAATTCTCTTGTCACATACTTAAGGACTATATATATTAGTCAAATAAATATAGTCTATGAAAACATTATCATGGATGTGTGTGGTCTATGGGAAGCGTTCTGAGGAACTATTGACTCTGGTGCCCGCGGCTGATTTCCACCACCGTACCACACGCCGCACGCCGCAAAATTAGATTTCATCCGCACCATCTGGTTGGCTGGTTTTCCACATCTGGATGGATGGTTTGGTTTCTCGCATTCTTTCCTTCCGCGTACATTTCGGTTGTGGATTGAACTTCTTGGTGCAGTTTTGAACTGAACGGGATCCTACAAAAGGCGGGTTGATCGTCATCTGAAAGGCCGGAAGCGCATCAGCATTGCCTCTGGCATTGGAAAATAAAATGTATCCATCCAATGAGTACTCACCGCCGATCGGCGCTAATCCCGGCATCGAACTAACGACCTGGGGATTAACCAATCGTGGATATTCCATTTCGAATAATTTTGAGCCAGCGGTGGATTTTTTACATGATATTCTCAATGGGTTTTGCAATTGCTGATTTATCTCAAAATACCTATTTGAGACGAACAATTAAATTGTCGTTGTTTTAGTCGCCATGCCCGAGGACAAATAGATATATTGCTGTTACACATGTAACAGCAATATATCTATTTATATTTATAACTAGCTATGCCCGCAACTTCGTTCGTTGCGAATTCGTCGAAATTGACATTTCCAAGTAATTTTTAAGAATTCATTTTTTTTTACTTTGACTTGACTTTCGGTAGGGGAGGACCTAAATCATATTGCTGTCTATGGGTGGCGGTAAACATTTAAAACCAGGTGGCCCAAAAAAAAAATCAGGCAGACTCCCAAGCCGACAAATTTCATAGCTCAATTGGGTGCGGCTTTCGGTGCGGATTGTGGGTTTGGTTTCTGTCCAGAAAAACACGTCCAGACGTTAGTGTAATAAACAGATGTTTGATCCGTGTAAGTTGCTTATTTACAAATATCAGTGGTCGGGTTCCCATAGTACAAGTTATTCTTAACTGTGTGAAATTACCATATTTTTTATACTCTTAGTTATTATAAATTTTAAATAAAGTAAGTGAATCACCAATGGCTCTTATATGTTGGTTGGAATATTTTTGTGAATATTCGAATATTCAATTTACTCCGAGAATAGAATTGTTTGTTTGGTCGAATGCGTGAGTGAAAACAATACAGATGAAATTTGCTCATGCTTTCAACCAAACTGTTCACCCATTTTGATTAGATTTTTATGGGACTAATGAAAGTATATATCGTTTTAAATACTCAAATAACGACGTATTTCTGTGGTAACAAACATAAAACAATAAAACCGAATTGATAACCTCTTCCTTTGAGTCAGTTGAAAAAGTTTACGGACCTGCTGTAGGTATGTAATGGTTCGAAATCCTGGAACACAAACATATTATATACACTGAAAATACTCAGGTGAAAATTACCTGAAAAGGTTTTTTTTCTGTTTTGTGTAGGCAAGCTAGGCCTCCAAAGCCCACGTGACAAGTGGTGATGACGTCATCACCATTAATTTACAGGAACAACTCTGCTAACAATCGGATTTATCTTCCGGTAAATCACCCTAAAAATCCACTCTGGACAAATCTTATACTAACGAAATCACCAACAAGTCCAGGGCAAGGCAAGTACACGGTTCCAGCAACCTCCTAGAACTCTTAGTATGTATGACGAATTATATAGAAAGACACCATTCCTAATTTGTTCAATCTGAAATGAGATTCTTAATCTTCGCGAATGAAAAGTCAATTCATTAGTTTCTTGCTTATGAAATCCCCTTGAAAGGTCGGATAGTTCATAGTTCATAGTTCATAGTTCATTTATTGATAACAAATATGGTTACAGGTCAAAAATACAAATCAATACAATATAAATTAATGTTAATAAACAAAAAAAAAAAAAAAAAAAACAAAATTAGGGCTATACAATTCCTGTACTACCACAAAATTAAAATATAAATATAATACATTACACATCATAATCATGTCAATAAATAAGAATTCAAAATTAAAAAAAAAGAACAAGATATAAATATAATAAATAACCATTATAGGGTTTGAACAATGGCTAATGTTAATAATAAGAACGCATGATCTTGTATTTAATTTAAAAAGTTACGTTTCCAACTAATTATTAAGATCTACGGAAATAAAGTATATTGTCTTTGACTTTGAAACTACGTAGGCTTAGTCACACGGTCCCTTACGGTACGTCCCAGAAAAGATAAAAAGAGGAAGCCAAAGCGCATGAAAACATTAATTCATAAAAAGTCCCAGAACCGGTTATGAATTCACTCATTGAAACGTTAATAAAGCTTACCCTCAATGATTCCATTAGATGATCATTACCCACCGGCTATTCACTCAACAAAGACCTATTCAAGTTTAATCCTTTCTAGAATATTCCAGAGCCAACGATGTCCTCTAAAATTGCATTTCAAATGAACTAATTCCAGTATTAAATGCCGGGAAATGAAGATTTGAGGATAATGGCATAAATGCATTTGTGAAACTAAAAGCTGACTATTTTATCAGTTGTTTGGTAATAGATTTGGGATTGGATTAACATGAACATTACCTAATATATTTATAAGTCGGTCCAATTGAGAATATGAATGATATTTGCTATTTCTCATTTGATTAAATAGCAAATAAACCGGACTAATAAAACCGTGGTGGCAGTTCACCTGGTAATCCCCTGCCAAGTAATGCACTTGCATTGCTGAAGGGTGTGCGTGCCAGTAAAATTATAAGCGCCTCAGGCGTTACACATACTATGGGTATTTTATACTTCGTTATGGAGAGGACCGGAGTCGTTAACCATTGTTTATGGGTGACATTAACCACTTACCATCAGCTTTCAGCTGGTTTCATCATAGAAAAGTCACCAGAAATATTATAGTTTGGCACTGGCAAGGGTTTGTGTAAAAGTTTTTGTTAGCCATTTTATTTATTATTATTCGGTTGAGTACCCTACACTAGGATATTAAAAAAAACAAATTCAAAGCACATGAAATGTATGACGAAGCTGTTGAAGTCGACTTTGTGGATTAGAAATATGTTAAAGTTTTCAAAGTGGAAACGTTCCGTTTCATCCTCAGTTGAGCACCAATTAGGAAGCCAATTTATAAGAATAAAGTGCTGTCAACACTTGAACTTGAAAGTTTCCTCCGAGAGGGGGAGATACCAGGATCTCGTCGAAAGGGCAACATCTGTAAACAATCAGTCACCCTTTGCTTAATTTTCAATTCTGTATCATTTTAACAGATTTATCTTACAATACAAATTCGACTAAAGGGTTTGAATCATTAATTTTGAAGGCTGTCCAGACTCATAAGTCATGAAACAAATCAACTCAGTAATTAAAACTAGCTTTTGATAATTCTCTGTGTCAGGCAATTGGAAATTCTGTCGGTTTTTTAATCATGAATATAGATACTTAAGGGGGATTTGGACCCCCCCCTTATAGTATCCTTACACATGCCCCCTGGGTGGTGACAAAGAAGCAACTAAAAGTAGCAGTAGAACTTTTGCCAAGTTCATCCGGAGAAGTACACCACGGGCGCAGATGCTGACTCTCAATCTGATAGTCGCTGGTTCAAACCTATAAGAGCACAAAATAGTTTTTCACTTGAAAAATTGTGGTGCGCAATACCACTTTTTGAAACAGTGAAGGAAAACATTCGAAAACATCTACCAATCCAGATTTGGCTCCCGTGGTAGATCATCCCCATTCACTCTCAATTATCAAGAATAGGCCGGTGGCAATGCAATGGAAACATTAGAGGCTGATATGGATTCGTTATCACCTTAGTACGCTACGCGATATCTATATTTATCTCTTTCCTACTTGACAAATAGCCGTGCGTGTTGAGTAAGCACCTAATTTGGGGGTAATTACATCAATCACAGGCTTACAGTGTCGAGGGTTGGATTACCGGTCGCATTGACTGTCGCAAACATATCGGATCCGGACCACTGGATGGATTCGGGTAATTGATTTATTGATATAATAAAATAGTATTTCGTTCGGTGAATTAAAGAGAGACTTCTTTGAGCTGGACTTTATAGTTATTGATGAATTCTATTGTATTCCATTACTATTAGCTTTGGCTATTTCTCCTACCCATTTTGAATTATACCACCAACACATGGTAAGGTGTAGTCCTATCATGTGTCAGATGTTTGTGTTTTGCGCAATTTCCTTGCGACAAATGATACCCTAGTGTTGACCTCTAAATAAGTAAATGTTTGTTCGAGAATATTACTAAAAAAAATTTAATACCAATTATGTCTACGTCACAACCCCTGGAAATAACTAAACTAACTTGAAGGCACTCAATTTTGGATTAATGTAAACTTTATTCACCGCTTTAATTGACAAATTCCACAATTGCGAGTCAAATCTGTGGAATTCGAATCAAAACTACTATAATTATCTAAATAGTGGAAATTCTACGAACCCCTACGGAAACCAACCTCCTCAACTATTTGACCCATACCCAGACAGGCACGTACGTATTTCTATACAATCGTAGTCGATGTCACGTGTCAGGATTTTATTTAAAATTGTTGTTGACTTTTTTCGGTAATCAGAAATACGTTTTTTATCATTCTGTTTTTACGCAAATCACAATATTAATTATTTACAAAATGCGTTATTTTTAAATAAACTCATGTGGGCATGAAAGTTACAAGGGTTTGCAACTTTCATGCCAATTTACACAATGACACAATTACTAAAATATGACAATTGTTTCACCTTTATTACGGGTATGAATGTTTGTTTTAGATGCAACTGATATTGACTATTTGACTCAAAACATTCATTTTCGTAATTCGATTTGAAATTGGTATTTCACTTCGAGCTCTCTTAACGCAACAAGTTCATATAAAGTCCAAGTTTGCCACTCTCCTTCGATGTTCCTTCCGTACAGAAATCAAATTTCCGTGCGGATGAAACAGTCAAAGCATAAATCAAATTTGAAAATCGAACTTCGATAATAAATGAAAATTGCCGCTTTCAAAGGGTCCAATTAGAAAAAACGATTTCAATTGCCAGAAAAAAGAATAAATAGGCGAGAGCACTTCACTTTTGGATTAGCAAATGTAGGGAAAAGGTAATTAAATAAATTTAATGCAAATGATAATTTATTCAACGAATAAGTTTACCCAAATTCGAAGCTTTCAATCTAAGCCAATTACAATCGGCCATTGAGCGCCAACATCCGAAATGTCTACGAGTATCGAATCTCGCAAATTGGTGTCCATTCAAATGGTAATGGAGTCCCGATCGAGATTCGAATATAAAACGACTTAATTGACGCAATTAGGATGTAGATTGTAGTGAACGCTTAGATTTATCTAATGGCTTCGACTCTACTCCGACCTACGCGGTGTTCATTAGGGACATTAAGTCATTTTTGTTTGCAGAGATACTCTGCTTCATTTTAAATAGGGCTTTATTTTTAACAACAAAACAAATATTGGGTGTGTGAATATGACTCCGCCCTTTCTCAACAGATGTCGTTTTTAGTATTGTTTACGTGTACTAATAAATGACCATACTTGTATTCGATAGTACTGAATGTCAGCTATCTAACGCATTTTATGATATTTGGTTGAAGTGTAAGCAACAATTGTTTTCACCTTTTCGAAAATGTCGGTTTTTATTCCAAATAAACGTCATTTGCGGGAAGTGTTATTACATTATTTTATTGCGAAGAAAACTGCAGCGGAAACTTATCGTTTGCTTGTGGAGATTTATGGTGAGCATGCTCCGTCTAATACAACTTGCAAGGAATGGTTTCGACGATTTCAAAATAACGATTTTAGTACTGAGGATAAAGAACATGGAAAACCACCAAAAAAATTTGAAGATGCTGAATTGGAAGCATTATTGGCGGAAGATTCTTGCCAAACTCAATCAGAATTAGCTGCAGCATTAAATGTTGATCGTTCAACTGTTGCAAAGCGTTTACAAATGATGGGAATGATTCAAAAAGCCGGTGACTGGGTTCCACATGATTTAAAAGAAAGAGACATGGAACGTCGGAAAACCATTTGTGAAATGCTGCTTCAAAGACAGCAAAGAAAAGGATTTTTGCATCGGATAGTCACAGGAGACGAAAAATGGATACACTACGAAAATCCTAAACGCAAAAAAGCTTGGGTGAAACCAGGCGAACCAGGCCCATCACAGCCAAAAATAAATATTCACTGTGCCAAGGTCATGCTCTGTATTTGGTGGGATCAGAAAGGTATTGTATATTATGAGTTGCTCAAACCCTCTGAAACTATTAATGGAGAAGTTTACCGACGACAACTAATGCGTTTGAAGCGAGCCATAGAAGAAAAACGACCAGAATGGGTGAATAGACATAACAAATTAGTTCTTCAGCATGACAATGCCAAACCGCATACCGCAGAAGTCGTAAAAAGATATTTAGTGGGACAGGACTGGGAAGTGTTACCCCACCCGCCATATTCACCAGACATAGCTCCTTCGGATTACCACCTATTCCGGACGATGCAGACAGACCTTACTGGAGAAAAGTTTACTTCATGTGAAAGTATCAAAATTTGGATTGACAACTGGATAAGCTCAAAAGACCAGGACTTCTTCCAGCAAGGAATACGAAAACTACCTGAACGATGGGCGAAGGTTGTAGCTGCAGATGGAGCATACTTTCAATAATTTTTTTTTTAATTTTGTAAGCGAACAAATGTGTTTTATTTTGACAAAAAGGGGCGGAGTCATATTCACACACCTATTACATACACTAGAACTCAGTCCGTCGCAAGTGGGACACGCAATCGCTTAACACCCAAAATCCGAGAAAAACTTTATGCGCACGACACTTTACCCCTCGCTTCGAAGACAGGATTACAAATCTTAACTACAGACCTATCAAGTGTTAGCGGTCCGAAGAACCATATCCAAATCCGAAGCAATTTTGTATAATAATGTGACATTTGCATTAAATAAATTATTTGAGAGTAGGAAAAAATGGAAAAGGGAATTAACTCTTAAGGCTTAGAGAGTTAAATTTTTTCTTACTGTCTATTATCATGGCCGATATACTAAAAAAACATTTGGAGGTACGGAACTCTCTATGCACGATTTCAAATTTCATGGAGTCCATTTTTGCTACTAATAGTGTGTATGAGAAAGTGTTGAAACATCCTATTAAAATTTTGCGGTTTTACAATAATCATAACAGAAGATATAGAAGCGAAACGATCGGCAATCAAAAAGGCGTTCGTTGCGTCCAATTAAATTTGACAGGTGTGCTGCCAAGCCGGGCTTAGGGCCCGACCCGTAGATATTAGAATAAATCATCATTCTGTATTCGGCTGCCGGTCGACACGGCGTGTCTGCCTTTATTCATTAGCAGCGGCTTAGTTTAGCTTAATTAATGCCTCGCCTAGGGTAACAGTCTTATTAAACGCAGGTGGCATACTCGGATTGTTATGAATATTGACATCCCCCTAAAAACGCATCGTCAATCTTTTTTCGTAAATGTGGCAAGCTTTGGTGTCGGATTTCCCCAAAATACTCCGACTCATGGTTTACCGACTAGTATTACTAGCTGTAAAAAAAAATACGTTTATTTCGATCAAAAAAATTAAGATAAAGTTAATGGCACATCCAAGCACAGAATATTTTTTTATATTTTATATATTTATATAGGTTTGTCTCATAACTAATGTCGGTTTTCATATGTGAAAATTCCTACGCTTCAATTTAAACATGTCGTAACTTGTTAAGACCAACTAGTCTCTAATTCTATGAAGAGTTCAATTGCTTCACTTTCTTTTAATCATTCTCTCTTTGTCTATTGACGACATAATCCGTTTTTATAATAAATACGACAAGTTACGACATGTTTAAATTGAGGCGTAGGAATTTTCACACATGAATACCGACAAACTTCACAGGGAGTCCTAGTGTAGGGGTATGAGTGTGTAAACGTAACATATTTTTTTCATTTATGCTCAAAATATTATGATGAACCGATTAAATATAATAAATTAGCTGGTGATTCTGCCTCCTTACTTGGTGACTCCTTCAAATTATCGAAACGTAGCTAATTATATAGGACAGAGGCTAATGCGAGAGTCTGGTACTGCCGCAGCAGATTGATAGGCTCCAAGCCGTAATCAATCTATAACTACCCACCCACCCTTCTCTCCACTTAAATATAATCAATGGAATACGTCCATTAGTATACCTTGATTTGGTAGCACATGAGATGTAACATCCTTTTCTCGGGTGACGGGCGTACGGGGTGCGACTTGGGTCTTCTCATACTACGGTCGGGGAGGACCTAAGTCGTATTGCTATTGTTATCGGCGGAGGTAACTACTTAATGTCAGGTGGTCTTTCAGCTCATCCCGTCACTTCTAGATAAATAAAAAAACATGCCTAAACATTTCTAGCCTAAACGATGGTTTTTTTTTCTTATACTAGGTATAAAGTTTTATTACTGCGGTGTAACTAACTCTGGCTAACTCTCTCTATGATTCCCTTAGACTCTATAAGAGAGTAATCAGAAGCTCTTAATTTATAAATAAATTTATTTCATTCTCGAGTCTTTCGTCTTGTCAGAACTCAAAATTACACTGACAAGTACAAACATCTATAGTTCCTAAACAAGCTAGTGGAAGTCTCCACAGAGTAATATATATACTAAAAAGTAATGACATCATAACATATTACACAAAATATGTATAATTACCTTATTATTATATTAACACGTCAGCTGTGTCCATCCAGGGACGAAGGACAAGGAATGCTTTCCTTAAGTTAATGGTAAACAAACCTCGCGATTTACTCTTATTTAGAACACTTCCCGGCGCCTCCTCGAAGGTACTTGAGATAAACGGGCGCTACTTATTGCCCGAGCACTTATTTTGCTTTTCGGGCATTTTCAATCTCACAATATCATTGAACATTTTGAGCAATTAAAGTTTGAGATCGTAGCTCCTCGTGAACAACTTCCTCACTCCATAACACATTATAAAGTAATGTGTTAACTTTTTATTTGAACTAAAACTTCAGAGAAATTGGTTGAAACAGGCGTAAAATTAGCAGCACCAAAACAATAAATAAAAAAAAATCACAGTAAAAAAAAAAATGTAATTTGAAATACTATTGTGCATGTGCTTAATAAGCTCCTATGACACGATATACGAGCATGTTTACTTGTGCTTGAAAAATTTGACTTGTGATATTGTATGAGAAGAGCCAAGTCATATCGGTTTTCGCCCTTAATCTGAGGTGAGGATGTAAATCTCATGGGAGTGTAATTTCACCCGCATCCACACCAAACTTATTACTTTTAATTTTCTATTTTATATTTGTTTATCTTTAATATAATGTTTCATTATTATCATGTTCACTAATTCACACGCTGCTTATACTTGCATAGATAATTAATTTATTAATTATTACAACCATGTATAATAAAAATTACACGATACATAATTATATTTTTTATTTATATAAAGTCCATATCCATATAGAGCAATAAATTCCTATTTAACTGAATTACGACAAACAAAGGCAATTACAATTAATTACATAATTTGTTTGTTTGTCTTCTACATAATAAAATTTAAAAAAAAACCATTAAAAATAATTATATGAAACTATATAAACGACGAAGGTTGGAAGATACTAAAAAAAAAGTTGACTCCACTGCCCTACAGGGCGGCCTAGCTGTTCCTCGTTCGCCTGTGTCGCAGTCGTAAATAAGGGAAGCAATTAAGGGGAGACACGTTAAGGCTGGAAACACAAACAAATTAAACAGGACTCGGAAAAATTACATTTCACCTTAAAAGGAAACTTTTGGGCTTTTTAAGGCTTAATTAAATTGCCCGCTTCACATTATCTTTTGGGCATTTTAGCGATAAAGTCGAGAGAAATGTGGGAAATACTATGTATTTTTTTTGGGAAAATTCAAGTTTTTTATTATGATTAATGCTAATCATTAAATAAATACATTTTACATACAGGTAAAGAAATCTTCGATCAGAGAAACAATAGTTTCATTAGAGTACGGGATCATTTTTTCTCTTCATTATCCGAAGCCGCTTGTTATACGTATGAGCAATGTCTCAAGGTCAATCAAGTTTGGTCAAAATCTGTCTCAGCAATTGAAAATTGCAAAGTTAAATAATTTTGACTAAATAGTCAAAATAATTTAACTTTGGTATTACTAGTATTGGGTGTGTGAATATGACTCCGCCCCCTTTTGTCAAAATAAAACACATTTGTTCGCTTACAAAATTAAAAAAAAAATTATTGAAAGTATGCTCCATCTGCAGCTACAACCTTCGCCCATCGTTCAGGTAGTTTTCGTATTCCTTGCTGGAAGAAGTCCTGGTCTTTTGAGCTTATCCAGTTGTCAATCCAAATTTTGATACTTTCACATGAAGTAAACTTTTCTCCAGTAAGGTCTGTCTGCATCGTCCGGAATAGGTGGTAATCCGAAGGAGCTATGTCTGGTGAATATGGCGGGTGGGGTAACACTTCCCAGTCCTGTCCCTCTAAATATCTTTTTACGACTTCTGCGGTATGCGGTTTGGCATTGTCATGCTGAAGAACTAATTTGTTATGTCTATTCACCCATTCTGGTCGTTTTTCTTCTATGGCTCGCTTTAAACGCATTAGTTGTCGTCGGTAAACTTCTCCATTAATAGTTTCAGAGGGTTTGAGCAACTCATAATATACAATACCTTTCTGATCCCACCAAATACAGAGCATGACCTTGGCACAGTGAATATTTATTTTTGGCTGTGATGGGCCTGGTTCGCCTGGTTTCACCCAAGCTTTTTTGCGTTTAGGATTTTCGTAGTGTATCCATTTTTCGTCTCCTGTGACTATCCTATGCAAAAATCCTTTTCTTTGCTGTCTTTGAAGCAGCATTTCACAAATGGTTTTCCGACGTTCCATGTCTCTTTCTTTTAAATCATGTGGAACCCAGTAACCGGCTTTTTGAATCATTCCCATCATTTGTCAACGCTTTGCAACAGTTGAACGATCAACATTTAATGCTGCAGCTAATTCTGATTGAGTTTGGCAAGAATCTTCCGCCAATAATGCTTCCAATTCAGCATCTTCAAATTTTTTTGGTGGTTTTCCATGTTCTTTATCCTCAGTACTAAAATCGTTATTTTGAAATCGTCGAAACCATTCCTTGCAAGTTGTATTAGACGGAGCATGCTCACCATAAATCTCCACAAGCAAACGATAAGTTTCCGCTGCAGTTTTCTTCGCAATAAAATAATGTAATAACACTTCCCGCAAATGACGTTTATTTGGAATAAAAACCGACATTTTCGAAAAGGTGAAAACAATTGTTGCTTACACTTCAACCAAATATCATAAAATGCGTTAGATAGCTGACATTCAGTACTATCGAATACAAGTATGGTCATTTATTAGTACACGTAAACAATACTAAAAACGACATCTGTTGAGAAAGGGCGGAGTCATATTCACACACCCAATACTTGGGTATTTTTATTAAACTTTTAATAATTTAGATTATTTTTTTAATACTTGTAATTTTAATATATACCTAATTAACAAGACCCCTATACAGCTGCTAAATTTGCCTGGGATATTATTATTTTTATTGGGAGTTTTTTATTGTATGACAGGGCAACACTGTCATCGTATTTAGATTTTGATTGATAGTAATACACTTATAAAATTAACAAGGCATATGTACTCCTGCTTATTAATTGTGTATAGGACGAAACCAAGAGTTGCTTAGTGTTCCTACGGCAAATAAATTATATGAATATAAAATACGGCATACCTACACGTAGGACGTGACACGGTTCAAGTAGCAAGGGTAATGTTTTTTCACTTTGACCCCCGGGCATGAACTTTTGTTCGAGTCCCACCGCCGCCAAGCCAAGCCGCCAAGGGGCCAAGGGAGGCCAAAGATTTTCCACTACGGTAATGCTTTTCTGCATACCTTAGGGGTGTAATAATAAACCTTATATTTTTTTCCGCTCGCATTGCTGTGATTCGGTGGAAGGGTGTGGGTGCCGGTGTAATTACAGGCACATGAGACGTTACATCCCCGCCTCGAGTGAAGACCGCAACGCAATGCAACTTGGGTCTTCTCATCCCTCGGTAGGGGAGGATCGGGGTCGTTTTGCCTTTGCCATTACGGTATCCATTTGCCATTGTCAGTAAGTCTCATAATTTTACTCAATAAAAGAAATTATTTCATAGATTAAATGACGATTGTATTCTTAATAAAATATTCGTCTCAAAGCAAATACATTAATACTCACATAATGACTCCCAAATTAAATTTGCGGATAAGTTAAAGGCAAAGCGAACAAACAAACTTAGCGATGAGGGAGAACGCCATCATGACAATTGAATTAATTAGAGTTGAGACGTTTCAGCCATTTCGGTGTAATTAGATTTTGTTTACAGATTAAACCGATTGTAACGCTAACTTTATTAAGCTGCAAAAAGAACTAAACACAGGATAAATGAAAGGAACAGAGTTAAAATAAATAACAAGAAAAAATGGGTTGAGTTGCCATATTTCAAAAACACGTCTCGTATTATTATAGGACACTTGTATCGTATTCTTAAGTAACAATAATACTTAAATAATTTGATACTCGCTAAAACGTCTGCGAATAAACTGTTTATTCTCCAAACAGCTCAAGCTAAAAATAAATAACATTAGCATTATTTAAATTTGACACAGATAGGTATTTATTTCCCATCAAAATAAACAAACTTAGGATTATTTAATACATTTAGCAAAGTTATTGTAAATATCTATACAAATAAATAAAATGTCTGTTTGGAATAACAAATTATCAGCTTTTTACTAAAAGCATTTGAATAAACGGTAAAAAAAAACTAAAAAAAAAAACATTTTTCTAGCTTTGTTTGTTCCGGCTCAAAATCTGAAATGTAAGATCTGATGTAAAATCTGATGTGTAAGTTACGCTAATTTTATTTAAGAAAAAATAAATGTTATATTCCTCTCGAACGAAGTCGCAGGAAGCAGCTAGCCTTAAATATTTTTTTGTTTTAAATTTAATTGTTTGTTGTTTTTATTAATATTAAATCTACTCTCCAATTGTTAATTTATTGTTGCGGCTGGCAAAACGGCTGGCAAACGGGATTCTTAAGATTAAATTTTCTGCTGACTTTACTTTGTGGTACTGCGTTCAGTGCCACAAAGCAGACGTAAGACCTGCTTGTGATACTGTTACTGAGACTGCGGTAGACGCATAAACATCACAGTTTTTCGCAGCTTGAGTCACATTTTGCCAGATTTTTGTAATAATGCCTTAAAATGTAAAAAAAAAAATATTTATGATTATATTATAATATAATTTTCATGGACAGAAAGAAAAAACAGAAAAGGTGGGAAGTAGTTTTTTAATACTTTTTTGAAGGTGACCATTATAAAAGCGTCATTTGACCTATTTTTAAGCAATCAGATACAACCAGCAGGACAAAATTATCATTTCAGCATTATAACTCACCTCGCCATTAGACAGACTCTCAAAGAGACAGAAATTATTTTATTAAATAAAAACATTTTATATATTGCATTGTTAAACACACCACCGCAAGCAATTTACTGAATCAAGCTTATTAACATTTTGGTCTAGACTATAAGCCTAAAATACTAACTCGTACAATGTGGTCACGGGAAAATTAATCAACTAAACAACTTGAAATTATCTAAAAACTTAATCAAGAATCTGGTTACGAATAAAAAATGTTATTATTTTTCATAAAGGTAATTTTTTTTATGGATTAAACTACAATACTTCTTATTTGTTGTTCATTAATCTTAAAAATTGAAAAAGCAGGTTGTATACAAACTTGTTAGTTCATGCAACATTTCATTTAAATCATTTGTTTTGTAAGCTAGAGAAAGATGGGAAGTTGTAAATATATGGAATTTGGTAGTAAATTTTACTTTAACTTCTATAATATTAATAATTAATAGTATATTCGGCCATATGCCGAATACCGAATATTATATGAGCTTCCTGGATAAATAGCCGAATATTACACAAAAGTATTCGGCTGAGGTGTGACACCAAAACATGTAACGACGTGATTGTTTCGCGTGATATGTGTCGGCGCCAGGATGTAGTGTTTATTGAGAGCGTCTTTTCTCTGTACCTGGGATGATCTACGAAAAAAGAGAAGACTTTTCTCTGAAAAAAAAAAAAAAAAAACACTTCTTCCTATAGAAGAACCTATAGAAGTTGATGAGAAGTATATTATTATAATATAAATCAAAATTTACTTTAACTACAACAGAATATACTTATCAATTCGATATAATAAAAGTAGCCGAATAGGCCAAATAAGCCGAAAAGTACGATTACCGAATATTAACCGAATATTCGTTGCAATTCTAATGTAAATATATATACTCATTAAATATAGGGGTAAATAGCCGATGTCTAGCGCAAAGTAATTGTGATATTTATTCCATAAGCGGTCCACCAGGGATTGTATTCTAGACCCAATCGTGTTTCAATTACACAAATTATATAAAAATATTTTCTTAAATAAAAGAAAGTTATGAATAACTAGAGGAAGCTTTACATATTTTCATGTCCTCACTGTCACATGAAACGTTCTGAGTTTTGGCTTGAATTAAATTTACTGTGTCTTCTCACATCGGACTTAAAATAGTCTAGTAGCTTTCAAATATATTAGACAAAAATGTTAGGATACTCGTATTATTATTATTTATTTTAATTGATTTAATATGATATTTGTTACAGGCGGCTCTTTATTTATAGTAACTAAAATAACAAAATAAATAAAAGAATATATTACTAATACACCAGGAGGTAATAAATGAAACTAAGTGGTCAATAGTGACCCTAAGCTAAGAAAACTAAAAATGGCCCTCCACATCCTTGTAATAAAGAAAAAGTAATGTCATTTTCTTTTCTTGCTGTTGGCTCAGTGATCGAAAAAATAAACTGGACTCGCCGTAAAAAAATATCTCACCAAAGAAAAAATAAAAGTCACATCCCCAGATTTTGTCACCCAACTTTTTCCCGAGCGGCGATGTTTTCCATCCAATAAAATCAACCCTCTATCGGCGCACCTTTCAGGGGTCGTTGGGAACGGGCGGGCCATCCATTTGGCCGATGTGGGCCATACGGCCATTCGTTCGCTTGATGTGGGCCATATCGGAGGTTCTCTACGGGGGCGCGAGTCGCAAACCAGCACTAATAAAATTCTCGTAGTCCTGAATCGCTGCGTGCATTGCAGCGCTGGAATTAAATAAGGTAGAATGGTATTACGGTATAGGAAATTAATATTTATGTAACAACCGAGATGCATATTTCTCAAGTTTAAACATAAAATATAAATTTTGGAGTCAGTTTATTTCCATTTTAAACCAGTCGCTTGTATTAGAAATTTTGCAGTACAGTCGTGTTGATTTGAATGTAGAAAATGATTTACCGTCAGTTTTTGGAAACGTTGATATTATAATATTATATTGGTCCGCCGAATAAATAAATACAGCATTTTTGTATCAAATACAGAGGGACTTACGGTAAAATTGAGCGTAAAATGTCGCACGAAAACACATCTTGTGCACGTACGACGAGCCAGCTCAAGCGATAATAAAGGTTTTGCATTGCGATGTAAAACTTCTATTCATTGGTTGCTAGTGTTGCGTTTGAACGCATGGCTTCGAAATGCGGCGCATACTTTTAATTGGCGTCAAAATATC
Organism: Aplocera efformata; assembly: GCA_921293045.1. Classification (NCBI taxonomy): domain Eukaryota; kingdom Metazoa; phylum Arthropoda; class Insecta; order Lepidoptera; family Geometridae; genus Aplocera; species Aplocera efformata. The sequence continues at coordinate 14,238,289 of OV121041.1, forward strand.
GAGTAGAACAAGAAAGCATACGATTTATTGGAATAAAATGAAACTCTTAGCATTACATAGTCAAAACGCTTTCTTTAAATGCATTTTAAATCCAAAAATCCACAACTTTGACATTTTTATACCAAAAGAAAAAAATTATGGACTAAAATGTCACCACCATCTAACCCCAAACTAAGCACTGATAACTACTGATATAAAACTTTTTTTTGTTTAAACATGCAACAATGAGATGTATATCCTGTACGAATCACATTGAATTGGTGGTGGTGACACGACGATGAAGCCCCCGGCCACAAAGGTTTTCGAACGAAATTGCAATGATAACCAATTCACGGAAGAGATAATACGGTGGAATCATCGTATTATCTCTGAATTGGACCGCTGATCCGAGAGCGCCGTTACGTGCACGTCTGTGTGTGTGTGTGTGTGTGTGCCAGTCTATTGAAGCAGTATCTCTGCGCATCAAGCCATAACTCGGCCACAGTTAATCCTCCCAAGTTTATAGCAAGTAGACTTTTATAGTCGAGCAGATGAGGTTATTACGCTACAATGTAATGTTCTTACGACGGTTTATCGTTCAGAAATTATAGTCGCACTTATTTTACAGTTTTATTCAGCTGTTAACTTGATGTGACCTGCACTTTGTGTGAACGTTTCTGGCTAGATGAGGGAGGTTCAACATTTTTTGCATTTTGTTAAACTTGCGCGGTGTTTGCATTGTTTTTTAATTTCACCATCATCTTCAGCCTATTTCAGTCCACTGCTGGTCATAGGCCTCTCCGAGTAAGCGCCATTTAGCCCGGTCTTCAGCTCTTTGCATCCAGTTTCTGCCAGCCACCTTCCGTAAGTCGTCGCTCCACCTGGCTGGGGTGCGCCCTATGCTACGTTTGCCTACACGCGGTCTCCACTTTTATTTTGTTTAATTAATAAACAATACAAACACCGCATAAAACCATTATCTGTCAACCATATTCTCCCATAGATCATAGCGTGATCAGGGAATACGTATCAAAATCGTACCGAAACTTAGAGTACTTGCAGACGTAGCGGAGGGAACTAAAACTATTTAATTGGATAAAGATTAACATCAAGATACGAATATCTTTCGATGCTACTTGAAAAACATTGCACAATTGAGGGACTTGCCTCATAGCTCAGTCGGTAGCTCTGCCTTCTGCGGTGTAGGTCGTGGGTTTGATTCTTGCCCAGGACAAGTATTTGTGTGCGAACATGTTTGTTCTGTTTCTGGGTGTTTATATGTACTATGTATGTATTTAAAAAAAAAGTACTAAGCATACATATGTATTCTACATAACTGATAGAACGGCTAGATGTGTCCATGAATACATAAATATTTTATTCTACAAGTTTTATCTGGGAAAGTCAAAATTTTTACTTGAAAACAAATTTACAACAAATTATTGAGCAAAAAAAACCACATATGCACCATGTCAAATTACAGTCAGTTTTCAGTTCATTAGTCTTATGTTACAAGATTACGCGCTCAAATTCCAAATAAGAACAACAAGCACACAAAGTTTCCTTACAATTCAGCCCATTTATCAAAACTCACAAAGCAGGCCAGCAGTTGACCGCTGGGCATTCTAATGGAGTTAGTGCAAGGCTGGAGGTGGCTCTCGAATGTTTATGCAAACGGACTCGCGGCCGCGGGAACTGTGCTCGTTGCAAGCACACTGCTCGCAATGAGATGTGACGATAGTCACAAAAAACTACGTTTATTATACATGAAAAACAAATGTTTCTTTCATTTTCTTTTAGAATGCCTGATATAGAGGTCATGTAACGTGCCTAAGATACCTAGGATACGTAATATATGCTTTTAAATATTTTGTGCGTGTAAATGTAGACGTGTCCAAACGATCCTAGATACAGACTAAATAAAGAAATAAGTTTCAGTATGAGAGTCACTAGTTCAAACCCACGTACGCCGATGAGTTATTTCACTTAACTTAAATTTATTCACTCACTTTATGTGCGCAATACCACTCGAAACGGTGACGGAAAACATCGTGAGAAAGCCGGCTTGTCTAATAACCATAAATTCAACGACTTGTGACATCCACCAATCCGGATTGGGCTCCCGTGGTAGATCAAAGCCCATTTACTCTCAATTATCGAGAATAGGCCAGTTTCCCTGCAGTGGGAACATTAGAGGCCGCTATGGTAAGTGACAAACCAACCATGTTAATTTTTTTTGTGCCCTTGATTATGGAATCGCTGGTCTTATATTAGCTAGTTAGCCAACAAACTAGCATGTGGCCGAGTGGTCTGCAGTCGGGAGCGCTCCATCGCCTGCATCTGTCGAGGGAAACTTACTAATTTACTGAACTGGCGGTCCAGTGGACATCTAATGAAGTGTTGAACTAAGTTGGCTGTTCTGACTGTACTTACAATCTGTTTTTTGGATGTATACATTCTAGTTAATTGATTTTTGTATAAAAACATTGAAACATTTTTAGGTCTTCGCGCATAAAGGTACAGGTTTCCCTATTCCTACCTATAAAAGGTGTATTATCACACTTACTCTTTTTATAAGTTTCGAAAAGTCCTGCTTTTGGAAATAAAATAATTCAATAAAAGACAGAATTTTTCCATCGACCACTAATCTAACAAATTTTATTTTAATAAAACATGTGAGCTACAAAATCAAGAATTCTGAAAACTTATTCAACAGCTTTAAAATATAAATATAATCCATAGAACTATTTGATATCATAGATCAAATAATTAATTAAAATTGCTTTAAACAACAGATCATATTTGACCTTAATGAATATAATTTCCCCATTTAGTGGAAGCATTTGGATATATTTGCAAGTACACCAATAAAGAAGATTATAAATAATATTGTAATATAACGTCAATTAGAAAGCTACAAAATAAATGAAAGCCTACATGCAATGGCTTATATAATAGCGCAATAGTTTCCCTCGCAAATAAAAGTATGCCACGCAAGCGTCCTGTCGATACCGCCGCCGCCGCGGAACTGCGCTATCATATCCGATGCGCCGATAACTTTTGACTTCCGTTTCGTGGCTTTTATTTTTTTACAGTGACTGTCGAACGAATTTATACTGCATCCATTACTGCTCTATGTATTTACGCGGGCGAATAAAAGTGTAAATACTCAGCTATGAAATTAATGCCATTTCATTTGTAATCACTGAAAATCGTAAAATGAATGGGTTGTCGAGATTTTGATATATATTATATGTTGCGAAACATTAATTTAATTATTGAAGCGAGAAGTTCGATTGTGCATAATATCTACTCCAAATACCAACATGTTTAAATTCAAATTCAGGGGACCATGGCATTAGACTGCACGTGAATCTTTAGTGGTTAATAATTTGAAATCAGCGTCTAAAAGAAAAATGGGTTCGATCAATAATTATAGCTGAGGTTTTGAGTCACGCGATCCTGTCAGGCTCGTGTACAAGCAGGCAGAACTACCCTCTTATATTAGCTTAATTACACCTGACTAATTGAGGATTAGACGGGGGCAATTGAATTTTAATTAAGGCTTTGATTGCCGGAATTGCGTGCTGTAGGAATTTTGACTTGCATGGCTCGTTAATTGGGATAATTATAAGATTTGCATAAATAAACTATTAATAATCATGAAATATTTTGACATGAAAACTTTTGGTGAAACTTGTTTCCGGAAAATCAGCGAAGTTATAAATTATTAACCACAATAAGAATTAACAAAATTATATGATCATTATGCCAAAATGGCCTCATAATTTTTTGGCATTAAAATACTTTTACGTCACATAATAATTTACCACCGGTTGTACTTATTATTTAATCATTTACTTCAAACAAATCCCTTATTTAAAAACTTTAGTGGTGTAGCGGTGGTGAATGGAATCTTCGACAATGCAAAATTATCCCATTTGGATGAATATTTTTTTTATTATATAGAGCAGCATCACTGGTTGGAATAACGGTTAAAAACCAGGGATGCTGCTCTTTTTAACCGACTTTCAGAGGCAATTCGGTTGTATTTTATTTACTTTTTTTTATATTTTTTAATCATATTTCGGAAAAATCTTTTTTATTTGAAAGATTTTAGATTGGTCCCATAGATGTATCAAAATCTGTTCAATAGTTTGGTAGATAAATCAAAATAGCAATGTGAAATATCCATGCAAACGAAATTGCGCAATCCGAAGAAAGAAGTCACAGAAAAGCACTGTGACTTTTTTCTTCGCCTGTTGTATACCGATTTGGATGACCTCTTAGGCCGGGAAATAAGGAACGAAAGCATAGAAGTCGTTTTTTTCTTAACTTTTAAATCAGTCACTTGTAAGATTTCAACTGCGTAAAGTAGTTGTATTCACGCAGTTTCAGGATGCATCTAGCATTTCGCCGCACAGTGCAACTTGCAGGCACCTGATTGGTTGCCCGCAAAAACTCTTATTTTGTATTCTCTCTTAGAACCGTCTCTAGTTTCAATTTAGTCTCATTGTCTTTGCAAAACAGTATTACAGTGCAATCCGTGCTCCGACACTAATTTACATTAATTACAGTTTTTCACCAGGTGCTGCAATCTTCGGGATTGCAGAACAGAAATTTGTAATTTATATGAAAGATTTTATACGCAACTTTTGCTTATTTAATAATATCGCAGCACACAAATTGATTGCTTGTGAGTTGTTATGATTGTGACACTGAATTGTGTCGTGATTTTTGCAACATATTCAAAACGTGGAAAATACTCAATGTGATAAATAATGCTCTAACATAATAATTAAGTGTATCGATCGCAAAAGTTTCAGAAAGAATAAAAGGTAATCCAAATGTTAATAGCGAGCACTTTCCTTCTAGCCTTGCTATACAATAGATAGCTAGAAAAATACAGAATTTTTCAATCCTTTCGACAAAGTGTAGCACTTCGAGTGCAATTTGGAGTGGAACAAGTTTCTATGGCGACACCTGCGCTTTACAACAAACCAATTTGTACTTCAACCTCCTTGAGTTCTTGAGTTCCCAACTTTTATCCTCATATCGATGTAGCAGTTTCTCAAACTTTCACAGATATTTTTAGGATAATATTCCAACTTTGGCGAGTTCAAATTCGGAGCGTATGAAACCACCTGAGGTCGCATAAAAATTGATGGCAGTGCGACATTATCTTTTGATATGAACGTTATTGGACGTTGATTCATGACTTTTCCTCTGAAGGGGTAGGCAGTCCCACAATGGGTGATATTTCACTCACCTATGTGGAACTTATTGTCCTTATGACTTGTATCGGTTCATAAATGGTATTATTATGTTTTCATTAAAAAACAATTGTTTTTCAATTCTTATAGATAGATTTAAGCGCGTCCATGTATGACCCAATTTATTATGCAAATCAATTTAAGTATTAATTTATACAGCAGCATTATAGACTGGTAGATAACACTTTATTGCCCACTTAAACAAAATAACAGCAATTTAAAAAAATTACTGGCTTCTTTTCTCAGTCGGTAGTAGCTCTGCCTTCTGCGCTGCAGGTCATGGGTTTGATTCCCATCTAGGACAAGCATTTTTGTGAAAACAGAAATATTTGTTCCGTGTCTAGGTGTTAATATATATTAGTTACTAGCTGCGCCCCGCGGTTTCACCCGCATAGTTCCCGTTCCCGTGGAGAATACGGGGATAAATTGATTTTATTTTTTTCGTTAATTTTCCAATGTTTTAATAGTTATTCTGCTATTCGGGACGGAAACAAATCCAACAAATCAAAAACCATGGCAATCGGTCCAGCCGTTCTTGAGTTATAAGTGAAGTAACTAACACGACTTTCTTTTATATATATTAGTTATATCTACGTATTTACAAAAAACAGTACTATAATATGTATTCTACCAGTTATCTAGTTCCCATATACAAGCTTTGCTTACTTTGAGGCTAGATGGCGCTGTGTGAAATATGTCAAGGAATATTTATTTACATGTTCTACATTTTTTTAATTCTGAATACTTTACCGCTCATAGCGATCTTAGAAGCGAAGATTTACCGCAGGTCTTTCGAAAGCCCTTTACCATACATCAATTTGGATATATCTTTAGAAAAAAAATAGTTTACCGCTAGTCATTTCCGCGGCACCGGGGACATGGGGGGTTCAAAACGTATTTGTCAAACAGATAAGCGACTAAATGATAATGTCCGAAGCGCCCTGGAGCCGGGGCCGACGACTTGCGGAAGGTAGCTGGCAGAAAGTGGGTTCGGCGAGCCGAAGACTAAACTTTACTGTGTTCGTTATTTCAAGACCACGTTGATTTGAATAAGCTGCTTTAGTCAACGAGAAATTAAAAAAAAAAAAAAAAAACAAAAAAAATTACTGGAATAGAAATGATATTATTCTCTGAATGACTATATGAATCACAAAAATTGGTAAATTAATAATATTAAATAGGTATCATTACTTCTTGACTTGTATACTGATATGAATTTATATTTTTTATTGTTGCATAAAAATATCTAAGTCTCGACTCGACCATTTTTTTTCCCTTTGTTCGTACATACAATGGTTTGAATTTGTGACATATTATATGCACTCTCTCGCACTGTAGCTGCGTAAGCGTAAACCAGACCAGTGATTTGAGGGATGAAAATGATTTATTTTCATTCAAATTAAATGGATTTTTATTTAACTGGCTTTTTTCCACCCAAGCTAAATAAAAACCAATTTCCAATTTAGGTTAAAAATAAATTGACTGATCCTATTGAGTTCCAAGTAATTGGCTCACTCGAACAGTACGTGAAATATTTTCAGCCAACTACTAGTCTAACAGGAAGCGATACTTTCCTTACTTCAATTATATCTTGTTGGTAGAAAACTATCTGAAACAGAGTGGGTGAAAATAGTTTAAAACAATTTTTCCCAAAGTAAATAACCGTGTAAATTTATTTGTCGATTAACTTAGTATTAAATTCCTCCTATCCGAAATATAGTCACAAAACCTATTATGTTATTTATGTAATTTATCTATATAAATAAATAAAATTGAAGTGTCTGTTACTAATTTATTTCTTTCTTAGGGGTAACACACAGTTAAACATTTAACAGTCAGGAATGAAGTAGGTAAAAATCAATTTATAACCAACACCGTTATTCGTTATCCATATTGTATGTAAGAGTCTTTTACAAATCAAAACTAATTAGACTGAGGCTTCCGTTGACTGAGACCAGTAGGTACTGGGACCGCGGTCCCAATTACCATCGAAATGAATGAAAAAATCTAATGTATACATCGATTGATAAGAAGTTTTATCAGATAGATACAACATTATACAATGTTGGTCTTCCGAATAAAAATGTATTAAAGTGTTTGCAAGAAGATAAATTATTCAGCGTATTATTATTTAAAATAGATGTCACGAACTCCGGGACTAAGCAGCCAAGAGACGAATTAAAATTCATGACGCGGAGCGGCGATGGGATTCAAACGGTGTTAACTCAATGCTGCTATTACTTAGTGCTTTGTTCTGTACGTTCGACTGTTATCAATATCATACATATTTTATTTTATAGAGAAACTCAATACTTTCGGTAAAATATTAAACAAATAACTATAATAATGTGAGCTACGTGGCTCAGTTGGTAGCTACCCTGCATTCTAACCAAGAGGTCTCGGCCGTGGTAAACGTTATGTGATGAGCGTAAAGTTTGTTCTTGGATGTTTGTTTTGATATTTTTATTATTATTTCCATGTCACCTGCAATAAAACGTTATTATTCATTAAGTATTAGTAAAATCATAAACAAGAAATTACCACACACGATAGATTTTGAGGAAAATATTTTTTTGAAGGCATATTACGGCGCCAAAAATGTGCCATTTTAATTTTGATATAACCAGTGTCACTCTCACAATTGAGGCAAATCTAACGACACCTCTCAAGCTAAAATCCATCAAGCCGTTTAGGCTACAGAGCGTGACAAACAAATATACATATATACAATAAATACATACACTCGAAAAACATAACCCTCCTTCTGGCGCAGTCGGGTAAAATACCAAGGTTTCATCGATAAAAAATGTAATCGGTCTTTACAGATGAAGCTTGCGTTCTCATTAGTTGTATTTTTTGTGTGTAAATAAGAACAATGAATTCGAAACCAAAAATGAGCTAGCTGAACTGGAGACAGTCTAGGTTATGAATAACCTCTGTCACTAATTAACTCGCCACGGATTGAGGATACAATCACGGCATTAATCTGCCGTGTCTCATGATTAATTCATTCGTTCATTCGGTCTTTCGTTCGTTACGGTCCTTTCACACTATGACCTGAGTGATTGGGTTTTCTCATTTTATTAGGGTGGTGTAACGACTTATGTTACATCATTTACATGATTTGGTACGTGCAAACAAAGTTACGGATCCGTATGCAAGATGATTGGTGACCTTGCCATCGAACTGCAAAGGCGTGGAGTTTGCAGCCTGCGGTCATTCCTGTGCGATACAATATGAAATTTTTCAAGAATAGGTACAAGAAATTATTGAGAAAAACAAAAAATGATATTGGGAATTTTTCACACTTTATATATATATTTGTACGCCATTTTTTATAAAACACACTCAATAGATATTGATGAAAAATAATTTTTTGAAGGCAAAATATGGCATCAAAAATCAAGCTAAAATCTATAAACCCATTTAGGCTAGAGAACGTCCCTAAGAAATATACATACATACAATATAAATACATTAAACTCAATTAAAGAGACAAACTATTCTTATAATTGCACACTCCTCCAGAAAAAATATAGTGTTAAAATGTATTCCGATTCCAGCAGAGCCGCCGACAAGAGAGTAATGAACATTGAGTAGACGAAGGCCGTATACCCACTTACTAAGGCTGCCTGTCCACTGGAGCGGACAGAAGAAACGAGGAGCGGAGCTTTGACAAAATAAACCAATCAAATTGCTTAAAATTGGATTTTGAATTGGCGGACAGGGATTTGAAAACTAGTTTTAAAATTCATACAATAAACGCGGAGCGGGGCCGCGGAGATGAGAAACAGAGCAGTGAGGTGGAGTGAGAGAGCGGAGCGGGGAAGCGGAGAGGAGAAACGACCGTGGCAGCGGGTTGTATTATGGTAAGTAATTCGGTCTCTCTTCTTCCTCAAGCAATGTGAGGTAATAACGTATCAACTTTTTTTTCGATAAACTGTCTGCTGCCACTGACATTTCACGTAGAACTAAACCAATCACAAGCCACCTCCGCTCCGGTACCTAGCTCCGCTCCAGTGGACAGGCGGCCTAATCGGAAAAGCCTTCGAGTGCTTAATGTTCGTTACAGCTTTGTTCACGGCTTTTGCACATTCGGTTTTTAGTTCTTACACTATATATTACTGAATCTTATTAGCACAATAAATTTATCAATTATTTAATGATAGTGTAGTGTGTACTCATTTAGGTATTAGGTAAATCTATAATTAATGCCAATTTCCCAAGAGATAGGAGATACATTACTGACGCGACAAAGTTATCTGTCAAAAAGGTCCATCCATTTTTTGACCAATAACAATGTTGTTTTGTAATCGATCTTCATTCATTTGTTAGTCGATGATAGGGTTTGGCCGTTACCAAGTAAATATATATATATATACTTCAGATCGCGTAACAGAAGCGTAATTTAGACCAATCCATTTGAATGATCTATTCACGGTTGTAGCTAATAAAAGCTACCTAATTGAGGAAACTCCAGTCGACTGCTCGTCACGTCGGCTACTCGCCGTCTGTTATGTTAATGAGTTGCCTTACATCTACTGACGCCATTTAAATCTGAAGGTCGAAGGCCACTTAAAAAAATTATGTGCGCGAACTCGAAACGGTGAAGGAAAACATCGTGAGGAAATCGGCATGTCTTCGAACTAAAAACTCGAGGACATGTGATATCTACCAATCCGGATTGAGCTCACGTTACATCAAAGCCCATTCATTCTCAATTAACGAGAGTAGGTATATACATACATCTATTGACTTAGCCGTTGGCCAACTCTGTTGCCGGAGTTTTCAATTCACGAAAGCCTACAACATGGCCATTGGCTCTAATAGCCGGAACCACGTCTAAAGCGTTCAGTTCAGTTTAAATTACGCTCCCTTACATGAATTATTGAATATATTTGCTTGTTGTAAGGTCCAAACACAGGTGCTACACTTACTAAGTACTATAATGATCGTAAATGTGGCAACACTTGGTAATCCGCCGCCAAGAAGCGAGGCCTTATCCGGTGGAAGGCCGGTAATTACAGGCACTTATGGCGTGATGGGTGCAACGCAATGAGACATGAGTCTTCTTTCACTTTAGTAGGGGAAGAACTGAGTTGTACTATTAAAGTTTATGGATGGCTATAACCACTCAACAACAGGTGGTCCGTATAACTCGTCCTGTCACAAAAGATGCATAAAAAAAACAATGCTATAATGCATTATTATCTGCGAAAATGACAATGAAATTCTGATTCCAAACAATTTTAAAACTACATCTCTCGTGGGTCTCGTATTTCTGCGATTCAATCTACCAGTCGTAATGAAATAAAGATAAACGATTACACACTCGTACATCTGCACTAGAACTCCCTGTGTTGCAGATGGCAGGAGCCTTCGACTAAGCTAAGCATCCGTCGACTAAGCTAAGGAGCCGTATCATGAGGCAGTTCTAGTGTATAACGGTGTGTGTAAAACGGAGGCGCGATTTGGTCGGTTAGGCGCCCATAGCTGCAGGAACCTTTCAGTATGGACACTTCATTCAGCGAAATCTATTGGGTGTGTGAATATGACTCCGCCCTTTCTCAACAGATGTCGTTTTTAGTATTGTTTACGTGTACTAATAAATGACCATACTTGTATTCGATAGTACTGAATGTCAGCTATCTAACGCATTTTATGATATTTGGTTGAAGTGTAAGCAACAATTGTTTTCACCTTTTCGAAAATGTCGGTTTTTATTCCAAATAAACGTCATTTGCGGGAAGTGTTATTACATTATTTTATTGCGAAGAAAACTGCAGCGGAAACTTATCGTTTGCTTGTGGAGATTTATGGTGAGCATGCTCCGTCTAATACAACTTGCAAGGAATGGTTTCGACGATTTCAAAATAACGATTTTAGTACTGAGGATAAAGAACATGGAAAACCACCAAAAAAATTTGAAGATGCTGAATTGGAAGCATTATTGGCGGAAGATTCTTGCCAAACTCAATCAGAATTAGCTGCAGCATTAAATGTTGATCGTTCAACTGTTGCAAAGCGTTTACAAATGATGGGAATGATTCAAAAAGCCGGTGACTGGGTTCCACATGATTTAAAAGAAAGAGACATGGAACGTCGGAAAACCATTTGTGAAATGCTGCTTCAAAGACAGCAAAGAAAAGGATTTTTGCATCGGATAGTCACAGGAGACGAAAAATGGATACACTACGAAAATCCTAAACGCAAAAAAGCTTGGGTGAAACCAGGCGAACCAGGCCCATCACAGCCAAAAATAAATATTCACTGTGCCAAGGTCATGCTCTGTATTTGGTGGGATCAGAAAGGTATTGTATATTATGAGTTGCTCAAACCCTCTGAAACTATTAATGGAGAAGTTTACCGATGACAACTAATGCGTTTGAAGCGAGCCATAGAAGAAAAACGACCAGAATGGGTGAATAGACATAACAAATTAGTTCTTCAGCATGACAATGCCAAACCGCATACCGCAGAAGTCGTAAAAAGATATTTAGAGGGACAGGACTGGGAAGTGTTACCCCACCCGCCATATTCACCAGACATAGCTCCTTCGGATTACCACCTATTCCGGACGATGCAGACAGACCTTACTGGAGAAAAGTTTACTTCATGTGAAAGTATCAAAATTTGGATTGACAACTGGATAAGCTCAAAAGACCAGGACTTCTTCCAGCAAGGAATACGAAAACTACCTGAACGATGGGCGAAGGTTGTAGCTGCAGATGGAGCATACTTTCAATAATTTTTTTTTTAATTTTGTAAGCGAACAAATGTGTTTTATTTTGACAAAAAGGGGCGGAGTCATATTCACACACCTATTATATGCGAAAGTTTGTCTGTGTTTTGTAAGTCCTTGACGCCTCAACGGTTGAACGGGTTTGGTTGAAATGGTAGCTCATTCCCTTATTTCCAAATAAGTGTAGTATTTTTTAGGAACTTGCCAAAAGCCCAACTTTTTCCCATCGTCCCAAGTTGACTTTTTAACCGCAGGTTAGATAGATGGATGTGGGTAGTCCCACATAACCGCTCTGTCTCCCCATGGTAGGGCGGTATGCTAAGACATTTCTCCACGGAAAAAAAAAAAAAAAGGTTAGATAGATGGATGAGAGCGTGGTGGCCCAGGGGCATAGACGCTGACTTTCAATCTGAAGGTTGCTGGTTCAAACCCACACGTACAGCAATTAGGATTATCACTTGAAAAAATTTATGTGCACAACACCACGTTCTCAAAACGGTGACGGAAAACATCGTGAGGAAACCGGCATGTCTTAGAACCAAAAATTCGACGATATGTGACATCTACCAATCCGGATTGGGCTACCGTGGTAGATCAGAGCCCATTCACTCTCAATTATCGAGAGTAGGCCGGTGTCCCTGCAGTGGGAACATTAGAGGCTGGTACGGTAGATAGATGGATAATTGATTTATTTGTTTCTCTAATCACACACGTACATTCACTGTTTATTGGAAAAAGCGTAGAAACATGCCTAGTAAGATATACATAAAACATTAAAGTATTGTACAAACGGGTCGTAGCGACGAATATTGCTCAGAGGGCAAACGCTGATTTTCAGCTATCGAGACCTCGAGACGATCAGTGTAACCTACATGTTTTGGGTAAAACGGATGACACTAGCCTCATAAGAGCCTAGGTACCGGAGAAAAAGATCGCGGGGCGCAGCTACCTGAATAAATAAAATAAATAAATATCATATTCTGCGAAAAAAGCTAGTGGAACACAGAAAATGTGCTTAATATGGCGCGATAATGTAACGTGTAGCTGAGATTCCAGCCAGTGATACTGACTACTGCTACTGAATTTCAAGTGGGCTCGCTCGAACCTCTCGGCACGGTGACGTGGCCGGAACGTGACAGGGACGTGACAGGAACAAGAGGAAATGCCATTTTGGTCACGATATTTTCCGATCGGTATATCAACCAGTTCTAGCGCTTAGGACGGGTTAATGCGATTCAATTAACTAATTTAAGTCGGATGTTGAAACTATTAAAGTTATATTTTAATTTGTTCGCTCGGTTGCTTAGTTTGTAGCAACTCCACCTGCAACGATTCAAAGTACATTAATTCACTTTTTTAAATAGATATGTACCAATAAGAACATGCTGTCTTATTAAGAACTTGTTCGCAGGCAGAATTACTCTCAACTTGGGGTCCTATATATATAGTAGTAGATAGGTATGCAATTATTTGTTGTTAGCTTCACTTTTTACCAGTTGTAGATGTTAGCAATGGTATGGTATGGGCAGTAAAGATGTCACTTATGGTAAATTAATATTCTAGAAAATAACCATACATATTATAATAACACAGAATATCTAGAAACCGGAGCCTCCAATACTATAAAGTCGTTGACTTTCTTCGTGTTGTAAAAGCCTTATTATATAATAGGTAAATTTGCGAGGTTTACTATACAGATAAAATACGTTTAAAATAATGTGCAATTTAACAGTTCACATTTGAATTGTAAATGCTGTAAGTGGCGAAACAAGGTTCAGGAACGGGAATATTAAGCGTTTTACATTTTAAATCTGGGCTGCCGTGAAGTTGACTTTTGTTTCATAATATAACAATGGTTTTTCTAGCTTTGCATAATAATTTCTAACGACAATGGCATTAAAATGGAGTTTGTACAAATTATTTAAAAAAAAATTGAGTATTTCTGTAGTCGTGTAAAAATGGGCAACGGCTGGTAATACGAGTACACTTGTGGACGTTTTTGGAATAAGGAATTAGACGTCAATCTGATTGCCTAAAAATTGTGACCAACTTTCAGTTATGGTACATTTGCAAACCAACATGCTTACCAATTTAGTAAAATTTGGTGAACATAGCCGGTTTCTTTGCAATTAAATTAACGATGTTTGCCCAGTTCTAATATTTATAAAGCCGGTTTTTAATGAAATTTTACTCGATGTTGATTGATTTGTTTTGCTAAGAAATTTAAAGCCTCGGTAATTAGTTAAATGAAAACAAGCACAAGGCTCTTTTTAAGATTTTTTGCTTAAGTAATCGTTGCCCTACATCCATTACTCTGAATCTGGTACACAGAATTAAAAGTCAAAGAAAAACACATGTCCGTTTTTTTAAATAATACCTGTAAATTCACTTTTTAAGTAAATACGATTACGCGTTCTTTTCATATTACTAGGTTTAGCGCTTGCTCAATCTATCTGACCCTCCACTCCAATAAAGAACAAGCATGAAACCCCTAATGGAAGTATTACTTCCTTTTCCTGAGCATGACCCGTTTAACAACGTAAACATATAAATCTAAATTACAGTTTTCTTATTACTTTTAGAGTAATAAATAAATATTACGCAATAGATTGTTGTGGAGCAGAGCGACCTCAGACCATGGAATTTTTATCATTTATATAATCATTTACTGAGAGTACGCTATCTTCACTCATTCCATTTTTCTAGATAATCAAATATATTGTACTCTAGTACAATTTCTTTAACCAATATATGTATAACCTAGAACCAATTCAGCGTATTCGAATTTATATAACAAACAACTTGAACACAACTCGGAGAAACGGTTCGATTGAATGCTGCCAAAACTAATGATGTGGTTGTAACTTATCTTGGAGGCTTCCAAAATTGGATGAGTTTCCAAAGTTTTGAACTGAGAATATTCAGTTTGTAAAGCAATAACTAACATATGGTACGCCGTAAGTTGTATTCATTGCAGTTATTTAAAATGAAACAAAAGTTATGATGTCAAAGTTATGGCATCATCACTTTTGTTTCGACGACAACCTTCTAAACAGGTTAATTTATAAACTTCTTTACCAGTTATCGATAATAACATGCTGCTTCTATTCACTAGAAACAAAGATGGTTTTATATTTAATGAAGCGATGCAAATTGAAGCGTTATTTAATTCCGAAGAAGAAACCTTTTGTATTGACTTAAGAAAAATGAATGCAGCAAACTTCATTCTTACCGCGTACCGAGGAAGCTAGATAATATTATTACAAAAATGAAGCAGCAATAATTGATCGGAACGGAGCAGAAAGATTGTAACCAAAGCAGCTGAAACCGCAAGTATTGAACCGGATCGTGTCGTATCGAACCTGATCGTGTGTTAACGAACCGGATCATGTCGTATGGTACCGGATCGTATCGTATTGAACCGGATTGTGTCGAATTGAACCGGATTGTGTTGTTTTAAATTGACCGCTTAGTTGTGTGAGACAAAATCTCTATCAGATAGACAATATGCCTATCAATCTGGAGAGCTACAACCGATGCTAAGGAGAGAAGATGTTTAATATTTTATATCAATTTGACGATCCAAACTCAAGTGAACAACTTAGTCAGAAATTATAGTAATTGCGATATAATTTGTTTGTAATTCTTCCCCAGACTTAATTCTTAATTCCTAGCCAATTATTTGGCTTTTTATCCGGTATGTGTCGACGCGGTCGAGCAGCACGCATGTTGAAGATAAGGTAAGGTCACAGCAGCACGAGATGTTTCGACCAGGGCCGCTCGATTAGCACCCCCAGGGGGGCACATGTAGAGCCCCAAAGGTTCATCACCTGCGCACGTGACCAGGTCGCCGCTTACAATGTACTCGCATTTCAATGGCTCTGCTGCTACTGAGAATGAGTTATTATTATTGTCGTGTTTGTACAAGGAGTTCGATGATGTTTTGGTTGATGAATAGTCAAATATTTCACGTGAAATGTTTTGTTTCGCCTGTTAGCTGCCGCCATTCGATAAATGATGGCATCCAATGTCGCTCACTCGCTGATAAATCATATTAAATATTCGAATGTATTGTTTATTTTACGTTGTTCTGTCAAACACTCTTATATGTTGTCACATTGCGTACGTTTCATTCATCCTGAGTTTATTTTGGTAAACGGCCAATATGAGTCTGTTTAATAAAATAGCTTTATATAACTTTCAGATAGCACATACATATATTATATATATATATTTTTATTGTAATATCAGTAATGCAACTTAGGTCCTCCACCATGAAAAGACTCAAGTCGCACCCCGTTGCGCCCGTCACCCGAGACGGGATGTAACGTCTCATGCGCCTGTGATTTCAGTGGCACCCACATCCTTCCACTGAAACGCCATGCTAGTGTACCACTTCTCCGGACGAACTTTGCACAAGTGACACTTCTAAAAGTTCTTTGTATAGATAGAATAGACTTAAGAGACACAACAACTAAATTGTGGCTATAATCTAGTAGTTTTATTTTAATGAACACATTTTGACCCTATAGCTTACATTCGAGTAGCCGACTATTCAATATGTTTTTGACAATTAGGTACACGGAGGCTTAGCGTTCATCAGTCCTGTACGTAATCATCCATCTTAACTGCAGGAAATGTATTCCCTATAGGTATTCTTGGAACCGAGCATAATCTTCATCTTTCGCTTTAAAAAACCATGATCATTTTAAAATAGCTGTACCGAAAAGTTCAGCCAATCATATAAATGTCTAAATGCCCTAATTCTTGCCGTACTAAGGAGTCATCTACCAGAATGTTGTACAATCAGGCATCTCCCCCGAGAGCCACAATCAAAGTCAACCACAAAACGTCGGTTCAGCGGCTCTGTAAGACTATTTTCCACCAAATTACATTCAACTCAATAAGAGGTCCCGGATCCGGTTTGTTGAAGTGTGCAGGCTCCTTTGTGGGGCTTGTTCAATACCGTGACAACAGCGCCTTTAGCTCGAGGACTGGGGGACGAGCTGCGCTACGTGCTTAGAGCTGTGCTGCGTGCTGCGAGACATGCTTTAGCCAACCAATAGTTTGCACAGTTTGCAAATGCACATTTTTATTGTTGCGATGGCCACACTGGCGCATAGTACCGCGGCGCCATATAGTCCCAAATTAAGCATAGATAGAATATTTAAATTAGAATTGATTATATTGATTATTAGAAATGATTTGCTTCACGTAAAAGTTGCGTTCCCGTCTCGTGTCTCCACAGATTCCGTATCAATACTGCCACAGCAGTGACAGTAAATTGATGGCAAATATTCTTGCAATCGATGCAAGAATTTTCGGCCACAATGACTTAAGATAGTATATTGACATTTGATTTCTGACATTGTATTTATTTATTAAGAAAAAATACTCTCTCGTTTCCTATGTTTTTCCTTCTTTATCTTCTCGTATTGGGTGTGTGAATATGACTCCGCCCCTTTTTGTCAAAATAAAACACATTTGTTCGCTTACAAAATTAAAAAAAAAATTATTGAAAGTATGCTCCATCTGCAGCTACAACCTTCGCCCATCGTTCAGGTAGTTTTCGTATTCCTTGCTGGAAGAAGTCCTGGTCTTTTGAGCTTATCCAGTTGTCAATCCAAATTTTGATACTTTCACATGAAGTAAACTTTTCTCCAGTAAGGTCTGTCTGCATCGTCCGGAATAGGTGGTAATCCGAAGGAGCTATGTCTGGTGAATATGGCGGGTGGGGTAACACTTCCCAGTCCTGTCCCTCTAAATATCTTTTTACGACTTCTGCGGTATGCGGTTTGGCATTGTCATGCTGAAGAACTAATTTGTTATGTCTATTCACCCATTCTGGTCGTTTTTCTTCTATGGCTCGCTTCAAACGCATTAGTTGTCGTCGGTAAACTTCTCCATTAATAGTTTCAGAGGGTTTGAGCAACTCATAATATACAATACCTTTCTGATCCCACCAAATACAGAGCATGACCTTGGCACAGTGAATATTTATTTTTGGCTGTGATGGGCCTGGTTCGCCTGGTTTCACCCAAGCTTTTTTGCGTTTAGGATTTTCGTAGTGTATCCATTTTTCGTCTCCTGTGACTATCCGATGCAAAAATCCTTTTCTTTGCTGTCTTTGAAGCAGCATTTCACAAATGGTTTTCCGACGTTCCATGTCTCTTTCTTTTAAATCATGTGGAACCCAGTCACCGGCTTTTTGAATCATTCCCATCATTTGTAAACGCTTTGCAACAGTTGAACGATCAACATTTAATGCTGCAGCTAATTCTGATTGAGTTTGGCAAGAATCTTCCGCCAATAATGCTTCCAATTCAGCATCTTCAAATTTTTTTGGTGGTTTTCCATGTTCTTTATCCTCAGTACTAAAATCGTTATTTTGAAATCGTCGAAACCATTCCTTGCAAGTTGTATTAGACGGAGCATGCTCACCATAAATCTCCACAAGCAAACGATAAGTTTCCGCTGCAGTTTTCTTCGCAATAAAATAATGTAATAACACTTCCCGCAAATGACGTTTATTTGGAATAAAAACCGACATTTTCGAAAAGGTGAAAACAATTGTTGCTTACACTTCAACCAAATATCATAAAATGCGTTAGATAGCTGACATTCAGTACTATCGAATACAAGTATGGTCATTTATTAGTACACGTAAACAATACTAAAAACGACATCTGTTGAGAAAGGGCGGAGTCATATTCACACATCCAATACTTAGTCAGGAAAGTAGGTTAAACAAATAAATTTAAATAATATTTTTTGTACAACTATACTAAAATGTGTATATCTACTTAACCTTTGTATAATAACAAATCGAAATCGAAATCTATTATTATATAATTCTAAGGGTAGGTTTTAATGGTATCGCAGACACATCACAAGTTAGATTTTATTGCATTAGGTGTTAGTAAAAATTAGATCCGCCTAAAATTTGGCCACAGAATCTTAAAATACTCAAAATGTTTTATGTATTCATACGCCATATTGTGAATACAAATGTTTAGATGTATTCACAATATGGCGTAATAGATTACAAATGTGTTGAAAGCCTGTTTCATTTTGGATATAAAGGAACACAATCCCATGATATGCAACTCGCTTTAGGATTTATTATTGCAATTTTCTACAGTCAGCCGCAAAAGGTTTACCTCAAGCGCAAAATAAGGATAATTTTTCTTAGCAAAACTGCAACACAAATTCAATTTCATCTTTTTTAAAAGAAAAATGTGCGCTGTCGTTTTTAAGAGTTCTCATTCAAAAGGTAAGCTGTTATATACAGAATATCCAACATGGTATGAGGTTAAGCGCTTGAAGCGATAAAACGGGAAATTCTTATTATATTTGAAGGAGCTAGCATTGAATCAATTTCACTAACCACCCTTAGCCGCACGGATATTGGTGGCCATGTATATGTGTTGTACACATATAATGAAATAGAATAGACATGAATATATTGACATGAATAGACATAGAATATATTGTATATGTTATACACACGGTACATCGTAAATACAACATGTCTGTTACCTAGATATGTTACGCTATAATATACCTAGGTAACACACCTGTTACATATCTCGATAATGTAGCTTACATATTATCGAGACGGTAAGAGTAAGAGAGAGTTAGTCCGCATTTAAAGCCAATATGAACAAGTGGCTGATCTAAAAAACTGTTTATAGTAACTAGCTGTGCCTGTGACTTTGGTCACGATTGCCATCCCTGCAGACTAAATATTCGTATTAAGAATAAAAACACTTAATATAACTACAATGATTATAACTATTGCAATTATGTGTTTTT
Source organism: Aplocera efformata (assembly GCA_921293045.1). Taxonomy (NCBI): domain Eukaryota; kingdom Metazoa; phylum Arthropoda; class Insecta; order Lepidoptera; family Geometridae; genus Aplocera; species Aplocera efformata. Next base: position 14,258,098 of record OV121041.1, read on the forward strand.
AATGGTAAATTTATCACAACAGCTTATAGAAAAGAAACTCCTAACGATCCACCTTATTTTCACGACAAAAGTAAAACCAATTACTGAGGGTAGGTATAGATTTACAGTAATAATTACATATTGATGATCTTCGTATTTTAACTTTATTAGTACCTTGTTTTTTATTCTGTAATATTATTTTACCATTATTCACGTATTTAGATGTGTGTGTGTGATCTGTAAATGTTGCTTACCGATAATAACTTATGACTTATAAACACTTGAATTCACTAAAATTTGGGGGTCCAGTTGTTCCCTACTCGTACGCCCTGGGTGGTGCTAAAAGTGCAACACAAAAAAGGATTAAAAGTTGTTTGCCCGGAGAAATACTGCCTTACTTTGCTGTGTTCCGATGGAAGGGTGCGGGTAAAATCACATGCACATGAGACGTCACATCGCCGTCTCGAGTGACGGGTGCAAAATTACTGTCAGTGATACGGAACCGTCGCGTCAGTGTGCGAGTTTTAAGGAAAACCATCTTTTATCCTTATCTTTTCTTGTAATTCACAGCCCGAGGCAACGAATTAAAAAAAATACTCTAATGAAAATTTCAACCTTTTTATCATGCATCGTAAAATCGCTCGGGCCGTAAAATGTTTGCAAAACAATGAATTTCCTACAACGCCTGAAGACGCAGCGCCATCTCTTATTCAAGAGCGGAGGCAGCATCCCGGCGCTGGAGCCGGCTCGGAGGATTACGATTTATGTTTTATTGTTTATTTATGCTCTACAGCAATGATTGTACTGAATTCTGAATAAAGATCACAGGCCTTATTTATATTTAGTGGACTGTGCGAAAGTACTTTATCTTCAACTCCGTGGCTTAGTTGGTAGTAGCCCTGCCTCCGAAACGAGCGGTCCCGGGTTCGATTCCCGGCCGGGGCACACTTTGTGTGGTGAGCATGAAGGTTGTCCTCGCGTCTTGGGTGTTTGTCTTCGGTTTCTGTTTGTCCATGCCATCTGCGACGCAGGAAATCTTAGTGCAGAGGTATGAGTGTGTAATCGTATATTTATTTACTTACTTGTTCCTACACTGCTTCGTACCCATATCTAGATATCATTAACATCGTCACTCTAGTTAATTTGTGCGCTTAACTTAAGTATACATAATTACATAAACATTTAGTCTGAATATGGGCAGTAGGTGTGCCAAAGTAATAAGCGGGAGGCGAATGTAACATCTAATTAGTTTTGCATAAAAAACCTAATTGTTATTGTCACTATGAGTTGAGTGACCTCATAGCTGATTCCCACCGAGGACATGCATTCGCGTTACGGACGTAGATGTTTCTGGGTGTATATGAATGTGTTTAGGGTAAAAATAACTATCACATTTATCAATAATTTGGTTCCCATTGCACAAGCTATGCTTAGTTTGGGGCTGGATTACGCTATGTAAAACGTCCTTGAATATTTAATAATGGTTTATATCCTAAAACTGATTGTATTATAATCATATAAAAAGATATCCTTCTTATGAATAAAATTTATATATTTACACAAGACAAAGGATTGGTAATACGGCTCGTTTACCTTAAGAATAAATAATAACACGAGTTTATTGTAATGGCAATAGTTCCGGTCGCTGGCCATCAGCCCAGGCTCACAAAAAGGTAACGACAAATTAAACCCCGAAACATAAATACTCCCGCACGTAATCTTAACCCAAATAGGGATTATCTGCGTTATGTGGTCACCACTCACCACTACGGGTACCTTTCATGATATCACCCCTAATCTTCTTCGGTGTACGCTTTTCAAAGTCCTCTTATTAAGTTTCACAGTCATTGTTTTTGTCATGTCTCCTCAATATTTTTTATTAAGGATGCAAATAAAAACTTTGCAGACGAACGCTTTTAGTACCTAGGATCGACAATATAAATAGCCGATATAAAACAAAGTTTATTATAATAATAACGCAGATGTCCCCATAAAAGTTGCGCATATACCAAGCCATAGCGCTTTTTAGATGTATGTTTTGTCTAAAAGTCAAAGGTCAAAAAACTTCATTTTATTTTAACACTTAAAACAAAGAAACGTAACTTGTCCAATATAAATACGTAACTACGAGATCACCCGTTCTTATTACAAGTTTGTTGCTTGTTCAAACCCTATCCGACCCTCTGTGGAATAGAAAAAGAACGATTCGGCGTTTGTAACTTCGAAAAAATTTCCCTATTTTTGTCGGTGGTAGGTTTGCATGTAAAGAAGACATGTAAAGAAGTACTTACGCAAGCCGTAGTAATATATTTCACCATTATTTTAATGCACCTTACTGTTTCAGCTAATCTAACTTAAGTGAACTTCTTTAAACATTTGGCGAATACATCCTTTGATGTTTTTATTTCAAAGCATTCACAAGTTTGAAGTTGCAGTAAATTACTTTCTTAGTAGTTTACTGTTTTGAGAGAGGTACAGCCGCTTCCAAAAGCTATTCAAATATTTTCATTTAATATTATTTATATAGACGGTGGCCCAAGGGTCCGTTGGTTGAGAGCCGTCCACTCTCACCAAAAGCCCCCGTAATGTTTTAAAAGCCATCTGCGACCAACAAATTATAGTATATACAAATAAAAGTTTTATTGAGTGTTTCATTCTCTGAACAAAGTTTTGTATATATTAAAAAACATGTTATAATATTATTTTCTGAGCTCGCTTCTAATTTATTACGTTATTTATTTGTGTTTATTATATTTTATCATCAATCAATATCAAGTTTCATTACGTGAAAATATACACGAACAAGTAAATATATTCATACCTATATATGCATACAGCTTCATAGGCAAATAACATGTACATATTTTTGAACACCATATTGATGGTAGAGTGTAAAAGGGACTATATAAATATTTAACACCTGCTAAAACGCATATTCGCGCAAATAAATAAATTCTGATTCTGATTCTGTTCAGTCTAACACAGATGTTCAAAAAATAAAAGAAAAAATCTACAAGTTACATGGTTACCCACAAGTTCGTGCGGAACCCTCGGTGCGTGAGAACGCAGTGAGCATAACGAATCTGCCCACTACTACGTCTAGATACCATGTCCGTAATAGGAACGTATCAGGCAAAAAAATATTCCTTCTATTGAATAATATGATTCAACACCCACTAGACCGTTCCGTCACCGACCGTGACCGGACCGTTCACGGTACGCTACGGTATACTCGTATTGCCGGTGCTGACACGCCGCGACGTTACCTAACCGATGCGTGCAGGCAAGAATGATTGCGGTGCTGCTCATTATGAAAATCCCATCGGGTACAATACATTTTGCAAACGGGCATAGAACGCTATTGATTCGTTGCAGTGGGCAAGTAGACCGTATCGTGTTTTTTCCGTGCCTGGTACGGTCATAGCACGGTCATGTCACGGTGAAGTGGGAAAATACTTGTGTATTGCTACACATATTGTGTATACCATGCCATAGTAATTGGAAATTATATTAATAAGAATTTCATCATACAATAACACCAATACTATGGATGTTGTATTAACTTTAATGATGCTAATTTATAATAATTTCGTTTGTGAGCGAGTGTACTGGTGATGTTTTGTTTAGAGCCCCCACCGAGATGAGAAGTAGCTTTCATTAAAACAAGTTAACTACGTAGCTCTCGGCAACGGGTTCAGCTTTATTTGCTTGCGAAATATTACTTTCATAATCATTGTCTGAGTGGGTACTATTTTCGTCGTGACCTCTTTTACCTGCAAGCATTGAGCCGGAATAAAATGATGTAATCATATGATATAATTTTGGCGGTATAATATGAAACAGCAGAGTAATATTATTATGAAAATGTCTGGAGATGTCGTCATCCATACTTATGATAAGATTGAAACAGATCCAATTATGTACGTTGGAGATACGCGTTTTTATATTTCTTTCTTTTTTCTTTCTTCATTCTAAAGAAGATTCTTTAGGAACCCTGAAGATAAGCTCAAAGGTTTGAGAGAGCATCCCCCCAAGGTTTAAAATGCAGCACCGCCGCCGGCATTATAGGTAAATTCTGTATCTGAGTGAAATGCAAACCTACAGGCGAGTGCGACGGAGTGAAACATCCAATTCAAAACAAAAGCAACGTTTGGCGCACACATTTACATCGGGGAAATCTGAAACAGCCGGGCTGAGTGGTACTGAATTGGAAGCACGTAGGTTTTTTAAGTGAGAGCTGTAGACCCACCTGGTTTTAAGTGGTTACAGCCTATAAACAATACCGAACCTACCGATGTATGAGAAGATCCGTCGCATCGTGTTGCGCCTGTTGTTCATTATTCTCCCCAAGGATGGCATAAGATAAATAATATGCCAAGCGAAGCACCAGCAAGCCTACCCCACGCCCGGTGTGACATGTTATAATAAATTATTTTTAAATATAATCAAAGTTTTAAGCAATCTTAATTATAGGCAAAATAAAAGATTATTATAAAACACTACGGAAAGCTTTACGGTTTTCCTCGTTTCGACACAGGGCACATAACTGTATTCTTTTTATTTACCTATCTTTGCTTAAAAGTCGCCATTAGACGATAGGAAAGAACAGAAGTGGAGTTCTTCGCAAGACACCAAAAAAATTACTTAACTTTTTCGGGATAAAAAGTAGCCTATGTGTTGATCCCGTGTGAGCTACCTTCATAACAAATTTCATCCAATCCGTTCAGCCGTGAGGCGAGGCCTTTTAGGCGTGAGGGAGTAACAAACATACATACTTTCGCATTTATAATATAAGTATTCATTTTTTTAGTTTCTTTTTTATCCTGTTCTGATTAAAAATATTTTCTATTCTATTCTACATCTGTTGTTGTCGTGATGTAATTTATCGTGAAAGTTCCGAGTTGGTGAAAATTTAATCTAATGTGTGCAGTGTGTCTTCAACCTTTTATAAAATCAAAAGTGTTTACGAGCTTACTCATTTCCCAAGAGATGCTCATGCAAGAGGCTAAAACAATGTCCTCAAACGACCCCTCTCTCCTAATCCTTACTCGTCATGAAATGAATTTTCAAAACAGATAAGAACTTTGCAAGAGCAAAGTTATTCCAATTATTCAAACATCGTCAAACGAAGGTTAAACATCTGAATCGACATCGGCCCAAGTCGTCAGCAACAGGTCGGAACTCGTCTCACAGCTTGTAAACGATTTGAGACTTATTTTTACCCAACTGCGCTAGGAGGGTAATGTTTTCGAATGATATTTGTTTGTACGTATATTTCTTTGGCACGATCTGTAGCCTAAACGGTTTATTGGATTTTAGCTAGAGAGGTGTCGTTACATTTGTTTTAATTACGAGTGACACTGGTTATCACAATAATCCGATTATCGGCGCCATATTATACCTTCAAAAAAATTTGGAACCCGGCAATGCGAGTGCACCGCTGTTTAGCGGCAGATTACCAGTCGTGGTGGACTCCGGACAAACTTGGCACATGTTCTTCTTATTATCTAGGTTACTTTACACCACCCAGGAGACACGGGAAGGGACCCTGACGTTACTGACCTACGGACACGAGCCACGTGGACATCCACTACCCTTTCCTTCAATTTTTACTTATGATTAATTAATAAAACTGGGCATGGTTATACTAAATGTACTAACACTAACGAGTCGCAAGCCCCACTGGAAACATACTAATATTGGCTTTCAGCTAATCCCCAGTAGTGGGTTTATTTCCTGAGCAGCACCTGTGCCACAATTTATCGCTTACTTTACAATGGGCTGGCGGGTTGCCACTCTCGCTAGCACTCTGTAGGCAAGGTTCTACACCCGCCCGTCGGCTGGCCAGGAGTGGAGGGGGTGGTACGCCTCAGCCCGGGGGCAATAATGATGACCACTAGACTCTGCAGACGCCATTATATGTTAATATCGCTGTGCCTCAGTGTTTCAGTCCTCAGTCAGGACTTTTTTTTTTATTTGATGTTCGTCCAGGAATGTCACACAATAAAAAACTAATTAACATGGAGCGGACATCAGAGCGCTATCTAAACCAAAAATATTACTACTTACGAAAATAGAATACTTACATCGTAGCCACTTATCACCAGATTGGCCTATTGCTCGTTCCGTCACTCCAACACCTAAAAAAAAGTTCGACACACAAATGTTTGTCCAGGGTGGATATCGAACCCACAACCTGTAAGTGCAGAAGGCAGAGTTACTACCAACCTGCCAGTCTAAATAAATATATACGCAAATGTCCTATATGACGATGCCGCAGCCAATCTCACCTCGTCCCCGATCCCGAGTCGGAAAGAGCGTTTCTTAAAGAAAATATCTCGAAATAGTATAATGGCAAGTCACTGTTTTCGTCTGTCACTTTTTCCGCAAAAATTTTCTAAACCACGCAACAGATAATAATGTATATGTATATGTAATTAGTATAGAAGAGAAAAATCGAGAACTACAATGATTTGCAATGATGTCGTATATTTTTGGGCCATTGCCGGCTAAACCTTACGAGATAATATATTAAATTGATGTACTACGGAATTGTATTACCTACGTCAAAACATCGTGAGGAAAGCGGCATGTCTTAGAACCAAAAATTAGATGACATGTGACATCTACCAATCCGGATTGAGCTCCCGTGAAAGCCCATTCACTCTCAATTATCGAGAGAAGGCGGGTGTCCCTGCAGTAAGAACATTAGAGGCTGATACGGGTATGGACAAATGTGCCCCAATTCAAGAGTTATGATAAATAAAATGTATTAGCTTTCAAATAAATATATCGGTACCATAGCCAATAATTCTTAGATGTCGTTTGACTACAATTCCGGGAACCGTTACATACGGATTGAGATGATAGTATTAACATAACGTTGGGTACGGCGATCACGTTTCTCGAATCTTTTCTTACGCAGGAAAAATATTTCCCCGCCGAGCCCCGCGTGTTCCGTGTTACAATTACATTATTTTTATTCTACATTCTCAGTTTTCGTGTGTACTCGGGACATTGGGTTTGTACCAGTCACTACTATTTTCAGATAGTAGTGGTGGCAACACGAACTAGCCCGATGCAGTCATTGAGACAACATTTTAACATTGATTTGGTTTTCATCAACTTCAAATGATGTACACAAATTAAAACATAATTCAAATTCAAATTCAAATTCAAATATATTTATTCCATTAAGATACAATTGTACACTTGGAAAAGTCAATGATAAAAAAAATAATGATAATAAATAATAATAATAAATGCAAAACTAAAAAATAAAATAAAAACAAGAGTACAATAATTTGTAAAAATATAGTTAAATTGTCCAGTCATCAGCAAATGCTTCGTCAAGTGAATAATAAGATTTATTCATCAGTAAATTTCTAATTGTTATTTTAAAATTATGATTTTCCATACTTTGCAATGTATGGTCGAGTTTGTTAAATATTTTTATACTTACACATAAAAAGCTTTTGCCAACTTTGGTCAATCTATGTTTTGGTAAAACAATATTGTTCCTAATTCTAGTATGATAGTTATGAATGTCACCATTTAAAATAAATTTATTTATATTTAATTTGACATACATTAGATTTTGAAAAATATATTCACCAGTCATTGTCATAATTTGCAGTTGTTTAAACATTTGTCTACATGAATCTGTATTTTTCATTTGCAAAATAGACCGTATTGCTCTTTTTTGCAGTATAAAAACTCGTTTGGACTCTGCGGCGTTACCCCAAGCAAGAATACCATACGTCATTATGGAGTGGAAATACGCATGATAAACAGTTTTTGCAGCTTTAGTGTCACTTAATTGTCTAATAGTTTTTATTGCATAAACGGCTGATTTCAGCTTTCCAACTAGAATGTCGATATGTTTGTTCCAAATTAATTTACTGTCAATATGTACTCCTAAAAATTTAATGTTGTCAAGAGTATTCAAAAAATGTTTATCAATTATATTCTCAACCATGTCATTACTATGTATAGGAAAACTTATAAATAAAATATTTGATGTTTCTAACTTCAATTGCTTTGACTGGCCGGGAATCGAACTCAGGACTCTTAGCTGGATCATTTAACTACAGCCTTCAAATTATCAAAATGACGTGATGTACAGTCGTAAAAAAGCATGGTGGTCAAGTATAACAGGCGTCAACATTCAATCCAAGAGCGCTGGTTCAGATCCAGAAGTGTACAAGTTAGATGATTGCTTGAAAACAAATACATACCGCGGACCTAAAAAGATATACTAACACATTTTAAAAATTATTTAAAAATGTTTAGTTGACATGTTGTGAAACAGAAGAAGTTCTGTATCTGTATACTAGCCTTATAGCTTAGTTGGTAGTAGCTCTACCTTCTACGCTGGAGGTCGTGGGTTTGATTCAGATTCAGGAAATTAATTTGTGTGACAAATATAAGCGTTTGTTTTAATGTCTGGGTTTTAATAAAAAATACTATACAAGTACGAGTATTCTATCACTTTTCTTATTCTATTTTATTCAGTTTTGTGTTCCCATAGAGAGCTTGTTATGCTTAGTTTGGGGCTAGATGTATGGTATTTGAAATGCCCAAGAAGATATAATCTATCGTGTAGTTGGACCGTTAAACACTCGTACGATAAGTCGTATAATTATATAGAATATTTACGTTATTTGTTAGTGAAACATGTGAACATCCCCATGTGATGCTGACGTTGGCGTGTCGTTAATGTAAAAACGTTCATTGGTAGGGTATTTTTGGGAAGCGACGCCGACACGACCATCCCTCTCGGCGAGAGTTACGCTGGCTATAACGGAACATATGGGACTCCTCACTCAATTTATGACGGGTCACTACCTGCAAACATACCTCAACGTGGCCATACAACCTTAAACTGAAGCTGTAAGGCTCAAATCTCTGTGGGGTCGCAAGCAGGAAGGCTGGCAGGTGAAAAGAAGAGCCGTAGGTTTTGGCGAATTTGTGTCAGATATTGACCGTAAATTCGTTCGCGCAGTCATGATCCAACAAAATGGCGCGGAATTGTGGATGATAGCATCATTATTTGATGAAGTTTTATAGTGGCTCATGTTAAAAACATTTCACGTTTTACCGGAACTGTACAGAATTTGTAAAGAGAAATACCAGGTCTCATTGAAAATTAAAATAGTACTGAAAGTTCGACCGGATCAAAAATAAGTTTTTTTTTTAATGTGAATGAATGACGGAACGAGCTGAGGGTCCACCTGATGGTAAATGGTGACCCTCGCCCATGACAACAGTAATGCGTGCGACTCAGTATGAGATCGAAATCTTTACTGAGTCGCATTCATTCTACTGCGTCCATCACCCGAGACGGGGATGATACGTCTCAGTTGTGAAATGATTTATATCATAACAACAACCGTTACTACAAAATAATATATGTCAGGCATTTGGAATGTTCTGACAAATAACATTGTTGTCAACTGTATATATATTCTTATATTATTCGAATTACCTCTCCAATCTGTATTTATTTAATTGAACGATGATAGAACCTACATCATCAATTTCCCTGAAATATTCCTGGCTCGTATCAGGGAAGCTCGGGGAAAAGTCGATTGACATAAAAAATGCGACAGACATTCTGTCTTCAAAATCTTTCGGCGTCTGTTAAAATATTCATAATCAATAGACAATCAAGGACCATTGAATTTTTTTTGTATATTAGTCAGTGTAATTGAAACCAAAGCAAAAAAAACAAGGTTAGTATCACGAAGATTGTTTAATTATGCTAGTCATCAATATTATTAGTTATGAGTATTGGTAACCACTTATCATAAACTGAGCCGTCCATATCGCTACTTTAGTGACATTAATTTTTTTAGTAAAATAGGTACGGAATCTTGTGTTCTAATCCGAATCTCAGTTATCCGGTTTATTTAAAGTCAATAAATACTCGTAGGAAATGGGTTGCCAGTTAATCACCACTCCCGCTAATATGAATAGGATCGGAAGCGCTTACTCACGCGCTAATCGACAAACGAACTGGCGAATTGGGCCAGAATTTGTAATGATGGCCACACATGCGCCTCTATTGATTATTCAAATGGGCCGGAGCCGCCTTCGGGATTAAGGAATCACTTATGAAAACTGAAATTGAATTCGGGAACGCCAATGTTATTTCTAACGGCTCTCCCGGCCCAATTCCGCTGGTCAAGTAGGATAGCGCCGTATGCAAACTTGAATACCGTAGACACGCAGCTTGGAAACAAGATATTGGTTAGCAGTACTGTGCGTTACGGTGACAACCTGACTTGAAAGTCAAAGACAATCTTTATTTCTTATAAAGACCTTGGAAATGTCACATTTAAAATTAATATTTATATAATAACATGTACTTGTATGTACTTATATTAAAAGTTAGTAGAATTTTATCTGGGACAATATTAAATACCAGACAATATATTATGCTCTCTGAATTTAAAACCGAAGCAAACTATTACCTTTATAGGGCGTTTTATCGCTTTAAAGCGATAATATCGCCCATTGTTTCACAATATCTTTTTTATAATGACTATTATTTTGTTTTTGTGAGCAATAAAATGTTATCTATCTTGTTCAAAAATAGCTGGCCGCTAGATTAACAGCTTACTAGCTTTCGTGTGTGAATTCTCAGTACTGAATTACGCGTCTGGACCTTTACTACATAGTAAGTCTGTGGCGCAATATTGAAATGTCGAAAAAATGCCGAAGAGCTCGCGGAGAGTGACATGATTTGACGTTCTTTGAGGTCGGTTTAGGATTATCGAGATGGATTTTGGCTGAAAGAGGTCGAGAGAAATGAATTTATTGAGTTATGGGGTGGTAAATATTTATTGAATGTAAATGTGATTGTATTCTGGAGATCATATTTACATTTTACATGCCTCTTGAGATGTTTCCACGATATATAAACGGAGTCTTAGTCATCATTTAGCTCGCGTCCTTAGTTCCAGAGCCTCTGAACCTGTTTCTCGGGTGGTGCGAAAGGAGCAAATCAAAGTAGCAGTAGAACTTGATCTAAATTCGTCCGGAGAAGTTCTGCCTACACACCTGATAATCCACCATCAAGCAGTGGTGCACTCGCGTTGCTGTGTTCCGGTGTTCCGTCCCTAACTGGTGGGACGGAACACCGGAACACAGCACCTTATAAAAAACAAAAGGCATCATCGTTTTCCCAAAGGTTTCTGTAATCCATTGTTATTTGTTCTTTTGATTTGATTTGATTTTTCGTCAATGGTTCTGAGCTATTACATCAACACATATAATAGGAATATCGGCCAAGATCTCCATAAAAGTTTCAGTAATGACTTATACCAAACCTGGGGTGGTTCCACCCCAGGTTTGTCGGTCAAGTTAGTATCTGTGTTCCTTAGAAACCACGGTATCTATTAGAAGTATTAATATTATATTTTATAACGTAGGAACACCGTACAAAACTATCAAAAGGCGGAGTGGCTTTACCTGAAATGCAATTAAAGGCCAAGTCTGATCGCAGACTCTTCTCAGCTCGTTTCATTACCTCTTAATGGTGAAGGAAACTCCAGCTCACTGCGGCTCACTTACACCTCGGCTGGAGGCGCTCAAACTTTTTAAAGATACCTAATATTTGAAAACTTTTGTCGCAATTTTCGTCAGTGAAAATTACATTCCAGTAAGATCGCTCTTCAAATATGATACTCACGCTTACGTAAATTTAATTAAAATCCACAAATTTTCAGCATATTGGATTCCATAACTTATTCAAGTATATGATATAGATATAATAATTAAATTTATTTTCATTTTTCTTCAACGCTTTATAATGTTAACAAATAAACCACATAGTGAAACAAAAGCCATTGTGACTTTACATTAAAATACTTTAATATTATTATAAATACTTATCTGTTTTATAAACTAATAAACTTTGAACATTGAATGGTGTTTTACAATTTGTTCTATGCAACTACCGTTTCTATCTAGACTAGTCAGTGTCAGTAATTATACAATAAATTATTTTATAAAGCAATATTGTTTAATTTTTTTAAACCTACTTACGACAGCTCCGTAGTTTGGTTGGTAAACTCTGCCTTCAAATTGCGGGATCCTGAGATCGGCTCCCGGCTGATGCAAAGTTTGTAGAATGAATAAGTGCTTTTTTTTGTGGGTAAGTGACGGAACGAACGGCCCACCTGGTGGTAAGTGGTTACCCCGCCCGTGACAACGGTAATGCAAATCAGAATAAGACTTGGTTCTTAGACTGAGTTTCACCGTCACCCACACCCTTCCACTGGAACAAGGTAATGCGAGCACTACTGCTTAGCGGCACATTCTAGGTGTGGTGGCAATACCTCTCCGGACGAACTGGACACAGGTTGGACTGCTACTTTTCGTTGCTCCTTCCGTACCACTCGGGGGACACGTGTAGGGATTTTAACGCTACTCTCCCACGAAGCTTAAAGTTTGTTTTGGGAACTTTGGTTGTCTTGTGTGTATGTCTCCGTCTACACTACCTGTCTATACAGGGAATCCAGTGTCAATCGTTGGTATATATTTAAGGATTTTTTATGCCGAGGAATGTTTGAGCTCCGCTGGCCGAAGTGCTCGAAAGCTTGCCAATTTCCGTGAGGCTTGCGACGAACTAATGGAGTTATAAAGTTAAAATATAGCGCCATTCATTGGTTATGAGCGGTTTGTTCGTGTTTACCTTTCAAAACAACTCCAATGAATCTTACGAATCGAAGCGTACTGCGTCGCCATCAATTTTAATGATTTTACAATGTCCCGTCATAAGTCACCAAAATACAGGTTTGGAAGTTATTGTGAAAACCTAATGATTTCATAGTTAAACTTGTACTCGATTGTATATTTGTATTATGTAACAAAATTTTATGGCAGTCAATACATTTAAATTTGTAATATTTAGGCTGAGTTACGTTGTAAACAAAGAGATAAATAGAAAATTATTTTTGATAGAAAATCTTTTTATCCACAACAACTTATACTTTGGAAGTAGCTTTGGGATATAACTTTGAACATGTTATGGTATGTAAAGGTGCTATTTAGAAGTTAATTGGCTAGAATATCTTGCTTGACGTCATCAATCTATATACCAGAGCCTTCTCTTGTCTCGAGACCCAGTTATGGATGACAATCATTTGTATAAAGAACATAGATGTTTATATTGCTCTGCACTGTACGTACCTATCTATTTACATAGAAAGTATTGATTGAGTATACTATCAGTAAACGGGTTCCCATAGTACAAGCTATATTTAGTTTATGGCTAGATGGCTTAGCCTGAAATTTTCAGGAATGTTTATCAACATTTTCAGTTTCAATGATGAAAACCCACTCCGTATTCAAACGCTACTGGAACATAATAGCTTACAGTACAATGTGTCGGAATCGGACGAAAACGAGCAATCGGCCCGCGATCTCACATAAACGGAGATAATAAATTAATATGAATAATAGGAACAACAAAAACTATTTTAATCAACAATTATCATGAAATTAACTTGTGACAACGCGGTTCAATGAGTTAATAACTCGGGTCTGGGTCAAAATTTAGAACACAGCTCCGTTCGGCTATAAAATAACGGAAAATTAACATCAAAATTACCCAATAAAAATATAATTGTTTTTCTATGTACCCGAATATTATTTTCGTTTCAGATAATACCTTAACACCACGTACGAGATTAATATTTGAGGAGCATACCTCCATGGGGGGGAATCTGTCGCGTCTTCGCCGAGAAGGAAAGTAAACAATGAACCCATTTTTTGAGCGACTCGCGAAGCTAAATATTTACAATGTTTAACATGTTCTTAGACGTGGGTAGGCGTTCTGGCGAGTAAATATTCATTGCTGTAACCAGTTTCCTTCAGTACGAACAAGTTGAGGTGATAACGTTAGCGAATGTCAAAGTGAGTGAGCGTCAAAATTACGGAGCATGTGATTTGAATCATTTTTTGTTAGTTTATTAAAGACCTTAGACAGATCATTTTTATTTTTAGATATCAGTTAAATATTCTGGTATTTGAATGATTTTCATGAATAGTAAATTATGCTACATTACTAAATAATTGCAATAGTAAACACAATTTTGATAGATTGTATACCGAAAATTGATTAAAAACCGCGTGATAGATCACCCAAACCATCACAACCTTTTATCCACCAAAAAACAATTAATCCGCAAATTCTCTCATGATCCACAATACATTTCTAATGACTACCCTTTTCAGAGTTTCAGGGCCTTTTAGGGTCCGAAACAAAACCCTCCTGTACAGCCATTAATTTTTCAGAAGCTGCGTCAAAACATTTATCACTGGGTTCCGTGAGGAGGAAAATACGCTTCCTTGAGAAAAAAATTACCTCAAGGAAATTCACGAGGCTTAATCCGACATAATTACCTTTTTTATTCATCCCTTCAATCTAAATCAGGCTCTTGATGTAGATAATCGGTCGTGTTGACCTGAAACAATAGAGGTCAATGCAGTACACGCATCAACTTGCGAAAAAGTATCTACAGTAACACTGCGGTACATACATACGATGCGGGAAGACCCAAGCCGCATCATATGGTGCTCATACTACCAGAGTATGTAATTTAACCTGTAATCACACTTTTTAACCGTAATACGGCACTACAATCGCCGTTTCACTTGCCAATCATGAGATACATACAGCCTGGTGACAGAACGGACAGACGGACAGCTGAGTCTTACTTCTACAAATGTGTTTTATTGAATTTATGAAACATTACGTCTTGGGTGACACGATTTCATTACAAAATAAAATGCCAGCACGGACACCTGTGCGTGTACCCAACACCAGCTCGAGGGAAACTAGAATAACCTTTTGATGTGGTTTTCCGTCTTTTCCAAGGAGAATTAGATTGTATACGGAAAGAGTTCAAAAAGGTGCCAATTTTAGCAATAAATACGTGAGGGATCTGGGCAAATTCTATTTGTGAATATTTTATACTTGTAAATATAAATCTTTTGATAAAGCAACACTTTTTGGCGGTGTCTCATTTAATTTAAATAATAATACTGTATACTGTTGCCTCTATGTCCCATTACAATCATAAAAATTTGGACAAATTTACAAACATCCAACACAATAATTGCTATTCGTTGACATTATAATGAATAGAACAAAACCGGTCCATGGATCCAATACAAACATGAAAAAGGAAATTGAATTGATTGTTCCTTTGATGTAAAAACAGTCACCACACAAAACAAAGGTTTAAAAGTAGCACAGGGTACGTTACACAGTATCATAACGCACGCCTGCCTCACTCGATTATTGATGAATATCTTCAGTTTCTATGTGGTACTATCGTGCTAATTTAGTTAAAGAATTTTACTGGTTATACAAATAACTGTGGCTAAATAATCAGTGTGTGATTGTTGAACTATTAGGAGTACAAATAAGTTTCCGCCGTTTTATTGTAGATGGCGCGGCACGGAGTTTCGGTTAGCTTTCGCAGATGATAACCGGCTTAAAAAATAGTTTGGACATTCAAGAACAACATAACCTATTAATATCATTGATTTTATATTGGTAAAATATAATTTTTATAAGTTGAAAATGTCAAAATTTGAGCCAAGTAAGCGTCATTTGCGGGAAATATTAGTTTACTTCTTTAATTTAAAGAAATCTGCTGCTGAGGCGCATCGATTGCTCGTAGAAGCATATGGTGAGGTTGCTTTGAGTGAGAGAACGTGTCGAGAGTGGTTTCAAAAGTTTAAAAACGGTGATTTCGACGTAGAAGACAAAGATCGCAGTGGAAGGCCAAAAATTTACGATATGCTGTGTATTTGGTGGGATCAGCTAGGTGTAGTGTATTATGAGTTGCTTAATCCGAGCGAAACAATTACTGGAGCCCTCTATCGAACACAATTGATGAGATTGAGCCGAGCTCTGAAGGAAAAACGCCCTCAATACTATTCTAGACACGAAAAAATTATTCTTCTGCATGACAATGCTCGTCCACATGTTGCGGCTCCCGTGAAAAAGTACTTGGAAACACTTGATTGGGAAGTGTTACCCCACCCGCCGTATTCACCAGACATTGCACCGTCCGATTATCACCTGTTCCGGTCCGTAGCACATGCTCTGACGGCGCAGCGGTTCACATCTTATGAGGATACCAAAAATTGGGTTGATTCGTGGATAACCTCAAAAGACTGGGATTCGAATGCTGCCTGAGAGATGGGAAAAAGTGGTTGCAAGTGATGGGTAATATTTTGATTAAATTTATATTACCGTTCTTCTACAATAAATATTTAATTTGTGTTAAAAAACGGCGGAAACTTATTTGTACTCCTAATATAATTCTCAAAGTTGCAGGTGTTTTGTTTATACATATACACAGATTCACATAGCAAAATGATTATTGAACTATTCCTCATTCCAAAATTGATATACTGCACAAATGCTATGGCTCCTATAACTCTCCAACAAGTTTTTGCGCTGTACGGAATACGCTTCTCTCACAGAATCCGATATTAATTAAAAGTTTTTCACCGAGATACAATTAGCGATGTTCGTCTAAACCCATTGTCTACTTTGGTAAATACGAGTACGGTTTCTAAATACAAAGAATTGTTTTGTGAAAGAACTAATTAAATGAATGATGAAATGAATATATAAGAAGAGATTAAAATAATTGATTTATACAGATAATACCAACATATTATACGAGTAGTATTCAGCTCTTAAATAATTTAACTTAGGTAACTAGGTATGCGCTATAATGTGGCGTCTTTTTAATGATTAATCTAATTACAAAACTAATAAATGCACTAAATACAAAATAAATAAGCTTATTAACTTATTAATTACCTTAATTAGGATTTGTACTTTAAATTGATATCATTATTTTATGACACTGTTTTTTAAAAGTGTATTATAACTGAAACTACAGAATAGAGCAGCATATTATGTAGCAATATATTTCAAACTAGCTTCTGCCACGGCTTTGTCTGCCACATCGGGATAAAAAGTAGCCTAGTATTCAAGACCTTCAACAGCCTATGTTGAAAGTTAAAACGGTCCAGCAGTTTCAAAGTGTAACAACATTCCAGCACAAAGTTTCAGATTAACAATATCAGTGAAATGAGAAGTAATGTAACCCAAAGCATCTCTGCAAACAGTGCAAGGAGAAACACGTCGACATAACAGTAGGTATTCTCAAAGGTATATTGTGTAGTATTCGGCCTACACAAACACAGGGGCCGGGAACCCGACCCATTACTGTAACATGCACGACTGTTATACTGGGCTTGTTTGATAACTGCTGTTTATTTTACTGTGGTCCGTGTAACGAATACAAGGTATCTTTCTGGTAGGTGTCAGGGGGGGAAGGTCGCAATCTTTATGAGATAAATAAAGGTTGACTATTAGCTGGAGGCAGTTTTCGTGTAACATAAAGAATTACTTGATTCTACACGCGTCTTGCCCTATAAGGGATCACTAATATAATAATCTGAGCAACAGATTCATCAATTTATTTATATATTTTTATTTGTATCACCCATTCTAATGCTGCTAGTCTTATGAAGACTCCAAAATTATGCGGTGATACTTTATTTTTAGTAGAGTATTATAATAATATATTGAGAAGTACAATATTACGTGTTTTCTGACCTTCTCCATCACATCCCATCAAGGAAGTGTGTAACAAATTAAAAATAATTCTCAATTAAAAGTTTCAAAATAAACAACAGTAAAAGGTTTAGCCGTTCTTCAACCGGAAAAATCTTGACTAAGTTTTTTATTGTTTTCTCAAGAATTTTATTTTGAAACTTCTAGTGCCTTTTGATGAGATGTCTAAAAAGTTAAGCGCTTTTAACTTCGGCTTCAAGTATTTTAAAGAAAAACTGTTGTTATCTGTTTGAGATCAAGTTATAATTGTATTTTTAGAAATATTTCTTCTTTTTGCGAGATTAAAGAGCCTTTGAAAAATAAAATTTAGATCTTGTTTGAGACTAAACTTGCACACTTAGTTTAAAAATGATTTCACTTTCGTTTTGTTCACGATTCCCATGCGCATCACCGACGGATGCAACGGGGTACAACTTGATTTTTCTCATACTTCGATCGGGAAGGACCTAATTCCTAAATGTTATGGGCGGAGATAACCACGTGGCATCAGGTGGGCTATCAGCTCGTCCCAGCACTTTTGTCACATAAAAAGAAAATGGTAAGATATTTCTAGAAAATTATTTCTAGAAAAGCAACACTTTGATGAAGTTCCACAGAGCCGTGTGAGTGTTACTTTCTTCGGTCTAATCCAGGTGCCTGCGCTAGTCATTAGGGTTGCGTACCTAAACAAACTAATCCTATTACGTCCATTTGAACCATTAGCCGTAGCAGACTTGTGAGAATTTCACATATTCAATAAATGTTCATAAATATTTCACAAAGCGGCATCTAGCATCTATGTTCATACAAATGTGTTTGTGAATCAAATCCACGGTTTTCAGCACAAAATGCAGAGCTATTACTAACTGAGCTGTTAAATCAGTCTAAACTGAATGTTTTCATAGCAGCATCAGTCGACCCATCAGGACTACTGAATTGATAGGAGGCCCAACTGATGGTAAGTGGTTACCTCCGCCAATAACAACTAAAATTCGACCTAGGTCCTCTTACCCAAGTCACATCGCGTTGCGCCCCTCACCCTCTTCACCGTCCCACGTCTCTTCGAGCTATTAACAACCCCGCGAGAGCTTACAGCTACACCCTTCCTATAGCCTGAGTACTGATAACCTGAGCGAACAGTTCAACTACGCTGTACAAAATAGCTGCGTTAATTAGTTTAATAAACCACTACAATATAACCCGGTATGCATACTTACGGCAACATTTACACTCGGTCCCAGAGAGTAGGTATTGTCTAGCCTCGCGTTATTGACTGTAGCGACTGTCAGAGGCATGTTTGCTCCTGTTATATTTCGTCTCCCGTCCCACGCTCCCGAGACTAATGAATCGTGAGCTAATGAAGCTTCATATAAACCACACATGTGTGCAGTGTATAATGCTTACGCCATGACAAACAGATAAACAAATAATGGAACAATATATATTTTCAGTTGCTCGCGTGCTTAGGTTTATACCCTTTGAATTCCTACATATACCCCTTGAGTGCTAAAGGAGCCACAAAAACTAGCAGTAGAACTTGTGCAAAATTTACCCGGAGAAGTGCTCACATTGCTGTTATCCGGTGGAAGGGTATGGGTGCCGGTGAAATCACTTGCGCGAGTGAGTACAATCATGAATTGATTGACAAAATGTACATTAACGCGAGGGAAGCCGCGGGTTAAACCTATTATGTAATAAATATGGTTTACTTTATAGTATAACATATTTATTTATTTATTTGTTCTGAACTGTTCGTTCCGCGGCGCGTAACCAGCACTGGAATGGCCAGATATTACACTTTCAAAGTACAAATGAGCACAAATTCTCGAGCAGAATAACTCATGGCACTGTACGCGAGAATTACGTTGCGCAAAAGAATTGGGAACATTTTTGTGAATTTATTGCCTCACACATCCATCTGTTGGTCCAGCAATAAATTCTGTTTATACAATCTATATCATCGAGTAAGAAACACAGAAAAAGCTCGGTGAAACATGAAACAAGCGGGAAAACTTCGTGTTTCGTGAAAGAAAATCTTCACGGGACACGAATATTTTCATTTCTCCGCATCATCCGCACTTAAATGAACACCCTCTATTCTTTTAGTAGCGTGAACTGGACAATACGGAGGGGGACAATCAGGACGCACGCAGCGCCCGGCACAGAGGTACATAGAGGGGAGCCATATAAAGTCAACGTAAGACGATGAGAAAAAGTGACTGCACTTTTGCACGTATCCCCCGGGCGACGCGAAACGAGCAACTTAAAGTGGCAATAGAACTTGTGCCAAGTTCGTCCGGAGAGGTACTGCCACCACACCTGGTAATCCGCCTAGCAGTGGTGCACTCCGCTGTCTATGCTGTGTTCCGGTGGAAGGGTGTAGGTGTCGGTGAAATTAGGTGCAATGTGACTTAAAATTTAATAAGAGAAGACCAGAAAGAAGTACCCAGAAGTAATTGGTTTTTTATGGGCGGTTGTTATCACTTAATGTCAGGTGGGCTGCCTGCTTATTCCGTCACTTAAGTAGCATAAAACCAAATATGTATGAACTATTGTAGGTTATGAACGGGTGGCACACTTTTCAGCTAGGACAATTGTTTAATTTCAATAGTTTCTGAATCACACCTATATTAAAAAGGCTAAATTTTATATGTATGTGTGTCTGTGTGTGTATGTTTCTTACTCAACGGTTTAACGGATTTGGATGAAATTATGTACCAGGTAGCTAATATTCTGGATTAACACATAAGCTTTAATCCAATAATTACTCCTCACATTCATCCAATAAAACCGCGGGCAACACCGCGGGCGCTGCTAGTATACATATAATTCTTGCTCCCGTTGCGCATGGCCGGTTTCCCTTCATATTTATCTGTATGTAATAGTAACAAAAGAAAATATTATTTCGTAATCGTTTGTAACCGCACGAGTGAACGTAACAGGGATGCCCAGGGTGGCTCGCAGCCATTCCGCGAGAGGCGGCTCCGCGCGCCGCAGTACCAACATCTCTCCATACAAATAAATCCCTCGCGATTGTTTCATAGGCGTGAAATAGACAATCGGAACGTAGAGGCTGCTCGTTAGAAAGCCTCGAACGGACGGGATTATACACCCTGCTCCGCGTGGCAGATATGAAACATACATACATTTATGAATTCACGCTGTTTCTACTTTCGAAATATGCAACTTATATATACTATTTATTGTTTCAATATTGAATTCAATGAATGAAATTCAAATTACCTGAGCAAAAGTAATATTTTTTTATATTTAAACACACTCACACATTATATTACCATCTATATTTATTTGTTATATTACACCGATCGTACAAATATTATTTTAAGTTGTTTACAGACTTTGTGTACCTACCCGCGATAACAAGGCATCACAGCTTGCGCAATAGTAACAATTAACGTGCTAGGTGAAATTTACAAACATTACTACAATTATAGGCATAATAATGTTTACTAGTTTACACGAATTACAGGATTATAAGATAAATAAATGTACATGAGGCAATATAACTAATTGAGAACATTTTTAACACATTTTTTAAACTGCTCGACATAGCTGAGTGTTGGCCGAGGCGAGAGTTTGATAACGGTATGTTAACTATCAGGAAAGCGTAACTTTTTCTATGACAATCAGATGACTGATACACTGCTTATAATATAGTAGTTACCTTTTGTAAATGCATACAGATTGTACATATTAATGCTGACGTAGATGTTTGTTCTGTGTGTATCCAGACGGAACAAGTAGCTATAATATGTTCGTCACTGGTGCCCAGGCGCATTGACGCCGTCTTTCAATCTAAAGGTCACTGGTTTAAATCCAAACTTGCATCAATGAGTTTTTTCACTTGAAAAATTTATGTCCGCAATACTACGTTCTCGAAACGGTGAAGGAAAACATCGCGAGGACACCGGCATGCCTTAGAACCATACATTCGAAGACATGTGACATCTACCAATCCTGATTGAGCTCCCGTGGTAAATCAAAGCCCATTCACTCTGAACTATCGAGAGTAGGGTGGTGTCCCTGCAGTGGGAACAGAGGCTGGTACATATGTTCATCACACAAAAGTTTGTCCTGAGTGGAGATCGTACCCACAGGCATAGAAGGCAGAGCTACTACAACGAAGCCGTGAAGCCAGCAAACCAGAGTTATATCCAATCCTTGCAAACACTGATGATTAGGTTAAACAATAGCGTATTCTAAAAAACAATACTTCATTATCTACATAAACCACATGAACTATTTGTTCTGAGGACACAGAGCTTGAAACAATTAAAAGCGTTGCAATATTCTCCATTGTTTGCAGCTCGTTGCAGCACGTGCGCTGCTATTAGCTAACTTTTATTCATTTGCGGAGCGAACAACAAGGTACGGACGACCGAGTAACAAGATTTACAGTGTTCAATCTATTTACTCCTCACATTCATTACAAGTATTGAGGCTCTTGCGCTAAGTCATAAAACAAAATATATACCTACAGTAAAAGCTCCTTATTCGCGGGCTATTTGTCAGAGGTTGAAAAACCTTTATTACTCAGCCTATAACGTCTGTCTGTCCTACCTTTAATATAGAACCTATTACTAGTATGGTTTATAAGACACATCCAAAGATACTTGCCTAATAAAGTATATAACATTGAAGTTTAGTCCATAATTAATCATAATTACAGTTCGTGGTACAAAACCCTCGGATGTGAGTCTGAAACTTAGCTGGCATTTAGTAATTAAAATGGGCTACTGCTTTTAAACTTTACTTTGGCCAGACGACGGCTACCGTAAGTGACGCGTGTTCAGTGAGCGGCTGCGTTTGTCTGTTTGTTTGTTCGTCGGAAACGAAGCGGTTCGATTCATTGGCGATCGGCATAAGTCATACGCTTATAAGCATTTTGTATATTCCTTGCCCAAAATCCACTCTTTTACTAAACACTCTTTAATTGACAGATGACCTAAACATATGCGGAATTCGTATCAGCCTCTCATGATTTCTAATTATTTTACTTACCAAGTTGTGAACTCGTCTAACATAACATTAATTTTTTTGAAATGATTCATGTTAGGCAGAAGTTTGAATATCTAGACTGACACTAAATTGCATTAAAATGAAATCTTAACTTTGAATATTTATAGATACTGCACTATATCGCGTAATGGGTAGTGAACATATGGATAAAACATTAATCTGTTACTTTTGAAGCTGACTGTACCGTACAAAAAGTATGAATCCCCAAACGAGAATAAATGTACAATACGAAAAGTAATTTCCAAATATTTTTTAGGAATTCAACGTAAATTAAGATTTTTGACTTTTGAATTGACATTTATGAATAGAAAAAGTCTCCAAAAGATAATGTTTGCTACTTATAATAATAAGGGTCCCCAAATGGAAAAGGTACCCAACGGGAAGTAGCCGTTTTGAAAAATGTGTACTTATCACTTTTGAAATCATTTCTCTATCGTCGGTTTTCACTCGTAACTGTGTGTTTCCATTGCTTGTTGACATCATGTTTTTTGTGTAGTCTTGATATAGTACCTCGTGCTTAGCTCAAGAAATTGCGTGTGACATTATCTTATATCTTAATAATAACGGACCGTATTAGAAACACAATTTTGCGATCTAAAACCAATATTGTCGACGTTTCCCACTGAGCGGCCGAGCTCAAATAGAACAAGGCCGGATATGTTTGCCCGTGTCGGACTTACTGTGGGCCTAAACAACCACCGACTGGATCCCACAAAACGGTAAGCGTCGGCGGGGCAGACCCTGGCGCCGGTGGCGGGACGAGCTCGATTCCTATTTAATAAACTGGATCCCAATCCAACAGACTAATAATCTTATTATTTTAATCGAGCAGTTTTTGTGTATTTTATTATTTAGTTCGCGTATCTCGGAAACTGTTCCAACTATTTAGATAAGAATTTTGTTTAGATAGGGGTTTGCAGTTTAAGTACCTACCTGTATAAATAATTGCATTTATTGTAAAAACGCGTTTTTTTTTTTACAAAAATGTTGTTTGAGATTATAAAAATGATGCTTGATTTTATTTTTTGCATAATTAATCGTAAATTTTTGTGGTACTTGATTTGTAATAGATTGCCATAGATGACAATATCCCAATATGAATATGTTCGGCTTATGTCAATTTTTTACAGTGTAATTATTGTTACTGAATATGTGAATCGTATTTACCCATAAATCACGATTTAAAAAAAACTTAATAAGTGCAATATCAGCATCAGTCGAGTCTTCTGCTAAAACGCGAATGCTTGTAATTTGGCCGCTACATATAAGTCCTGAACTAGTTTACGGAACTGAAGTTACACTTGTGGCTACGAGTACCTGAATGCACGCCAGCCTTTGTTCAAAGTCAATACATTTATTTCCTTTTATTTTGTTATGAATCTCTTGTTATCGTCACGGTATTGTACGGAACGCTTTTCAACCGAAGGAAAATGTTGTCTGATAATAGTATACAACAAGTCATCACATTCGGCATTTGGTCTTTTGTTTTTTAATTAGATCTATGTATTGTAAATTATGGGGGTCCATGTTGCTCGCGTACCCCCTGGGCGCTTATGCCAAGTTCGCTTATGCCAAGTTCGTCCGGAGAGGTACTGCAAACTGGTAATCTGCCGCCAAGCAGTGGTGCATGCATTACGGTGTTCTGGTGGAAGGGTGTAGGCACTGGTGAAATAGACATTACATCCCTGTCTCGGGTGACGGGCGCAGCACAACCTAAGTCGGACTTAAGTCAGAATAAGTTTTTCACTTGAAAAATTGATGTGCACAGTACCACGTTCTCGAAACGGTGAAGGAAAACATCGCGAGGAAACC
This sequence comes from Aplocera efformata, assembly GCA_921293045.1. Taxonomy (NCBI): domain Eukaryota; kingdom Metazoa; phylum Arthropoda; class Insecta; order Lepidoptera; family Geometridae; genus Aplocera; species Aplocera efformata. The sequence goes on from OV121041.1 coordinate 14,282,585, forward strand.
TTAGAACCAAAATTCGAAGACATGTGACAACTACCAATCCTGATTGGGCTCCCGTGGTAGATCAAAGCCCATTCACTATCAATCAACGAGAGTAGGCCGGTGTCCCTGCGGTGGAAACATTAGAGACTGACAAAGATATTGGTGATTGTTCTCGATGTAGGACTTGCAGACATTGGTGGTGTCGATGGCAGTCTAAATGTCCATCAGAAAAGCTCACATGAATCAATAATCAATAACTATAACCAGCTTCGGGTTTGACATTCTTTAAGTAATACATTTTTATGTTTAGGCACGTATCTCTGGATTAGAATTCGGGATACGATTTCTACGATGTCCGTACATATTGTACAGAGGCTATAAAGAGGTTTTCCCCGATTGGGAATCGAATCCCTCGGCTTTCAATTACACGAACCACGGAGTTAAAGAGACGGCACACGCATCTTGTCGAACGAGTGCGCCGCTGAAAACCTTTGTTTCCCGATACATATTGCGAGTGTAGGGCGGGGGCGGCTCGCGGCGCGGGGGCGGCACACTTCCCAAATTGCAGCTATTATGTAAATGCACTTGTGCCCCCCTTCCTCCCTTCTCCTGTGACTTATGTGGGCCGCGTAACGGAAAAAATATATTTAGGCGTCGTACGTTACAGCCAGAATAACACCGTTTACGAATACAAATACTTGCGATACAGTTTTTTGGTATTTACGAGTAGTGTAATTTAGTGGTAGCTTACTTTGAATTTTTTTGCAGCCGGGCAAATATTTGTGTTCTTGGAAAGACCAAAAATCTCAACTCCGGTCTTTATTTCTTTAATATTTATACGTTTAGTAGTAAATAGTGGTAGTAGGCAGTAAGTTTAGTAGTAAATAGTGGTTATACCCAGTAAATTTAGTAGTTAATTTTTTCTTCTAGTTTTTGTCTATTGCTTAGAAAATGAGTGTATCTGATCTCGGCACGCAGCTGTTGTTTCTTATCTATTTCGATGATATTGAAAAAAATCACAATAAAGCAAAAATATCGCTCGGCTTCACACCAAACGATGAATAATAAAGACAGTTGTATTTTTAAAAGAGAATAGTTGTAAAAACGAAGGAATATCTATATATATAAAAGAAAGTCGTGTTAGTTACTTCACTTATAACTCAAGAACGGCTGAACCGATTTAGCTGAAAATTGGCAGGGAGGTAGTTTAGAGCCAGGAGAAGGACATAGGATTTTTTATCCCGTTCGACATCATTCCCGTGTGACTTGACATGTAACGTCAGTCACTATAAAACGTGGTATAACAAAAAAGAATCAGACTTGGAATAACAAAATTGACGTATAATGACAGCTATGTAATGACGTATGGATGACTATTTGATATTTGTAAGAAATCAATAATAAAACTATTTCTATTAAATAAATAATTAACATTATTGCCCAATTGCCCATTCGTATAACTATTAAAAACCATGGAAAATTAACGAAAAAATAAAATCTATTTATCCCCGTATTCTCCACGGGAACGGGAACTATGCGGGTGAAACCGCGGGGCGCAGCTAGTTCTTTATAAAAATAACAAAGTAGAAACGGAAATCACGAACCCGGGAAACGCGGAGGTAGTTTGAAGAGTCCTGCGAAATAATGAGGGTTCCGCGCGGATAAAAACCCCGCATAAGGGTTTTCATTAGTCGACTATCCTTCTACACTTCCAGTCAGTGGCTCTTTGCCCAACTATGTATGAAGTCAAGGCCACAGGTAGGATCCTTGCGGGAATAAAAAGGCACAATAAATGAAAAACAACCATAGTGGAACATAGCTAGGTGTTCAAGAATACTCCTAACATACGTGTGTATTATTTCATTGTAATGCGCCATCCTAAGCTATGCGTATTTTATTTTTGGTTATGCGATAACTTAACTATTATGTCAAGTGCCTCTTCTACTAAAATATAAGAAGATCCGTCCCAGTCACATTGCTTTGCACTCATCACTCCGAGACGAGGTAATTTCAACGGCCTTTCACCACTGCTTAGCAGCGGATTGCCAGGTCTGGTAGCAGTTTTTCTCCGGATGAACTTGGCGCAAGTTTCATTTTGACGGACAAAAAGCATTCAAATCATCTATTTGTTGACTTTTATATATTATAGTTTGCGGTACTTTAAAACGGAATGCATCAAAGTCAGTGAATTCAATGAAATAAATGTTATTATTGTATTATGCAGTATTCTTAACTCGCCATTGTGCATTCATTCCCGGGCTCGGTTCCGACGCACCGCGCTCCTGCATCGTTGTTTAACGATCCATTTTTTACGGAGATGAGTAGTGGAAGCTGTTGAAACAGCATTCTGTTGTCGAGTTCCGAGCTTTAAACGCGCCATAGAAATATTGTGGCATGAAGTTCGCCGCGAGCTCTGAGCTGAGGGAAATAAGCGACGTGTATTTATTTCGTTCACCTGCATCTCACTTGAGAAACCAAACGCTTTAGCATTCTGTTTTAGCCTCCGACTAAGGGGAACAATATTATTGGTTTATACGCTGTTTGTTTGTCTGTGGTTTTTGGCTACCTTGTGATTTGAAGATACGTTGCATCTCCGAATCGGACTGATTTCAAAGCGATTATTATTTTATTTAAGTTGCTGCATGCAAGATGGTTGCTAGCTGCGTTTGGCGTTTAGTTGAGTCCCTCTGAATGATACTTAATTTTGATGATTTTTGCTGCATAAACGAAAAAAAACACGATATAATTTTTTCTTCATTTACTTGTAAAAAAGTGTGAGGCCAAGTCTTGCTGTGATTACACGTTATGAAGAACCAAATTGTATGACATTGCATCCATTACTCTAATGTTACATACATTAGAGTAATGGATGAGATATTCCATAATTCGTCATATTATCAATAACAATGACCAAAAACTTATTTTTCATTGATGTATCAATGTGATACAAAGTTTTTATTTTATTTTCAAAAATGTCAATTTCATGTTGATGTGCCCTACCAGATTGTAATCACAGCCATATAAATGAGGGCCATATTAAAATCATAAATTCTCTTTATGCGCACGAAAAATCTAACGAGCCCTCATAATGGGCGGTGGGGGTCACCGTCCACTTGGGAAGCAATAGAAATTGTTGGCATTTTTATCGCGTATTAATCTAAAGTAGAAAACTTACGCGTTTTTTTGACCGAAGGGAAAGTGATTGTCGGGTGGTTAGAGAACCAAAAACTACTTGTAACATATAAAACATCTCCTATTTATAGCTCACATATTAAACGCAACCCCAAAACACTTAAAACCTCATTCAATAGAACGTGCTCCAATTACCCGCTTAAGGCTTACAACATTGTTAATATAGATTTAGACGAGGGCTAAGACTAAACAAAACACAAATATAAATGTAACTGATACTAAGGTACCTAGCAACACGAAACAAAAAAAAATTGTGCTTTTTTTTAATCTAAACTAATGAGTATTTGGAATGGTACTGACTTTTGACTATCAACAAAATCTTCGTGTTACAAGTAGTGAACTTAAAAAACGGCCAAATATAAATAGATGTCACAAATTGAGGGTTCCATAGTACCTATTATATTTTAGGTACTATACTATATGAACACTTTATATTATGTGTAAAATTGAACTCTGGTGGTCCAAATGATTTTTTTTTGTATATTATTTTTTTTTCTTAATACTTCACGCACTTATAAAATGCGTTTCAAGCACGTTACGTACCTTTGTCAAGTTACATTCAATTCCCAGTGATCAGGTAGTCGATTTTCTACAATGGCGCATGTCAACCCAGGCGATGATTTTCAAGACAGGAAAGAAAACTGGAAAGCAAAATAACATTGACAGTAGAGTAACTACTTACCGAGTCTTGGTTGGCTACGAGTCTCACCGCAACGCAGATTTAATATCCCGTCACGAGTCTGCAGCAGCCGTAAGGAACCGACATGGCTAAAGCTTGCTTACCAACGTGATTCTGTTAGTGGAAGAGATTACACAAAGATGTTATATTCCCTTAGCCCTCGCATATGGAATCCTAATACATTTTTTTATGTGTCAATAGTCATGGAATCGACGGATACGACTTAAGCAGTCTGTAGGTACCTAAGATGGGGATACTTCGTCTCACGCGTTTGGTTGAAGTTTGTTCTCGAATCTTGGGTGTTTGTCTTGCGTTTCTGTGTTTTTTCATGTCATCTGTAACACAGGGAATCCTAGTGCAGAGATATGAGTGTGTAAACGTTTATTTATAATTTTGGACACGTTTACGCCCAAATATACATACCTCGTCCTCAACCCGTGCCACAGGAGCTCCGAGACACATGTACACAGATATGTTAAGTTACAGTCAATGATCCTGTATCAGCTAGTTTTATTTGTTAAGATTATGTCTGTACAACACTAACCAATAAGATTGGAAGGCAGACTATCGGGTGTGGTGGCAGTACTTCTTCAGTTTCAGAAGCAGCTTATGCTACATTTGTACGAAGCCATTCCTCGGTATCTATTTATTTTGTGGCGGTGGTATTCTCGCGATATTTCCGCTCCTGGTGGTCCCACGCCTTTAGGGGGGCAAATGAGAGGGAAAGTTGTAATTGTCTTGGAAGCCACTCCCGCAGCGGTGTCACAACTGAGTTATGAGTTTTGTTTCTAAGCGCTACTTGTGGAATGTTTATTTGCTCCAGCAGATTGTTTTACAGGGATTTTGTGGTGATAACCTGTTTTGCTGTACTTTGTTGAGGTCTTAAAATGTTTTCTGGCTCTTAGTTGGTACCATTCACTACTTAAGTGTTCCGGTTATTGTATTATACTTGTTGTATAGTTATTTTTGTGTTTGAAAGTACTTACCCATTAAGGAAGTCACTTTAACAAAGTATAAGAGTAACCTTGGTGCTGAGCCTAATACTGAGTCTGTTTCTCGTTCTGTTTCTATTCTATCAGTAGAATTACTGCATCTCATCAACCAAAAAATAAGCAAATAAAAATAAGAAATAGATACGAAACTTTAAGTGTTAAAGTTTGAATTAAACTTAGCCTTGTTTATAAAGAAAAGATAATTAGCTAATGGTAATAGTAACTGATAATAAACCTCTACTTTCACCACTTTAAAGTTAATCAAACTCACGTTTAATTCAGTTATGAATATTAAATATTCTGAATTAAGTAATTCTCTTTGAACGCTTCCCTACAAACATAAATATAAGTTACTTCAAAAGTATCCATATTTATTTTAACGCGTCTCGTACACTTTGCCAGTGTCCGATCTAATGAAAGTTTAGTTTCTCTTTCAAAGTATAAAAATCTCATTCAGTTAAAAGAAAAAGAATTTCTTCAAGAAAAACCTTTGAAACACTTCACGGCTTGCCTCCTGCAGAAGATTACAATCTTGAGTTCGGTTCACATTGCCAATGTTTCTATTCATATTTTTATTCTCCTTTCACATCTCGTCCAATTTACAACGGATAAGCTTCGATACTGTAATACCCTCGGCGCCAAATATCTTGTTTGAGATGCAATTTGGTCTCCTTCGTTCGCTGAATAATATAAGGTTCTTTGTAAAATATGAATACAAAACTGGAAAAGGATTATTTTTTTAAATTGTCTGCTACGAGTACATTGAATCTTAGTTATCCAGACAGAAATAAAAATGTTCTCGATTTGCGAATTGATAACTTATGTTTTGTGATCAGGTACCGATACACCTTCCTCTTTTGTGTTTCCTAACATTGGGTATTTATTCTTGAAAGTAAATTATAATAATACAATATAAGTTTTGAACAAAATGTAATTATAAATGAAATAACAAACAAAACCCGTTAAGTAAGTCTTTATTTTATTTGAATAGCTGTTAAATAACTAAAACGAATTACTATTCGTTTTAGTTATTTAACATAGAAACAACTGAAAAGTAAATTAATCTCTCTGGAAGTCTAACACACAGTATCAATGTTAGTAAAACCCGATGGGTAAAATACTGTATTTGTTCAGTGTAATTATGCTCCGGTGGTGTGTGGCCATTGCAAATTAGTCCAGTTCAGACTTAACGAGTAGTTTATTCGAGTACCTAGTAATTTAGTGTTTTAGCAAAAATGTAGTTTAGTAGTCTAAATTACTCGTCATAGTCCTAACTAGGCTAAAAATAACCAATACTAGAGCGCGGTGGGTGACCAAATTAAAAGTCATCGGATTTGAAAAATTGATTTACTGTTATGAATACTTTGAAGGTGACAGAATCTAACCAACCTAGATTATGCTTCCGAGGTAGACAGCTCCCGACAACCTACTGCGCTATACAGCATTTCTTTCTGCTAAAGTAGCGTGCTAGTGACTGACTATTAATGTGGTATTACTGGCATCGTGTATCGCATTCATAACAAGCCTAATGCCGCGCTCAGCTTTATTCACCATTTGTATTGGCTTATCTCAGTTTTATTGCGCATCTAGCTAAACCTGGAATGGCCCGCTACCGTTCAAATGGTGTGGGGTGTTTGAAGGAACTAAATGGCATTAGTTTGGTTTAGTGTCGTTTCTCCTCGGCGCGGTGTAGTACCATTTTTCAAAGGAGACACTTTTGTGGTATTTATTTGAATAAAATTCTTGTAGGTTTGTAAACGACTGCGTATTTATTATAAAGATAGTAACTGGGCTTCAAATATTTTTCCCCGTAGAGGTAAATAGATTTACTCAATTCTCTTTTAACCATTTTCGTTTGATTCTCAATTATCTTTCGAAAGGGCATAAAGGGTACGGAACTCTTGTTTAAAGTTCATTGAGTGGGATAGTATCATAAATACTTACTTATATTATCTATATTTACCTAATTTACGTTTGTACTTGAAGTTAATTCCTTTCTACAGGAAATACGCAAGAGTAGTTATTCGAATGAACTCTCTTTTTTACCGGTCCACTTTAATTTTCTAACGTAAACATTAGTTAGAAGCTTTCAAAACTTCACAGTTCTCATACAACTTTTTGTTTTCTCGTAGTCGCACTAGCGAAGTGTAAAAAAGTTCCACTGGACTTTGCAAGCGAGTCACAAGTCGTCTTTTTAGTAGATTACTGCCTTTTCTAAAGCTTGTGGGCTGAAATAATGTTATAAAGTTTATAAGAAGGCCATGGATTTCAAAATTCCTGGTTCATTCCCAAAATGCTCATTAACTTCTCTCAAAATTATTTCAGGGGACAAAAAATAACCGCTGCGAATACATTTTCTAAGGAACAGTTTTTGTAAAGTGGTTTTGTCTTCGCACAAAGATGAAGTTTTTTTTAATATTTGCTCCATAAGTTCAATGCTATGTAAAAGATAAACAAAGCACTTTCGTGCGTTTCATATTTAACTAAAGAGTTCCTAATGCACTTCCTTTGAAGTTATATATTGTAATACATTTAAGCGTTTAAGTTGAAACCGTCTCCAGTGCAGTGCTTAACAGCGACGGCGAAGTTTTTGTAGCCAGTTCATAAGCTGAGTAACGACGAGCGAGATGATGATGACAAGCCTTAAATGTTGCACTGCTATAGTAACATAGTAACAGTCGTGGTTGACAAGGCTGTGGAGGACATGAAACCGGCTATAACAGTTTCATTCCCTATTTAATTGCTGTACATTATTCTTTAATCGTTTTTGTACTAAGTGAAGTTGACTGTTTTCTTTGTTGAGTTAGATTTTAATACATTGTAGGATATGTAGAATATTGTTTGAGACGAGTCATACAATTTCAAATTGATATTTGTATGGAGACGCCTCGATCGTTAAATCCAATCCGAGACAAAAAGAATCGAAAACAAAAATAATTAGTGTAATTAATAAATCCTTTCTGTTTAAGGAGCGTTGAAAATAAAAATTAAATGTATCTCGCAAAGCGTTAAGGCGTTTTATCTGAAATACTGTTACGAAACGAGCCCACAGAGTTTAAATACCGTAGTTATCTGCATAGCCCATCATTAGACATTGAAGAATGAAGCGAACTTTCCAACTTTCTTTCATTTCCCGCCAGTCTTCCTTTTCCACTCGAGAAATAGATCGAATGCGATTATTAAGGTGAACATAGATGCAGGTGACTTAGACAAATGGCCCGACTGACGGCGCGGGACCTGGTATAAGGTAGGACCGACTTAAATTGCCACTTGGACTTAATTTTTATATTATTTTATTATACAATACATGAAACTTGTTTGCCTGCGATGGCCACATTTTTAGGATTCATATAATTTTCTTTGACCTCAATCTTGTATATTAAGTTGGAAGTATATTTAGTTATTTTAGAATTCAAATAGTCTTATTTTTTTCTCTTTCTTGTTAATTATTGCTTCATCTTTTATTTATTTCCCTGAACAAATGAATCTCGTCGTACATTCTCTTGAATTAAATGATTTTACATTCACATTAAATTATATTGATTCTTAGTGAAGCTTATGAATAAAGTCATAAAAAAGTCCGCCACGGGATGCCTATCAGATTTCAAAGATGACGGCATAAGAAAGCGTTTGCCGTCACGACTGCCAAGGCGAAATACAACGTGATAAAACATAACAGAGAAGTTTAGTCCAAAAAAAGTTAATACTAAGTATCAGTGTCATTGTCTTGACATTAATAAGGAAATTTAGATCTAAGGGAGATATTACTCATGACATATGAACACTTGAGTTCTGATTTGGGATGGAAGCAGTAAAAGTATTTGCAGGCCATGCAAACAAGTGAGAATGAGAATTGATCACTTCAAACAGTTGGTCCGTACGAGCCGCCTCGCCCGCGCCGCACTCGAACGGAAATGTCGCCCAGAAAATTTTATGCAACAGGTTTCCAATAAAATCGAACTTTTTGCAACCATTTGACGCCAGCAATAAAACGACAGCAACATTTGTTACGATCAATAAATGACAAGAACTATGGACGATCATGAGCAACTGTGACTTCCACGTCACTTTTACACTTTTTTTTTATATCGTGTGTAAGTCAATACACATAGTCAATGCTGGACTAGTGTAGCCAGGGCCTAAATGTTAGCGAGTCTTCTGATGCGTGGAATTACTTGGAAACGGTAGCCTATCCAATAACTGACCTGTGAGAGAGTTGTTTATCTTATATAATCTGTAGCGAACAACATGGGTGAGCATGTTGCCTGCGTCCGTAGGAGAATACCCTAAGAATCCTTACACGGGTCTCCTGGGTGGTACAAACAAAATTAGTAGAACTTGTGCCAAGTTCGTCTGGAGAGGTACTGCCACCACACCTGGAATCTGTCGCCAGATTCTTGCATGTTTCAGTGAAAGGATGTGGGTACTGGTGAAATTACAGGAGCATCTTCGTCTCTGAAGATGGAATTAGCAGGATGAATACAACTTCGTCTTAGACATTACTGTTGCCAGTGTTGTTATGGGCGGGGGTAACCACTTACCGCCAGATGGCCATTAGCTTCTCCGGTTACAAAAAATATTTTCATTGCTGTTTAAAGTCTTATCAGCAATAAAAACATTTTAAAGAAAGAACATTAAATTAAATCATTGTATAGTTATTTTTAATACTGCCGAGGTTTTATCGCCTATTAAATATAATATGAGGCTATAAAGTAAAAATTGGAGCTTATAAACTCTATGCATCACGGAACTCGGTGATTTTAACGACAGGCAAGCTGTTGTCTCATAATCTGTTTTAGCAAGCTGTGATACCCTGTAATCGCGGGACAACTATTATGTAAGGCTATTTAAATTGTAAAACATGTGTGTACTGTGATAGAGGTCCAGATAAATTAAAAATAATCATAATCATCATATCTGTGTTTCGCTTTACGAATGCGGACAACATAAGGCTGTGTGCCGTTTTTCTGAAACCCTCGTGAGAGTAATAGAGTCAGCGCTACCATCACAACATCGAGCGTTGCAACTGGGTCAAAAAAATTGAGAAAAAAATTTAAGGTAACACGCAATGAAACTCCATAAATACAAATAAAATAAGTGTCGATCGCGATAGATTAACAATAAATACAAATCAATACTAGCTCTGCCGCAAACAACCTCGAACCTTGAATGTTTTATTAATATATTTTACTTGATATACCATCAATAGATAACCAATTCATGCTTATCATTAATTTCATTTGATAAGTTAAACGAATGAAATCGAAAAATGAGATCTTATTTATTGTTTTAATAAAAGCTCTTGTATAACAACAATATTACTAAAGAAAATACTGATTCTGTTAATGAATGTCCTTTATGATTTTTTGCCAATATCAATTCGCACGATTTCGCTAAACGATGGCAGCTGAAGAAATAAAAAGAAAACGATACAATTTTCTCGTAAATTTTATTTCTTTCAAAGCTCCCGTTATTACAAATATTATTTTTGTAATAAAACGCTTATCGATATTACAAGACGGGCGTGACGAAGTTATGATATTGGCCGCGCGCCAAGCCTCTATGAATAAGGGAAAACTTCATCTAAAGTTATGGAGACGGATACTTCTGTACGTATTGTTAAACATCTGATTCTGGGACTGCACAAAATCAAGATGAATTGCTTTTAGAGTGGGTCTTGTTCCACGTTTTTATATTTTTATGTCTCAAGTGCGCCGCGGTCAGCATATATACCAGCGATACAGACCTTTACCTTTAATCCGACGGTCGCTAGTTCAAATTCAGAATTAAGAGTTGGTTTAAAAATAGTTTATGTGCAATACTAGGTTCTCATGATGATTAAGAAATCTTTCTGAGGAACCCAGCATATTCTAAAACCAAAATTTTAAACATGTGACATCTACTTTTCTATTATCAATCTGCTATTGATTTGACACGTGATTTATTGAAGCTTGAATATTGAATTATTGAATACACTTTTGCTTATCAAGAGTAGGCATGCGTGCCTACACCGTATCAAACTCTAGTCGGATCCGTAGAGTTAGCAAATCTGCAATATTAGCACAAATCATGTGTACAATGTTCTGATCTGATTTATAGAAGGACAGACAGACGACAGTTGAGGGCTCGCGCGCCTTGCCTTTGGATACAAAGCAAAAATGTATAAAAAATTCAATCAGCTAGCAAACGGAAATAATATGTGACGCTACACATCAAAGAAGACTAATACGATTCAAGGGAGGCATAAACGACGCAAAACAACAGGAAACTGAACAGAGGGTCTCGATAAAAAAGTGCCTCAGTTGGGAGAGTGCCCCGAAAAGGATTTATGAGTACTACTAATGCAGGTACATACATATCGAATGAATTCGAACGATCATTTACCATATTCTCGATTGAAATCATAAATCATAAATTATAAATTCATACTTTACACACTCATACCGCTAAGATTCGCAGGCATTATGGAAAAATACAAGAACACAAGACAAACACCTAAGACCTGAGAACAAACTTTGCGCTCTGCCCGGGCCGGGAATCGAACTAAGCTACGGAGCCGTCGTCAGTTGTTGTGATTGTCGATGTCAGAGCTAAAGAAATTAATTAGCAAGCGACGTGTGATGCTTGACGCCTGCTAAGAGATGAAGCATCCAGCGCGGCCATCATCCAAGCCCGTATTTTCTCGGCACTTGGATTGCTCAGTTGGTACTTTCGTATGTTTGAAATATTATTATTCTTTTTACGAATATCTGCAAGTTTAATAAAAAAGGCAATGCCGCCAGCATTTTGGGCACGCTTCCAACAAGTGACGACTCGTCGATAATGTAGATAAACAGTTATTATTATGTGGTTAGTTCGTTATAGGATATTTTTATTAATCCGATTAATACAATTAATTTCAAATAATACTTTATTCCATGATAATGGTAATTCTCCAAACACAATATTACAAATGAAGGCCGTTTTTAGTGTAATGCAGATAGGCTCGCCCAAGCGAGATTGACAAGTATTCGTGGCAGTATCATAATAAGTAAGTATAACGCGTGCCGTATACTCGCAGGATGCGTGGAATTGACTGAAAGTTGAAGAGTGAATATCACGCAGGACCAAAACCATAAAAGAACCTAAAATTACAGATTGTAGACACATAGACGTTTCTACTTCAAGGGTGCTTTGCGACGAGACTTAAGTGATCCAGACCTAAATTTTGAAGAGCGAGAGTTGATTTGGCCTGATACTTACAAACTAATATTTTCCTCGACTCAAAGAGAACGCGATCGCTCATACTTGAACCTGTGACATTGAAACTGAACAATTGAATTAACTTTGAATGGTCTCGGATAAACTGTTTCTATTTGAGCTAGTTATTTTCAGTCAACGGCGATATAAATATTTCTTTATCTCCCCGTTTTTAATTCTTTTAATTAGTCTAGTTTCCGTAAATATCATTATATAATTTAACTTACAACCATTTGTATTGCATTTAAAATGGAAACAGTCATGTTATCTAGGCTATTTACGAAATATACAAATTCGACAGACTGATATAAAGTCACGTACAAAAAAGTAGAATGTCTTGCAAATAAATAACAGGTTAACATATTACTTTTGACCGTAAATTGAAAAATAAGTGGTTCTTTACATTTTCGCGTTCTCGTGTTTTTTTTAGATTCACTGGTCTACCTGTGGTTAGCAGTGTCGTGGCCATGCTACTAAACATCGGTATTCAAGTTAAATCATTATGTCACTCTGAGACCACCCACCTACTTAACCTTAATACAGCAGAGCGAGTGTAGTACACTGCTTGCCGGCATTAAAAGATATAACCACAGTACTTCTGTGGAAAACTTGGCTCGTTCTTTTAATTTTAGGTTACTAATTTCACACCACCCGGGGAATACATCTCGAGGAAACTTAGCTAACTGGCGTAGTGCTAGGGCAAAATACCCAGGTGCCAAGAAACTACCCTCAAGCGGAATATTTGCTGCTAACGTGTTCTTATAGGTGTAATTGTGAGTGTGCCTGTGTGGCTACATAGTCTTCAAAACTGTCAGTAATCAAAATGGCATTTAGGGACTCACAGGAAAGGGGCCCCCGTTGCCAAGTATAGCCAACAACAATCGTCGGACACATTCGCTTACTTGTAACGCGGTGTACACGGTATAAAACGGCCATGCATCCTGAATAGTTGTTTACCCAAAAAGGTCCGTAAGGTAGATTGAATATACTTTATGGTCGGCGAATTGTTTTCGTTGTGGGTCAAAATTTTGATAGAGGTCCAAAGGTGTGTTTTATGAGTAGTTTAGAAATTATGACCATCGTAAAACTGTTGATTCTTCCGAAGCAACCTTTTGTAGGCGTTTTGATGAAGGCATGTGTATTTTATGACCTCAATATAAAATTGGGAGTTATCAAGATTTAATGCTTGGCATTGTTTCAAGGATAGAAATCAAATAAAGAACAAAAATAACATAAATATAGCGTTAAGCAGTGTTGCACTCTCACTACTGTGTTCCGGTGAGAGGATGTGGAGGGTGGTTATATTAGTTACATATTGTAATATGTTAAATTCCCATTTCAGAGTGACGGGTGCAAAGTGCTTCTACTGAGGCCTTTTCATTCTACGGGAGGACCTAAGTCGTATTGCTGTCGTTTATGGGCGGCGATAACTACTGAACATCAGGTGAGCCATCAGCTCGTCTCATAAGTTCTAAGTATATATTAGTTATAAGTATACAAAAGTAAAGAATGTGTTGTACTCAATGAACTTATTACATTCTAGGCGACTTACTTATTACCTTCATGTGTTCACGTCTAGACGTATCGTTCATGTTGACTCGGTCGGCTTTGGTTTAATCTGCCAAATGGCACCTCTAATTTGCGGACCTTTTCTGATCCCACATTAGGGTCTTTTTAGGCTCCTATTCAATACTTTCTGAGCTGCGTGTAATGTGGCCGGTGGGACTTGAATAGGACCTTAGGTTGCTGATAGAATAGCCTTGTTGCTGCATAACGTGAATTATCAGGTATTTAACGGCATGTTATATTTTCAGAGAGCGTGGTGGTATATTACTCACTCTGACTTTTACAATTGCAAGGAGTGGTTGGGACGTTGTCTTTTTCCATACTTATGATCAAACGGCTCTTGTCATCTTTTGCCAATATTATTATTATTGGTTGTCTGAAAATAAATAACGAACATTGCAACCGCAGTTTTACGGGCAAGTTCGTCCGGGTGAAGTTCTGCCTCCACACCTGTTAATGGTCCCCTATTTGTTATCATCAGTTTTCTGAATTGGTTCCCACTATGGAAGCAAATTGAAATACGTATTCACGTCAATATTAAATACTAGTATTTCCTTCTCAGCGTTACACAGAAAGTACTATCAGGAGTACAAGTACATAGATGGTGTGGTAAACTATGTGCCTATAAAGCTCACAGCACTCTAAGTAGCAGCTGTTCCACAAGCGTGCGGTGTGAGGAACTCTGTCGCTTCATATAACTTAATGAATATGTTTGCCTGGTATCTGTCTCGGTTTCTGTTCTGATTAAATTTTGAACGGGGAAACTTGATTACTTGTTTGTTTAAATTGCCTATTAAAATTTACCCACTTGTCATGTCATAAATTTCAGATGATTATCTGGAGTGTGTGTTATAGTAGTCAGCAGGGAGGTGAGCCGCGTGAAGTGTACTGTTGAAAATTCAAAATTTAATCAGTTCTTTTAGTTTGTTTGTTACGCTAGAACTTAGTCAATTGTGAATCGATTGGGTGATTATTTTTTAATAGATATTGTGTTTTTCTTACGTAGTTTCATAGATCGTCAAGAATAAGGACTCTAAGTGCTAAGTCAGTATTTCAAGTTTTCGTTGAAACGGCTATGATGTTGTAGGGAGTAACTTAGGATTATTTTAGAAAAATAAAATAGATTTTCGGACGAAAAATAGTTAAATTACACGCGGGCGAAGTCGCAGAGAGCGTGGTGGCCCAGGGGCATAGACGCCGACTTTCAATCTGAAGGTTGCTGGTTCAAAGCCACACGTGCACCAATGAGTTTTTTCACTAGAAAAAAATTATGTGCGCAATACCACGTTCTCGAAACGGTGAAGGAAAACATCGTGAGGAAACCGGCATGTGTTAGAACCAAAAATTCGACGACATGTGACATCTACCAATCCGGATTGGGCTCCCGTGGTAGATCAGGGCCCATTCACTCTCAATTATCGAGAGTAGGCCGGTGTCCCTGCAGTGGGAACATTAGAGGCTGGTAGGGTACGGAAGTCGCTTGTCAGTTATATGTTTTACGAGTAACTATAAAGGCTGTTCTAACAACCTTTATAGATCTGCGTTTCTTGTCAAAGTTAAGTAGCTATCAAGTCCTTAAATTGAATTAACCAGAACCAACCACCAGCTTTCTTACCCCTCAAGGGTCAGACAATTGAATCGACAACTTGTTGACAAGTGAATCGCAAACTTTATAATTGGATATCAACCCTAAAGTGTCCATTCAGTTATAATTTCAATTTCTATGTTAACTTAATAAAAATTTAATAAACCTTTAGCACTTTCATACCCTATTTTTCGCATTCACGGGTAAATTATATTTCCTATGGATCTATCTTTCTAAAGTAATTAATAGAATACGGGTAATATTTTATTAATTACTCAAATAAAAAAGGATCATGGAAGTCGGTTCCCGAGCAACAAACACAAAAGCATAGAAGGTAAATACGAACAAACCTTTTTTTGTAGTCAGTTAAAACAACAGTCCATCGCAAAATGTTAAACAGAAACTCAGCCAATTTATTAGAACCCTCGTGCCAGGATGGGACCGTTAAAAACTTTCTCATTCATATCGATATTTCCTTAACCTTGCAACCCTTCTGGTCAGCTGCCGCGTCACCCCGACACCCTCTGCAAAAGGCGAGCCAAAATTATTTATTCGGGAAGTGTTTGGCGCCATTTTTCATGGCGTCGTTTTTGTCCGCTATTTGCTGCAGCCTAATTTTGGTGGTAAATTGTGCTCGGCTTTGTTGTATTGTTATATGAAATTATCTATACATAACAATGATATCCGGGTGAATTATGTAATTTGGAGTACAATGAGTGCGGCGGGCGAGCCTCTTTGTTCAAGTATACTCTTCTAGTACGGTTGAGATGAGGATTTACAACAACATTCTGAAATACGTGTAAATAAAAAGTTTGCGATTTCGTAAAAAGGTTGTGATGTAAAAGGTTGACTGAGGGGTTTTTTCCGCCGCGTTGGATTACAGATATTGAAGAGTTAGGGTTTTTTTTTTTGTTTAATTCGTTAAGCTGATAAGTTTAAATAAAAGGTAATCGAGGCTTTTTTTATAAATTTAAATGTTTATACTGTTTTGTACTCAAACAGATTTCAATTTCAATTGCATTTATTTTACCCTCTAGTGCTCCGATGTTCACACATAGACATCAGTAAAGCTTACATCAGTAAGATTAAAGAGTAAGCTTACATCAATAGTGCAAAATGATGTTTCATTTAATATATTTATGTATTAAAGAGTTATATTAGACTACTAAATCATTATTTAATAGATGATTTGCAGATTGTAGATTTGAATTGCGATTTCAATCTATGATTTTAAATTAAAATCTCAGTCTCAGGTTTTCTGGAAGAAATCTATTTTCAAATTAAAGCTCGCCTGCGTACCATACCTATATATTTCATGTGTGTCAACCTGTTACAATAATGAATGAAATCTCGCCCCGTTTGAAAGTCAAATCGGTAACGGACGTGAATGAGGAATTTGGTTGATTTAATTTAACATCATTACCCGGATATCCGGCTCGCGGGACGCGTTATTGTACGCGCATTAAAAGGGTTATGAGGTGAACATTTCAATATCCATAAATTCTGATATGGGTTGCAGGATATCGGTGACATATTAAGACGATAGTACCGACCCAAATTTTAGAATACTGATTCAACATTAGAAAATCATACTCATTAAATTATCCTTACATATTATAGTATAAAACAAAATATTATAGCTCCCTCTGTTTGTACCCTTAGTTATTTATAAACTACGCAACGTATTTTAATGCAGTTTTCACAAATAGTGATTCAAGAGCTCTGGCGGCTCCATGGCTTAGTTGGTAGTAGCTCTGCCTTCGAGCGAGCGAAGCGAGGTTCGATTCCCGGCCGGGACACACTTTGTGTGGTGAGCATGAAGTTTGTTCTCGGGTCCTGGGTGTTTGTCTTGTGTTTCTGTGTTTGTCCATGCCATCTGTAACACAGGGAATCCTAGTGCAGAGGTATGACAGTGTAAACTTTTAATTAAAAAAAAAAAAAAAAAAAGGGGAAGTTTTATATGTAGTACTAGCAACTCACCCCGACTTTGCACGAGTAGTTTCTGATACGACACTGATGCTCCACTAACCGTACGAAGCCGGAGCGGATCGCTAGCATTTTATAAATGACTCAATTAAAAACTATATATTCAAAAATATTACAGTCACAGGAGGACGTCCGTTTGTCATTACGTCATATGAGTGGATTTTAATGGCAAGGCGCGCTAATAGACCCTCCTTTATTGAAGTCGGATAAAAAGCAAGAGCCTGATTATCCACTTCCTGTCTATAAAATACAAAGAAACTTTTTATTACTACAGAGTCTCGGGAAAATGTATTGAAACATGCAAAGAGAAAATAAACAAAATATTGATTTAGTACAACATGTTCCAAAAACTTTAGTAATTTGAAAAGTTTACGGCATATTTGTATACAATGCGATTGGCCTCTCGACCTACGAATAACTTTACTAAAGGATAAAAAATCATCGTTTATTCTTCTTCTTCCATTGCTTGGCCCTAAGATAGCCTGATGACCCTGTTTGAAGATGTCCAGATCATCACGACCACAGTGTTTGGTCTCACCTTTCGTAGTACCATTGCGTGACAGGCACAGCTGCGTGATAAAACAAACATTTATACACTCATAAAAATGATAAGTGATGATAGCTAAATTAAGAATTGGCGTACATTTTGATATTTTATTCACACGTGCCGTGTTATTTGACAGATAGTGTTGACTCTGTGGTGAACTCTGCACGTCGGCTTAAATATTCGGCAAAATCACATTTTCATCAAATCCAACCGGGTTAGAAATTACGCATGTTATGCGAGCGGCTGACAAAGGACCCAAGGACAAAAGCTAATAAGGTTTCGTATATTGATGGAAATCTTGAAAGGGCCGTTATATGAGGAAGACACGCAAGAAATGTTACCCTTTAGGATTCGTTTTGTTATAAGATTCTAGATATAGCTTTGTTGCAATTTAAAGTTTTCGAGAGTTACCCAATTTGGTCCGTTTGACGAAACAGTTTTAGACATCTGTCTACGCTCTCGTGTTATTTACTATAAATCAATGCAACTCATGGCCAAGAATATGCATTTCACGGGAACTAGAAAACATTAATTTGTAATATAAAGTGTAGCTGATTTTCGAGTGATAATTACATCAAAAGTCATAGAAAATATTTATTATGTACAGAAGTTTCCCAAGTTGTAAGTATGTTACCCACAACTCGTATATTCATGCATTTAAAATTGATAGCTGACTCGTATTCTTCGTACAAATGTGCTCTGGAAAAAACCGTAACTTAAAATCAAGTAACCTGGCTCTACGTTTGGGAACCAGTGGGATTGTAATTACAAAATAAATTAAATCTGTTTCTGCAAAAATTGCGTATTTTAGTATTCAATGCGTCATTTACATTTTTATTAAAGTAAAAATGTAAATTTCGGTTGTAATTAATATTCTTATAACCACTTCGCGCACGGCAGCCTTCGAAATCCGATTAAAAGTGCTAATGAAATCCCGAAAATTTTAACTGAATTCATCGACTGTAATTTTGGCTACACAGAGGATTTCGGCCATACTTGGTACCAGATTCGTGCAATATAATTGGTGCGGTATAATGGAAAAATAAAGCTCACTGATTTTTCCGAATGTTGCCGAAAATTTCGGAACGTTCCGACGACTCTGTGTTCCGACGTTTATTACCACTGTATTGCGAGCGATAAAAATTTATTCGCAGTAAAATATGGAGACTGAGCTGGGGCGGATCAGGAGCGCTGAGTGACGACGCAGAACAAAGGAACACATTAAAGAAAAACCTAAAAGTTTGACGTTTAAATCGTAACAAAGTTCCAACATATACCCAAAAGATATGGTTTCAGAAAGAACTGTAGTGTTTTTGTGATATAAAAGTAAAATTTAATGCATTCATTAATCTAGTCTTAGCAAACTATATTACTTTAATTTATTCATTATCTATTAGATTTCAAGATCTATTTACAGGTTATTGTCATGGATAAATCAATGAGCTCAAGAAATAAACAATCCATATAGGTCAAGCCAAACCTAATCTTCCTGCTGCAGAAAAACACTTCCATTACTCAACAAGCGTATTTAGGAATCATCACGTGTGAATGTGACGCTTTCTATATGAATTATATTCATGGTTTATAAATAACTAAACGCAGGATTCGACATGCCGCCTCATTGCACCCCTGCACCGAGTAGAGTTATAAATCTGCTAGAAGCGGCCGAGTTATAACCTGTAAATCGGTTTGCGTGTCAATAAAGTGCGAGCGCCACTACACGCCACTCACTGTCCGAGGCTACACGGGACAGTGGTACTGTCAAACATAGAAAATCTGAAAAAAAAAAATTTAACTTTACAGTCCACTTATGTCAAACTCAATAACCATGTAACATCAGAGATAAAATGTAAGAAACTTTCTGACAAAAAACAGTATTGCTATGGCAATTACCAGCTTTCTCGCTTACTTTAGTATAGTGCAAGTGAGTGAATACAAAATGATTTACGAATAAATCGCGATGGGTTCCTGGTTCATACTCCGGCAAATAAACCTTATGCGATTGGCTTTAAATTTTTTCTCGGGTTTCGGTTGTTTGTGTTGTATGTTGTGTCCGTGGCACCAAAGACACAGGGAATCATCAAGAAACAAATGTCTAACGGGAAAGGCCACAGCAACCGATACTGTATACAAATGGGAGACAAAACGCGTTTCGATTCGATGATTTTCGACGTCAATATCAATGAGTGTAAGGACAAAGGGATGTCATAAACCGAAGGGGTCGTGTAATCACCCCGCACTGAATATTCATGTGTTACAGCACTAAACTGAACACTCGATTTAATGAATGTCGTAAAATCAACATGCTGAATTATTTCAACCATTATACAGTACTCATGGAAATTGAATTTCAGTCTGTTTGTGCCGACAACTAACTGAAACAAAAAAACAGCGTTTTCGTTTCAAGTCCTATGGTCTACCATATCCTAGTGTTATAGGTGACACGAGAGCTTAAGTGCTTATTGGCAAACAGATGACTTTCAATCTGAAGGTCGCCGGTTCAAATCCATACACACCATTGAGTTTTTCATTCTACGCCGAAGCTCAGTTGGTGGTTCGTCAATGCCTCTGCCTTTTTTCATTTTCATATCGGACATACATTTGAGTACGAATATAGATTTTTCTAATGTATATGTATTATACCAGTAACCTGGTTCCCATAGAACAAGCTTTGCTTAGTTTGGGGCGAAATAGCACTGTGTAAAATGTTCATGAATATTTACAATACCGCATTCTTAAAGGTGAAGGAAAATGTCGTGAGATCAGACACGTTGTCACTACGAATCCAGATTGGACTCGCGTGGTAAACCAAAGCCCTATCACCCTCATTTGCCGAGAACATGCCGGTGTCTCTGCAGTGGGAATATTAAAGGCTATTAAGGCAGCACTGTAAAATATTTTTCATACGTTAAAAAGGTACTTAAAAAACCCGTGATAGTACTTTGACCCGTAACGCGTCGTGACGAGGTTTAATTATCCTTTTCACAAATGAAGGCTCGCCCCACTTCCAACATTTAATGTCACCGAGTTTATTGGGACGAAAACTCACATCGCATTTTATTAATTTGAACCTCATTCGCCACTCAAAAAGTGAGCATTCTGGTTTTATGGTCAGTTATTAAGTCAAGTTTTATTTACCTGCACTCTGTACTAAAGCACTATTATAGATTAAATCACAGTCTCGTGAGACCCTCGCCGGCTCTAGGCGGCGCGCACTACGTGATGCAATCGAGTCCGATAAGGGTCTTTCCATACTGAGTTTCGAAGTATGTAAGTCGTTGCTTGTCCTGGCCAAAGTCCCACCAGGGGAGCGAGGCTGCAGTGTTACTGTTGCAGCTCACTCCTGGTAGCACGGAGCGAGAATAATCTCCGAAAAAACCGGAGAATCCGATATCGGCAACGGGTCCGCATAGATCGTTAGGAAGTTTTTAGGTTAAAATTACAGCCTTTTGTAGAAGGGCATCAGTGTGTTTGGGTAGGTTTAATAGACTGAGAGATTGAAATAGCTGAACTATAATAGAAGTATGCCTGTCGTAGAATGGACGGTAGGTATTATATTATTATTACGAAGCTCCTGGACGTGTCACTTCAGCCAGAAGAGTTCTGGCCGGCAATAGTAATAGATACGTTAATTCAATGAAATTAAACCAGTGACTGTTTTATAAAGCGAATAAACAGATTTCTATATTTTCACCCTTGACGGTAGAATCAAAAACTCAATCAGATATTAAAATCACCATCAAAACCGGTTCATAATAAACGAAAACTGGTGTAAGTAGACAACATAAATAACGTTACCGCCGAATGGAGAACCACCCTTATTTTAAGTCGGTTAAAATGGAGCATCCGGTAGACTCCTCACAGAGACTATGTACCATGTAAAGATTTACTGCCTATACTTATATTTGATAGTATGGCCGGGCCTGGGGCGTCAAAACTTAAAGATAAGTGTTTATGAAATCACACGTGAGATTTTTCAGGTTCATGTCACTGAAGTAATATAATGCCGGTCTCTTCCTTTGTAGTCTTTGTTGTTCTGGGAGGCGTGTACTCGTCACGTAATGCGGGTCAGTTCAAAAATGTCTACGCGACTCATTATTTTGGGAACATTCATATTCATGTTTTATTTATATATTTGTAAGGAATACGTTGGACATAGAATTTATTGTGATCGCTTCAGATATATCAATTTATTTCTTCAATCGACTGTGCCCCAGTAACGTTTTTATGTTGAAAATCTGAAGGTCCACGATAATATAACCCATAGTGAAGTGATGGAGGTTTTAGCACCGCCCACCAATGTGGAAAATTGTGGCGTAGATGTCTTATTCAGGATTAAAATAAACAGAAATACATGTTTTGTAAATACATTACATTATTGTTGGTGTTCCCGACACGTAGCATTCAGTGAGATTTTAAGCAAACGCGAAGCAATCAAAGTTTAACGATATTATGTAAATAAGCATATCAACGCATTACCGAACAGAACGTGCTTCATTACTAAAATATTCTACTTTACATACAATTAATAAGTAATTACTGCTAAGAAACTATTTAAAAATTAGCAAATCCAATAATTAATTTCTTAATTAAGAAAAGCTCTCGGTCTGTTGAAAGTTTTTTCAAGTCTTCTCATAATTTGAAAGAACTTCAGAAATAGGAGATCTTTTATAATTATCATTTATTACAAAGAAGCCTTATTAACTCCTTTTGTATGTTGTTCTCTGTGGCATGAAATTTTAATGCAGATCTCATCATGTTAGTAGTTTTATTTTAGTTTTACATTTTTATTCGCTAGCTAGATAGTACTTGTGTGCAGTGTTACAGTAAAGAACCTTTATTTTTAAAACCGACATGCAATCTTTCTTAAATTGAGACTCTATCTCTATATTAAACAAAGTTCAATTCAGGTTGAAGGCGTCACAGCTAATGAGATGCTTATTACAATATTACGAAGCTCACATTGTGTCATTTTCTTTGTTGGTAAACTCTAAGCGCCTCGCTCTCGCCGAAAACTAGTAATAGGTATAAATTTGAGACTTTAATCGAGCTCTCAGAAAGAGCTTCAAGTTTTAAAGCCTACCGTTCTGCGTTGGAATAAAATGTATTTGCCTCAAGTGTAGTAGTCAAAGTAAACTTGGTAGCTTTGTCGAGGTGATATATAATGCATATTATAATATTGCATGCCGAAAGGTAGAATACATTGATACTAATAATAATATTGGCATCTTATATACCTACATGTATTTCAAGCAATAAAGTATACTTTGACTTTGACTTTGTAGCATCAGCACTGCTGACGTCGGTCTCAATATCAACACACTGTGCTTCCATGAATAATTCCATATTACTATCACATTGTTTCACTGTAACACTGTAGATACAGCAAAGCACAGTATAACTATTATGTCCGTCCACTCCGACGGTTTGAACAAGGATGCCCCGTATTTAATAGTTCTGGGTGAACAACAACAACGAACAACATAAACACGTGATAAAGTCGTTCTGATTTGAGATGTGTTTGTGCTTTGCTTTATAATAGGTTATCTTACGTTAGACAAATTATCATAGATTTAACAATCAAAAGCATAAACATTAATTGGTCACAATACAATGATCAGTTAATCTATTCAAATTTATTCAATCAATAATTATGATGGCTAATTATCGCTTAACCTAATGAGTTTCGGCATTATCCTCGTTACAGATGTTGGTTAATAGCGCTCGCGCCGATATATCTAATAAAATAAAATTACAAATGTTTTTCTACGAAAATGAATGATGACTACATAAATAAAGCAACTAAGCCAAAACAATATCAGTTATTTAAAAATTATGTAACGCTATATCATTCTTTACCTCTAAGACATAATTTCATCATAATAACAAATAAGCTGATTGGCTTTTTAAGCAAACGAGTCTTTTTTCTTTTTGATGCAAGTACTCTACAAGATTTAGAAAAATATTCTAAACTAAATACACTTTGAAAATAAATAATATTGTAATGTACAATTATTTCTAAATTTATTACCATTAAGTACAATAAATAGCCAAGGCGTACTTCCATCAGATAAACTCCTTGAAAGGCTAGCAACAGGTGGAAAAACAGACATTTTACGCTCCATAAATTAAAAAAAAAAAACGTTAAAAGTTTTAAACGGTCAATTAGCGAGTCGGCAGATGGATCTAATGCTCCAAATTTATTCGGCAATTAAAGCAGTCAAATTTCAGAAATCTCAAATAAAAGTTTGTGATTTGTTTTTACACAGTCCTCGTATGTGGTACACATCACAGGATACGGAGATACTCGTATCTAGGTTATGTTAATACAGTAAACTTTATTTAAATTGTTAGGTGTCACATCAGCCTCTAATGATCCCACTGTTGGGAAACAGGCTGGAAACACCTCATGTCTCATTTCTTAGAATTATAGACACTAGGATGTGTCGTTATCGTACAAGGTTACATGAACGTTAGAAAAGATCCAGATTGAAGATTTTTATCCTAAGAAAAAGGAAGAGGTTATTTATATATATATACATTGGACGCGTGTATATATAAAGCGTCAAATATGTTATTCCTTATAATATCAGCTATCTGCCAGTGAAAATCTCGACAAAATCGGTTAAGCCGTTTCGGAGATTAGCCCATACAAACAGACAGACAGACGACCAGAGAAATACATACAAATTTAGAAAATTGTTTTTGTTATAATTTCCGTATACACTTTCAAACGCATTTAGTAAAAAGTCGTTACTTTGACATTACAAACAGACACTTCAATTTTATTTATATATACCTATAGATACCACGTACCAGTCCTTCCAATTTAAGTGATTCTTTTCTTATTAGACAAATATTACCTCCGAGGTGGAACTACAGAAATTTGGGAAAAAAAGGGATAAAATTACTGAAGTTGGTGTATTCGATTTTTTAGTGATTGACTTGTTCATCGTTTATTATTAGTGTCGTATTGTGAGAAACATTATTCCTGGCTTTTTGCGGTCATCGGCGGTCGTGGCCTCTTACGTCATTGAAGTGGAGGAATGAGCTATTTTTATGTAGTAACGAAACGAGCTGAAGACCCACCTGATGTTAATTGGTTACCTCCACCCATAGCAACAGCAAAATTACTTAGGTCAACCTCGTCCGAATTATGAGAAAACCCAGGTCGCAACCCGATGCAGCTGTCACCCGAAACGGAAATGTTACGTTTCATGCGCGTGTGATTTCAACGGCACCCACACCCTTCCGCCGGAAAAGTACAGCAAAGTGCACTACTGCTTGGCGGCATATCACCAGATGCGGAGGCAGTACTTCTCCGGGTGTAGATACTTTGCACAAGTTCTACTGCTACTTTTTGTTGCCTGGATGGTAGCACCACCCTGGGTGGTAGGATTCAAAGGGTCCTCACCTACAGACGCGAGCAACTAGACCCACCAACTAAGGTTAAAGTACCAACTGACCCTTTTTAATGGAAGAACGGCTACATAAGAATGAATAGAATTCCATTTAGGAGCTTAATCTCGATAGCCGGAGTTGACATGTAAAATGGAACCCAGGAAATGTAAAAAAATATCTACTAAGTAAGAGTAAGATCCGGAAAGAAATAGTAGGCGCGATCTACGTCTTAAGGTGACGAGCGCCACGCGACGATAATTTTTATTATTGCATATTTTTTTATTGCTGAGAATATTTTATTGTATCAATAGCTGCGCCCGTGTTATTCCTGTAAACTGCACTTTACGATTGGCGCTTAGCAAAGCATTTTTATTTATAAAACTTAATTACACATGTAATTGTCAAGCGAATAACGGTTGACAAGTAACTTAGGTATGCTAATGTATTTTATATATACCCTGTATAACGTTTTTTATTATTTATTCTCTGTAATGTGACAATAATTTAGTATTTAAAACAAAAACACTGTAAAACCGAGTTTGGTTCCTCCAAGTGCAAGCAGATAAATTGATTAGCGACGGCAACCACTTGCCATCGCATGGGTCAGTTCGTCTCCTTTCTAAAATAAATGAAAGCCAGGTGATCGTCCATCCCTTGCGCCACCGGCAGGATCCATTTGCATAAGATGACTCCTCGGCTGGAAGCTTTTAGCCGGAGCGAGGAGTGTTTGTGCACGCGATAGACGCCTAATGATATTAAAATATACGAACATCCCGACTCCGCGCCATTTGCACACTTGTAATCTGTGCTGGCGGGCGCTGGCTTGTCGAACACTTGGCGGTACAATGCTGTTGCTGTCTCGTGTGCTCCGTACCGGCCTCTGGTGTAGCACTGCACGGACATCGGGCTACTTTCGCCCATTACTACTACAAATAAAAAATTCTGTAGAGCGTGCCGCGTCATAGACGCTGATATTAAATTCAAAAATGACCTGAAGACAAGCACTTGTAAAGCACCTTATCAAGTAAAGTACGGTAAAATTACGGCGGTAAAGTTACTTTTGACTTTCAAATTATCTCTACCCTAAAATAGATCGAAATGCAAATAAAAAACAATGGGAAGTACGTGTAAAACAATTAGGGCTGCTCTCAACAAAGTCAGCATTTTCTTTTAATTACCACTGAGTAATCAACTCACGTCTCGAAATAGCCTGGCTATTAATAATAAATTGGTTTTACAACTTGATATTCCAAACGGTCGAGAACTAATTTTATTAATATTTTCTTTGTCGATTCAGCATTTTCACGGTTCTTTTCATTTCTTCGAGACTATAATTTGATCTTGCTTATTTAATTTCATTCATTGTTATTTGAGAGAAATAGACATTGATTTCGGATTATAAAAACAGGAAAATAAGGATGTTTATTTAAAAATTTCGGGTTTATTTATAAATAAAATTCTTTGTTTTGTTTTTGATTTTCCGTTTCACAGGTGACAACAATGATCATCTTTATGTTTTTCAAACTAAATTTTTGGACGGCCAGCGATATAACCCGGGTCTCCTATCCTATCCTTATATCGTGTGAGTTATTGGCCAAAACTGGTGTCAGAGTATTCTAGCCTCTCGATGGCCCCCATCATGTATGGTCGACCTATGTATGATATTTGAATTACCCTACTACAGCGAAGCCAAAAAATAATTATGATTTCAGTTTTTTAGTAAAATACTATTATGTCATTAGCGGCAAAGTATTTGAAACTAATATAAAAACGAAGAAATAATATTAAATCAGTTGATCATAGATTACTATCGAACTACAAAAATGTGTCACCCAGCTTACAAGATGATGTGTAAGCTTAAACAATATTATATGATACTCTCACTTAACTTGTTATAAAAGATTAAATACTGAACAATAGAATCCACAAGGTTTTCGCCTCTCCACGAGGCATCTTCGGAAGTGTTGATTTGAGATGTGGCTGTATCGGAAGCTGCAGATTAAGTAATTGAACTAGTGATTCATTGATAAAATTAATTGGTTTGCGATGCGTGTGGGAGTTTTTATCTATCCTAGGCCGTTATTTTATAACAAGATACAATGATCACACTGTGACTCATAAAAATAACTGTACGTATAAAACTCACTTTGCGAAATATCCAATCAACTCCAGACACACCTAAAACCTAAATCATAGCTACAATATTTTACATACAAGACTACCTGTGTGATTTTTAGAAATGCCGCTTTAAATTAATATTATCGCCGATTCATTGGTTAGTAATTGGTTTATGGCTACCTAATTAGTGGATTATCGGATTAAAATCTCAGGCCTAATTGGTTAATTATTGTATTAGCCGTACCGAGCGGTGGCACCAGAAGCACGTCGTGTTTTTATGACATTAGTTGCATCCTTTAATAAGGTCTCGAGTTAACGCTCCTGTAGATGCCTCGTGGAGAGGCGAAGCACTTATCGATTATATTGTGGAATATTTACTCTTTTATTACCTACTTGTGTAGTAGAGGTGTGCTAAATATTACACATTTTTCAAATCATCTAAACATGGTTTACCACAAGGTAAAACGTGAATCCATCACAGATCGCGTATTCTGCCAAAAATGTATTATGAATTCTTATAAAAATATCTTAATAACGTTAATGTCTTTAATAAATAAATGTACATGATCACGCATTAGTATTGCTAATTTTGTCACGTATTGCGAGGTACTACATAGTGTTACACTAAGAACTTTGTTCAGTTAGTGTGAAATTGTTATAACCCTGTTGATTGCTTTCAAATTGGCAATTCATGTACATGCTGATGAGCTCGAACGCCCAGGATTCCACTCGGTACGTACTGCGCTTGTGACAACACGGATGCTGCGTAATGTTATTACTCGTGGAGTACGTCAATATTCCATCCGAAATTATCATTTCCTAAGAAATTTCTATTTAATTAACTAGTTTAATTAACTAGTGATTTCCGGCAAGAAGCCAGCCAGAAACTGATGGAAATTTATGAAAATGAAATAATGATATTGTTTAGTTTGCTTATTTTTTTTTGAATATGTTATCTGTGTCCTAATGTGTCAATCTGTGTGGAAAAAGTTGAGTGCAAGACATTACACGAAAGTTATAAAATTAATTCAGTTTTCTTTATTTAAACCATCTAGTAGAACAAACATGGTCCTTACGAGCCGGATATAGTGATTGTTCATTGCATTATCAAGTTTACAAAGGATTTTCAGTTTAAAAGTGTTGAGAAACTTTGAGGTTATCCTCGTGGTGTTGAGCATCGTAGCATTCCAAGTTGATATTATATTTCAATATTCAGACGGAGAACTAGACAATTAGTAAAAACGAAACTACAATAACAGAATCTTCATTTGCGACAGCAAAAATGAGTGAATCGGACGATGAAAATGGCGTGCTAGCGGAACAAATAATAATTAGAGAACAACTTCAACGAGCGCACGCTAACTTCAAAAAAACGCCGAAAGACCGTCTGACCAAGGAATACATAGAAATAAAGCTAGACCTACTGAATGAGGTTTGGAAAACTTTCACAAAAAATCATCGCGAAATAATAAAATCATACGATAAAAAGACAATAGACGAACACAAATATACAACGAATGATGTATACTTCAGCAGCGAGGAAGAGTATACACTCGCAAAATGTGTAATGCTAAAAAAGCTCCGTGATCTCGGAGTACCGACGTCAACACAAGAAAATGAAAATGGCCAAAAAGAAAACGCCAAGGTATGTGAAGTCAAGATACCAGTATTAAAAATACCAACATTCAACGGATCATATACCGAATGGGGTTCATTTCATGACCAATTTTTGTCATTAATTCACAACAATACAAGTTTGACATCAGTACAAAAACTTCACTACTTAAAGACAAACCTCAGCGGTGAAGCAGCCACCCTACTAAAAAATATTACTATAATTGATTCTAATTATGAACATGCCTGGAATAAACTTATAAAAAGATACCAAAACAAAAGGATAATTGTGAATGCCTATTTGAATAAACTTTTTTCAATAAAAAGTATTATCTCAGAATCTGCAAATTCAATCAAAAATTTGTTAGACACCACATCAGATTGCTTGAATGGGCTCAAGAGTTTAAACATTCCTACAGATTCATGGGATATAATCATAATTTTTATCACAATTGGCAAATTAGATATGGAATCAATAAAACAGTGGGAAGAAATGTTGGGAAGTCAAGAAGATCTCCCTTCATTAGAAACATTGACAAATTTTCTTGAAGGAAGATTTAGATCCCTAGAGGGAAGGCAAGCTGTGAGAGGAAGACCAATCACTAGTACAAACAGCAACAACCATAATAATCCCACAACAAAAAGAGTTTTTCATGCGACAAATGAAAACTGTGCGAACTGCAATGGAGATCACTACCTTTACAAATGCAAAGAGTTTGCAAATCTACAACATAATGACAAAATAGATATTGTTACAAAGAATGGATTATGCTTCAACTGCCTAATACCCAATCATAGAGTTTCTCAATGTCGACAACCAACAAATTGTAAGATATGCAGGAGAAGACATCATTCACTTTTACATACAGAAGAAAACAGGAAAGAAAACTCAAAAGAGATGCACAAGACCACACCAGAGACACCTAGAAACAACCAAGTATCAGCACACTTTGTGAAAAAATCACAATCTACTGGCATATTACTTGCTACTGCCATTATCAAAGTAAAAGCCGCAGATGGCAGCACACATCAACTTCGGGCATTGATTGATCAGGGCTCAGAGGGATCGTTTATAACTGAGTCGGCAGCCCAAGCTCTTGGTCTAAGAAGACATATAGTCAATAGCTCAGTTAGTGGTCTAGGTGCTAACACATTAACTAGAATCAAACACAAGGTAATATTCAATATACAGTCCATGCTCAACTGCAAGAGATTCGAAGTCAAGGCCTATTGTCTGAGAACGCTTACAAGATTGCTGCCTTCGAGGAGAGTACATGTAACATGGCCACACATAAAAGATTTACCATTAGCTGATATCAATTATGCCACTCCTGGTAAAATAGACATCCTCTTAGGAGCAACAATCTATAGTCAAATATTATTAGAAGGTGTAATCAAAGGACCCCCTGGTTCCCCATTAGCACAAAACACACAGCTGGGGTGGATCCTATCTGGAGAAGTTGAAAATTATTATGAAGAACACCTACACAATGACTATGAGAATAAACAACAAACATACTTCGAAAATACACAAGGAAAATACAATTCAAGAGAGTACAACAATGATTCTAATGAAATACATACCAGAATTTTGAACCTACACATAGCAAATGAAGAAAGTAACAATTTATTACAGAAGTTTTGGGAGATAGATTCTGAAACTAATACAACAAAGATAATGACAGATGAGGAGCTACAATGTGAACAAGACTTCAAAATTAATCATTCCAGAGATGAAAACGGTAGATACATAGTTAAAATCCCAATGCAAGATGACAACTTTGACTATGGAGACACAAAACATATAGCACTTCAGAGACTAAATCAACTAGAGAAAAAATTGAACAAAGATCCTGTACTGAAAGAAGAGTATTCAAAGGTATTAATGGAATATCTCGAATTAAATCATATGGAAAAGATAGACAAAATCACAGATAATGCTATACACACATTTTACTTGCCACATCATGCTGTAATACGACACGACAAAAGCACATCCAAAGTAAGAATTGTTTTCAATGCTTCAAGTAAAGGACCCAATGGAAAATCACTAAACGATAACATGCTTGTGGGACCTACTGTACAACAAGATCTTCGTCAAATAGTAATGAGATGGAGAACACACCAGATTGGATTTGTGGCTGACTGTGTCAAGTTTTATCGACAAGTAAAAGTAACTGAGAAATGTGCAGATTATCAGAGAATACTTTGGAAAGAGAACGGAGAAATAAATGAATACAAATTGACCCGAGTGACATTTGGTACTGCAAGTGCACCATATCTCGCAACAAAAGCATTAAATCAGCTAGCCAATGATGAAGAGACTAACTTTCCTATAGCTTCCTCACTCACCAAACAAGACTTTTATATCGACGATTTCCTAAGTGGAACTGACAAATTAGAAGAAAGCTATGAGGTTCACAGACAAATGACTGGACTCATGAAAGCAGGAGGCTTCCAACTGCAGAAATGGGCTAGCAACAATCGAAATTTTGAAAAATTCACACAAAAAACTGACTCAAACGCAGATGATGTCTACACAGTCAAGTCAAATGATATAGTTAAAACACTTGGTCTTATTTGGAACAAAGAAACAGACAAATTTCAATACACAATTAACCTTCCTGAGCAACCAACATCAACAGTAACTAAAAGAACAATCCTTTCTGATATTTCAAGACTATTTGATCCAATGGGTTGGCTGTCACCTGTAATAATAGTTGCAAAACTCATAATTCAAAGCCTTTGGTTGACTGGAGTCACATGGGATCAGAAAGTACCAATAAACATACAAGAAGAATGGGAAAAATATAGACAGGAGCTCACAAAACTTCAACAAGTCACAGTAAACAGATGGATAAATACAAACAATGATGATTATAAAAGTGAACTGCATGGATACTGTGATGCATCTACAAAAGCATATGCAGCTGTCATTTATTTAAGAATAATCAAATCAGATGGCACAATTTGCATCAACCAGATAACTGCAAAAACCAGAGTTGCACCAATAAAAACTATTTCAGTACCAAGATTAGAGCTATGCGGTGCAGTTTTACTTACAAAAATCATGCTAGATGTTGCAGAGAATTTGAATATTCAAAAGTCAAATGTGTATGCCTACACTGATTCTACAGTAGTACTTGCTTGGCTCCAATCCCATCCAAGTAAGTGGAAAACATTTATAGCTAACCGAACATCTGAAATACTTACAACATTTCCTAGTACACATTGGCATCATGTGGCATCAGCATCAAACCCAGCTGATATTGCTTCACGAGGAATTTCAGCATCTGACCTAATAAAACATAATCTGTGGTGGAATGGTCCAGAAAATTTAAAACATAAAAAGATTGACTACAAGAAACTCCCTAATATCTCAACAGAACTAGAAGAGAAAAGAATACAAGTAATGACCACAACTGCAAGAGAAGAGTTTGATATTTTTGATAGATATTCAAGTCTTATAAAACTACTGAGAGTAACAGCGTACATCATGAGAGTATTCAGTAAAGGTTATCATCAGAAACACCTAACAGGAAAAGAAATAAGTTCAGCTTTGACAAAATGTATCGCTATATGCCAGAGCCAAAATTATGAAGATGAAATAGATAGGCTACAGAGAAAGAAACCAGTAAGGCATGACAGTAGATTGAAGGCTCTCAATCCTTTTGTTGATCAAAAAGGAATTTTGAGAGTAGGAGGAAGATTAGCCAACGCCGATATACCTGATGTTGCAAAACATCAGATCATATTGCCTGGTCACCATTCATTCACCAAACTGGTTCTTATGGACATACACAAACAAACGATGCATGGCGGACCAATGCTAATGCTTAGCCATTTGAGAACGAAGTACTGGGTAACCAACGCTAAAACAAGACTGCGACAGATAGTAAACAGATGCGTTACATGCGCGAGACACCGAGCCTCTACTGGATCACAAATTATGGGTGCACTGCCGCAAGTTAGAGTCACGCCTGCAAGAGCGTTTCAGCACAGCGGTGTCGATTTTGCAGGACCAATAGATTTGAGACTTTCAAAAGGGAGAGGGTGCAAAACACAAAAAGGATATCTTTCAATATTTGTATGCATGGTCACCCGAGCTGTCCATATTGAAATTGTCACTAGTCTGACAGCATCAGATTTCGTTGCCGCATTCAAACGTTTTGTCGCTAGAAGAGGATGTTGTAGTGACATGTGGAGCGATAATGCAACAAACTTAGTTGCTGGAAACAAAGAACTACTCACATTATTTGAGAGAACAATCAGTCAAGTGCGTTCAGAGGTAGAAGAACTACTAGCAAATGAGAAAACCACTTGGCACCATATCCCAGCATCTGGACCTCATCATGGTGGGCTGTGGGAGGCCAGTGTAAAATTAATTAAATTTCACTTGAAGAGAGTACTTGGAAACACAACACTAACATATGAAGAAATGTCTACAGTGACAGCTCAAATTGAAGCTTGCATAAATTCAAGACCGATATCCCATATCAGCGATGACCCATCAGATATTACACCATTGACACCAGGGCACTTCCTCATCGGAGAAGCTCCAATCACTGTACCAGAAGAGAGTTATCTACAAACCAATACAAACAGATTGTCCAGGTGGCAACATACACAGAGACTTCTACAAGATTTTTGGTCAAGATGGTCAAGAGAATACCTCACTAATCTTCAACAGCGCCCTAAATGGCTGAAAGAATTACCTAACCTAAAGATTGGAGATTTAGTAATAGTTAAGGAGGATAACTTGCCCCCCAGCAAGTGGATGATGGCAAGGATCACAGATATACACCCTGGGAAGGATAATTTAGTTAGAGTTCTAACTTTGAGATCTAAAACTTCTACTTTCAAAAGACCAGTAACTAAGGTCTCTAGATTGCCTATAGATGTTTAAGTATTAAGTACTTATTATGTTTGTCATTTATGGAGTCATTTTAATGAGTAAATAAGTGTAAGCTCATAATAGTTGCACTTAAATTTAGATTAATTTTCATGCTCATTATTTGTTAACTTTTCTAAATTTTTTTCTTTTGATAATTCTTTTAAAATTTCAAGGAGATGGATCAAAGCGGGTGGTTATGTATTACATATATCAACCAGTAAGTTCAAAAAAAAGATAAAGATATGATTCAGATAGATTTATTAACATTGTTATACATAGAAGAATAATTAACACTTAATTAATTACTGTAATCACAAGAGAAAATAAGCATGTAGAGCAAATCAAATGTGATTTGAGTAGAGTTTTAAAAAAGCTGTTTGTCTATTTAAGATACCCAAAATTTGGCAACTTAGAAACTAATGTTACTAATTACTGAATTCAAATCAATTTTTTGTTTGCATTTTTTTTTAGAATAAACTTTGTATTTTGTTTTATGAAGAACATCACAATGTTCTTAGCGGGTGGTATGTTTAGTTTGCTTATTTTTTTTTGAATATGTTATCTGTGTCCTAATGTGTCAATCTGTGTGGAAAAAGTTGAGTGCAAGACATTACACGAAAGTTATAAAATTAATTCAGTTTTCTTTATTTAAACCATCTAGTAGAACAAACAGATATTATTTTTGATAGATGGCAACACTGCTATGGAAGTTTGTTGAATATATAAACTAGACTGCGACAATTTGTATTAGTAATTTTTCTATTTAATACGAGACCATAATTATTTGAGGCTATACGTCTATTATAGTCTAAGTAATTCCTAAAAATATGAAATACATAGATGGGTAGGGTTTTATTATTTATAGATTTTGTATTGGTTTGGTGAATATCTCATCTAATATGGTACGGCACCCTCAATATGTGAATTCAAATATTACTCAGATGTACAAATTTTAATAGTTCGACGTAACAACGTAATTGAATTTCCCTGATGTAACCCTAATTATATTTTTTTTTATTATATAAATTATGTGATACGTGGTTTCCACTGCCCATAAACAACATGAAAACGGCTCAGTTTCTTACTGAAGTATTAAAATACCAAACTTCAAGTTTGGGTTGTTCCTTTTGCACCACCCAAACTTGAAGTTGGGTGGTGCGTGTAGGGACCTGGTGGAGGGTACCTCAGCAACATTGACGTTGTGAAAATTTCAATCTTATGTTAATCTCTCAATATGATGTCTAACTGTTTCTCTACATCAATAAAATGTTTAAGTTTTCACAATAATGTTTACGAAGTATGACGTAGCAGTGTGGCGTACCCCTTGCAGTTGAATAAAATTAAATGAAGGTCTTTGTTTGAGACGCCATAATTTTCCAATACAGATTGTGTTGTGCTGTATTGTAATAGGTCATTTAGAAGGTTATTGAGATTAATGTGGGGTCCAGTGATTAAGGACCCCACTGACCCCCTGGGGTCCCATTAAATCTGATCGCTTTTGTTCCAGAGGGGTCGATAAATCACAACAGCTTGCCTCACCCGCTGACACCACAAAAAAGATGGGAAATGATCAAACTTCGATGCTCCGAATTAATTAATTTACAACGCTGAATCAAGAACAACTTTACCTAACCGAGACATTGTCTTAGAACAGACTTATATAAAAGATTTTTGTAAATGAATGTTTTGGTAAACAACAATTATAATTATAACTTATTAGGCGGCCTATAGCTCGCGTCCGGGAGTAGAGACCCCCTGGAGACCCTACATGTGTCCCCCGGGAGGTGGGAGACCAACTACCTACAGTAGAAGTAGGTGTTATTGGAATGATGTCCGGAGAAGTAGGTACTGCATCTGTACAGTGAAAGAGTGTGGGTGCCGTAAAATATTAAACAATCGAAGATAAATAAGAGCAGAAATTATTTCATATCTTTTGAATTCATTTACAGAGGAACAGGAACTCTAGGAACAGAAAACAAACATCTTTTGAACTGAACCAGTTCATTTTCAAAAAAGCTTTAAAATTCGTGAAATTGAAACTGAATTATTCGCAAACAAAAATTGTAAAACAATTGCACTGCCGGAGAGTTTTGCTGCGATTTTCTCTTCCGAATCTATGAATATGCAATGTCCTGACTGAAAAATACGAAATAAAACATTACATATATCTGAAAAATGTGTTCTGTGTATTTTCTGCTTTTAAGGGACCAACGCTTTTGAGTCATTGTTTTTTTAGGTGAAAAATGTATCTCGTGTTTTGTTAACTGTTTTTGTTAAAATTTTACTTAACCTGTATTTGTCTATGCGTTCATAATAACGCTATTTTGAATTCGGCATCGAATTGTTTTTTCATTTGAGCATATTGACAACTTATTCCCTAATATACAATAACACAAACATCTTAAAGTATACTCATCATTTCATTATTTAAGGGATACACAATTGAAATTTACTAATTTGCACTTGACATATGGGAAATTATTCAGAAAATTAGGTTTAAATTTAAAATTATCCTTTATTGAATGATATAAACTTTAAATAAAAAAAGAGAAATTAGACAACAACTTCTTCAATGAATAAACGAAATAAAAGAAACATTTTTTGCTCAATGAATATAAAAACATTACCACTTGTATAATATAAGATTTGAAAAATCATACCATTATTTTTATTGTGGAACATTGGCATTACGGTTGATATACGAGTGTAGTAGAATTACGTACTTATCCAAATAGTGTTTAGAAACACCAAAGCCTCTATTTATCTTCATAGCAGAGTGTCGGCCGTCTATCAGCGAGCCGACGTATAAATCCGTCGGCGTCGACCTACCCTCCCAATGTTACCCTTCCTGACCTTTCCAACTGTTCGCTAAAGAGGGCGCGGCGGCGGCGGCACCCCGAGAGCGCGATCTGGGGTCGTTACGTTTATATATGTCAATTGAAACAACCTTTGATTTATTTGTTGTTACATCTATGGCGGTTACTTTTTGATGAGATTGTGCGAGATCCGGATCCGAGGGTACTACGTTCATCGGGATTTTGATATTGCTTTGGGGGGTCCAGTTACTCGAGTACCCTTTGAATCTTTTCATGTGCCCCCTGAGTGGTGCTAAAGGAGCAACAACAAGTAGCAGTAGAACTTGTGCACGGTTCACCCGGAGAGGTACTGCCTACACACCAGGCATTATTATTATAATTTATTAAAAATCTAGTGAACGATTTTTCGGAATAATTGACTAATATTATTTTAATAAACTAGTGCCCACTTCTTGATTTTTGATGTTTTGCCGAGGTGGTGCCCCCTCGGCAAAACATTGGTACGCATTCATGATCATGTATAAAAAATAGATTTCGTATAAAACTAAATGAACGTAATATTCTTGCAGCCGGATCTTAGACTACGACTGAAGTGTTTGGAGCTCAAGGTTACTACCTATAAATAACAGCTAAACACGACTCGGATCCTCCCTACTGAAGTATGAGAAGGCTGAAGTCGCTTCGCGTTGCGTGCGTCACTCTGAGAAGTGGTTATAAAGTTCTCAGAGTGAGTGTGTGTGGTGAAATTATAGTCTAACGGAGTCCCTTCTAACGGAGCGTAGCAATACAAGTACCTACACTGAAGTTTGGTGGCAGATTATTAGGTTAGAATGTCGGG
Organism: Aplocera efformata; assembly: GCA_921293045.1. Taxonomy (NCBI): domain Eukaryota; kingdom Metazoa; phylum Arthropoda; class Insecta; order Lepidoptera; family Geometridae; genus Aplocera; species Aplocera efformata. The sequence continues at coordinate 14,320,031 of OV121041.1, forward strand.
GGTCCAGTTGCTCACCTAATCCTTTCATTAGGGGTTTCTTGCTTTGTTCTTCCCCATGAAGGGTCGGATAAGGTTTGGACAAGTGCTAAACTGAGTTAAGAATAGTTAAGGTACTTATTTATTTAAAAAAAGAAATATAAAGAAATAATTTTTAAGAGTTCAACAGAAATAAATACAATCATTCTCTTGCATTTATTTGTTTTGATAACATTGATGTTTGGATTAGGTATACAGGTCTTCTGTGCTTATTATTAAAAGTTATCTGGGGCTGTTAGTGATCGAACATTTCACCCCATCGTTCGAAGGCTTCGTGGCTTAGTTGGTTAGAGCGCCTGTCTAACAAGCAGGAGATCGCGAGTTCAAATCTCGCCGAAGCCTCAATTATAGCGAGCACAGAATCCTTTTTGCGGTTTTATTTTTTTATAATAGACTTTTTGCGGTTTTTTTTTTACCCGACGGCGCCAGGAGGAGCGTTATGTTTTTAACCGACTTCAAAAAGGAGGTTATCAATTCGGATGTTTATATTTTTTTATGTATGTTATGTGTGATCACATATATTCTCCATACTAAGTCTGCATTCTGTTTTTAGGGTTCCGCATCCTGATCGTAGAAACCTGATCTGGTGTGTTCTTTGTATGAGGCAAGTATCTGATAAGAAAGGATTTTCCGAAATTCTACCCCTAATGGGGTGAAAAATGGGGACAACGTAATTTCTTGGTCCATTCTACTTCAAACTTTGCATAAACATTCTTTAACAGAATTGATGGAAGAAGTGTTTCGTATTTTATTAACTCATCGCCAGGCGATAGGCTGTGCCCGTTAGGCTGTGCGTTGATAAGTTATTCTGGGCGTGATTTGCATAAAAGTTGATATCAATATTCCTTAAGAGCTTTTGATTTAAAATACATTTGATTTTGACACATGTTTGAAAACTCAATCCGATTTTATTCATAAAACGTAATCTCACATAAAAGCGCTTGTGTGAAATATAAAAGAAATATATAAAATGTCAAATATAAAAGAATATTTTAATTGGATTAGAATCCGTAATTTATCCGTAATTTTGAATACACCATCACTTGAAATTCAACGTCTATTGTTAATTATACAAAATAAAATTGAAATGTCTGTTAGTTATGCTAAAATAACAGCTCTACACTAAATGCATTTGAAAGTATAAATGGTACTTATAACAAAAAAAGTCTGTCTGTCGTTTTGATCATTGTTTGTGAACAGGATCATGGCCGCGAAAAGAAAGTAATCCTTTCATTCGATTTTTCTTGCTTACTTCCCCATGGAGGGTTGGATAGGGTTAAAACAAATGCTAATTGTACCTACATAATATATACATAATTATTTATTTGAAAAAACAACCGGCCAAGTTCAAGTCGGGCTCGCACACGAAGGGTTTCGTACTATAATCTATAATTATAACGGCAAAAAAATCATGTCTGTTGTATGGGAGCCCCACTTAGTCATGTTGTAACTTAGATGATCTGTAAAGGACAGCTAAGCTGAGTTTTTCCGTTCATCCCACAATTTTTCTACCCAATATTATTTTTACCCGCTCAACCCAAAACATACGCTCCGTTCTACGTTATGCAATGCGGTGCCCTCAAAGTGCGGGAGCCTCCATTCTAAAATAGTGTTAGTTTCGTAAGCCTAATCTCTTTTTACATATCTTCAATCACGAAACGCAATAAATTACTTTGAAAGTGTTTACGAGTTCTGTACACGCACGCGAGACACGCTTCTGGAATATAAGTTATTATTACAACAAAAACCATGACGCGAATGTATCCTGTGTTATGTTTGGCAATGATTGTTTGGGGCCACTACTATTCAGAGTCTATTCCTTGATCCATTGAAATCTGAACCTACGTAAAGCTAAACCAAAGATTTTTTTTATGCCGTTAATCTCTACAAAAAATACCCGAAATACATAATAGGTCACAGGTACTAACTAAGTTTGGCGGTTAATCAAGCCCTATCCGACCCTCCATGGGAAACAATTGCATTGATGTATTCCAGTTGAAGGGTGAGAGTGCCGGTAAAAACGACGTAACGATGACGCAAGAGACGTAACCCCGTCTCGAGTGAAAAACGCATCGGGGTGCAACGGGGGGTATTCTCATACTTCGGTCGCGATCTAAGTCGTATTGCAGTTGTAGTTGCATGGGCGGAGGTTGCATGGTTGTAGTTGCATGGCCACTTAACATCAGGTGGGCGTTCAGGTCATCCCATCACTTTTGTTATATAAAAAAGTCGTCAGAACAAATACAAACAGGTCCCAACACAAGCTTCCCAAATATTACTGAACTTATACGTACTTAGTTTTTTTTATTTAATACACATTTATGAATACGTACATATGATACATATTATCACCCAGGTACAGAACAAAGATCTAAATTCGTCACGCAAATGTTTGTGCTGGGTGGGAATCGAACCCACAACCTACAGCGAAAAACGCAGAGCCATGAGCCATTCAAAGTATAGAGTTTACCATTGCATTCAAAGTATAGAGTTTACCATTGCATTCAAAGTATAGAGTTTACCATTGCATTCAAAGTATAGAGTTTACCATTGCATTCAAAGTATAGAGTTTACCATTGCATTCAAAGTATAGAGTTTACCATTGCATTCAAAGTATAGAGTTTACCATTGCATTCAAAGTATAGAGTTTACCATTGCATTCAAAGTATAGAGTTTACCATTGCATTCAAAGTATAGAGTTTACCATTGCATTCAAAGTATAGAGTTTACCATTGCATTCAAAGTATAGAGTTTACCATTGCATTCAAAGTATAGAGTTTACCATTGCATTCAAAGTATAGAGTTTACCATTGCATTCAAAGTATAGAGTTTACCATTGCATTCAAAGTATAGAGTTTACCATTGCATTCAAAGTATAGAGTTTACCATTGCATTCAAAGTATAGAGTTTACCATTGCATTCAAAGTATAGAGTTTACCATTGCATTCAAAGTATAGAGTTTACCATTGCATTCAAAGTATAGAGTTTACCATTGCATTTTAGTGATGAATGTTTCACCCAAAGACGAAGTTTACTAAATCAAACCAAACCAAATCGCTGATATATGTCAAGCAGCCCACGAGCGAGGGAGAGGAAGCAACTTGACTTACCAAAAGTTACATTCTCAACTTTATCTCGTTATTGTATCAATTTTGCACTTTCTACTGCTTTCATGTTTCGGAATAAGGAAATATAATTACTGAGATGTTCCACAAAATGAGAAGCAAGCTTGCTAAAACTCAGCTAAAACTTTCTTTGAGCGCTGAGTAACTTTGTACAAGAAATAAAACACGATATGTATGGTTTATTAATTTAAAAGGAGACAAGTTAGCGTGGTTCATTTAATAATTAGGTATTGTAAGCTCGGGGGGTAAAGTTGCTTGCGTCCGTAAGTGAATACTCACAGAATCCCTTCACGTACCTCCTGGGTGGTGCTAAAGACCAACAAAAAGTTGCAGTAGAACTTGTGCAAAGTTCACCCGGAGTACACCTGGTAATCCACACCTGGTAATCTGCCACCAAGCAGTGGTGCATTTGCATTGCTGTATTCCAGTGGAAGGGTGAGGAAGCCGGTAAAATTACACGCGCATGAGACGTAACATCCCCGTCTCGGGTGAAAAATGCATCGGGGCTCAACGGAGGGTCTTCTCATACTTCGATAGAGATTTAAATCGTATTGCACTTGTAGTTGCACGGGCGGAGGTAACCATTTAACATCAGGTGGGCCTTCAGCTCGTCCCGTCACATTAATTACTTACAAAAAGCTTACAGTAACTGACCATGTAGCGCTAATAACAGTGGGAAGAATCTGATGAGGCAAGGTTATTACTATAATAAACCTCTGGCTAAAATGAAAGTATTTCATGTAACAGACGTGACGAGACTGACATACATACATTGCTCATCATCACAGTATTAGAACGCAGGCAGTGGAGGTTGTGTCGCGCCGTCGCCCGGTGACCTTGTGCCTGTAATTTAACCGGCTCCCATAACCTACACTACAATTTCCTCCGACAGAGTTATGAGCGGAGGGAGAACCTGTTTATCTCTTTACTTCTCTGACGAGCTGTGTAATCAGGTTTGGACTGACGTTTGCTAGTCGAGCATGTACGAGTATGTTTTATTATGTTCAACTTCGTCGGCGTAGCATTGACCATTTTTTTTCGGTACTTTAATTATTATTATTTTTAATCAAAGTAGTATAAATCACTACTTATAACATTAGTTATTTGTCAGTAAAAGTCCCGTTAAAATCAGTCCAGCTGTTTTGGAGATTAGCATAAACAAACAGAGTGACAGACAATCCTTAGTGGAAAAATAATATGATAGTTTTTAAAAATTCATGGAATAATTGAAATCTGTTTGCATGAAGACCCAGAACTATGCTGGTGTAAAATATCGTATTATCAATCTATTTGTATACGAAGCTGACGCAGAACCTCCGTAATATGTAATACTGTCTCCGAGGGGTTTCTTGTCTGCTTTTCCGTCAGTAATAAATAAAGTGACTGTATTTGACATATCTGTCGTAACCTAAGACGCTCAGCGACAAGACATGCTCACATATTTACAAGTGCGTGTAAAATTTGACTTGCCTGAATCCATTAAATAAATTGAGTTCTGCACTATTCGAAGCGCGAGCGACAAACGCAAATTGTGCGAGTTTATGATCTCGGAAAGTATATAATACATGTGAATTTCATGACGTCATAAAAATGAGGGAATGTTTTAATAAATCCAGAACAAAATATCTTCGAGCCTTTTAGGGTAATACTTGGGCTTGAAAATCGTACCGCTAGATGGCGCTAGCTAAGGCTCTTTGCGTAATAAAGTGAGTGAGCCAATTTTAGTACCTACTTGGGGCATAAAAGATGGTGTATTTAATAGTCCCTGTCGTCTTTCCGTATTAAATACAAGCTGTATCATATTTTATGGCAAAGCGGTCTGAAATCCACCAAATGTTACTGCAGTGTAATTACATCTGTATCTACCTAGACGCAGGCTTGCCAAATGGTTCTGGCGAAATCGTTCGTCAACACAAAGTTCCTCATAGCGCAGTGCAATGTTACATAAGCTTAGATAAGTACTTTGCTCTGCATGAAATTTGGGCAGAGGGTGCTACGTGACGTGAACTTCCGTTTGGAACCCTCAAAGTCCCAATAAGACCCCCGAGTCACTTTATCCGTCACGTCACTATTATAATATAATTATAACTATTAATATTATTATACGTTATCAATCACACTAATATTAGGTTTAAATGCGAAAGTTTTTATGTATATATATGTGTGTGTGTGTGTATGTTTTGGATTTGGATGAAATTTGGTACAAGGGTAGCCTACAAAAACATAAGCTACATTTGATCGCGGAGAACCGCGAGTAACACCGCGGGGAGCTAGTCCTAATAAACAAAACACAAAAATTGTTTCTACCTATGCCCGTTATAAACTTTCAAACCATCCAACCGATGTGCCCCAAACCGGTTTCATTAGAAAGGCAACAATGCGAAATCGTTTAGACAAATAGAACATTGCATTAGGCACAAAATGTTATTATCCGCTAGTGTTAAATATTCATGGATATTTCATACACGGCCATTTATTGTAGCTCAAAACTAAGCATAGCTTGTACTTGTATGTTTTTAGTTCTTAGTGAGAAGCACTCAAGCTGACGAGGGAACTTATATTGACGTGTCCAAACAATTCCTTTCGATCTAAAGGAATAAACGAGTTGAGTTTGAGTGACAAAATGCAACATTGTTGTTCCGTAGTGCTGCGACAAGCTCCCTGCAGCGAGCGTATTTACGATATCCACAAAAAACACATTGTCTGCGAACTTTTGTTACATGCTACAAATGTACTAACTTTGTGTATCTTTGCCGGTGCGGGACGTTTCATTAAATTAGTTGAGAATTCAATGTAACTTTATTATTATATATCTACACTATTTATTAAGAGATGAAATTTGATTGTTCGTTTGGGTAAAATGAGTTATCTAAAACTACTAAATAGATAAAAAAGTCACTGGTAGAAATCTTCATCACTTTAGAATGTTCTTAAAGCTTATAATGTATTGCGCGTTTCTATTTCCTATTTTTATTTCCTATTGTTGAATGTTATCATTTGACAAAACCAAGGGTGTGCCAAGCGCGCGTTCCTAGCGTTACTAATGAGTGCTATATTTTATGGAACGGGCAGGGGATTATTAACGGAAATGGTTTTTTTTATACGTGTCTAAAGCAACGAGATGGCGGTATAGCCCACCTGGTGTGAAGTGGTACAAACAATAGTAAGGCTACTCAGGTCCTCCCTTATCAAAATATGTGGAGACCTAATGATCCAGTTTGGGCATTCTAGTTGCTCGCGTCCGTAGTTCCCAACATTAAGTATGATTACACGAACTCCCTGGCAGGTGCCAAAGGGACAACTAAAAGAAGCAGTAGAACTTGTACCAAGATCCGCTGGAGAAATGCTGCCTCCATATCTGGTAGTATGCCGTCAATTAGTGAAATCAGTGCACTTGAATTGCAAGTATAAAAAAGTCCCAATTTTATGGTCCTGTAATTACACCAGACCCCAGCCGCTTCCACCGGAACACAGCAATACGAGTTCAGTGAGGTTGGCGTCGGATTACAGGGTGCGGTGGGAGTATTTCTCTGGACTAACTTCTACTGTTATTTGGTGTTGTTCCCCTTCGTACCACCAGGTACACGTGCAGGTATAAATAAATGAGTATAGTTTCTGACAATCGTTCCATTGTGAAAACAAATACCACGCGAGCGCAGCCGCGGGCGAGGCACTAGTGAGTAAATAAATGACTCCTTAAAGTTTTCTCATTAGAAGAGTTGGAGTGTAGACGTGTAGCGGTTGATATTAACTACGAAAATAAAGTTTCTTCTTTAAAAAACGAAAGCTAAATAACGTAAAGAATTATTTATTATCATTTTTTATATATATAGGCTATATTTTTTGTGTTAATTCAAATGTGCGGTCTTAAAAACACAGGCTTGCTTAGTGTAAAAACCACAGGGTATCATTAATTACAATATTATATCTTACTGCAAATAAACTTTTTTTTTAATTTTCATTCAAGTTCGTCCAGATATGCCACCATACCTGGTAATCCACCGCCAAGCAGTGGTTCCGGTGAAAAGGTGTGGGTGCTGGTGAAATTACAAGCACTTGAGACTTAACATCCCCGACTTAACGTGACGGGCGCAACGCGATACGGCTTGAGTTTTCTCATACTTCAGTACGAGAAGACCGGATTGTATCACTGTTGTCTATGGGTGGCAGTAACCACTTAACATTAAGTAGGCTGTATGCTTGTCCCGTCACGTTAATCACATAAAAATAAATCTTTATATTTTCTTGGCACAAATATTGTAGCAACAGCAATAAATTGCTAAAAAATTCCAGGGACATCCTGAGGTTCCCAAACCTGTGGATGCAAATCATGTTTTTATTATTACAGAAAATTGAGTTGAGGCCAACCATCCCATCAGGACAGCAACGAGAGATACGTCTCATGAATATTAAATTTACTATTACCATTTCCTGTGTTCCACTGTTCAAGATCAGCAAGTCGAGTTCTGACTCCACATCAACAGTTATAATATTATAACCCGTCACACGAATGTTTTGCCCTTGGTTGGTGTCAAACCCACGACCACAGCAAGGAAAACCACTACTAACTTAGTCTGCTAATAGTGTACATATCATACTTCACAATAATTATAAAGGCAAAAGTTTGTCTTGTGTGTATGTTTGTTACTCCTTCACGCTCAATCGGCTCAACGGATTTGGATGAAATTGGATATTAGGATGGCTAATATCCTGGATTTACACATAAGCTACTTTTTATCCCGGAAAACCGCGGGTAAAACCACGGGGCGCAGCTAATAATTTCATATTTAGTGGTATGTAAATTGTATAATATTAAAATCAGTATCAGTTTTCAAATAATCTATTACACAAAACCAACGACCCATTTTAAAATATAAAAAAATACTGGTTAAATATAAACCTACAAAATGCATTCCCAGGTCACTAAAATATATTTTCATTTTATATCACGAAAAGTACGCGCTGGGTACCCGCATTAATCACGAATGGGTATTTACTTTTACAGATCATTAATTTTGAATTTCCTTTATACTTTTAATATAAAACGGATTTAATTCGCGGCGGGTAGCGTCGGCACCCCTCCGGCTTTAGCTGGTCACCGCCTTCCGGGAAACTGAAACACTATATCCCATCACAAACGTAGCGGTTCTTCTGCCGCAAAAAGTTGTGACATGTAATGTAGAACTAAGTCGGTTAATTTACTCAGTACCTTTCTATGGGAGCATCCAGCCGACAGCTTTGATATACAATACATTGTTACTTAATTAGTTCATTAGCAGCATTTTATAGCGACCGTGTCAATAGCAGAAATCTTTTTTTTTATATTTTGTAAGTTTAATTAAATTATACCTCAGACTGCCTCCATTCATACTGCAATACCCCAATAAGGATCCATAATATAAAACTCAGAATGTAAACCTAATAAATAAGTATTAAATACATTATTTAATTATACATGATACAAGGAACGAGATGACCCTTTTTTTTTGTTAACGATGGGGAATCTGCAACAGATACATCGGTTGCCCTGGGGGAGACAACCAACTTATGTGGGACTTTTACCCAACTAAACCCCTCCGGTGGCCGACCTCTGCGCATTCGAAGATTTCTGGGCTCTCCAAAAGGAATTTCACCATAAATGCTCTCGCACGTTGCCGTGAGGCCCGTTCCCGGGGGAGGGTGTAATGACCGAGATGACCCTGCCCCATACGGCTGATGGGACACTATGACAGATAAGAATATTAATATTATAAGTGCTACCCGTGCGAAGCCGGGGCGGGATTCTAGTTGAATATAATTTTATGTTGATATCCTAGATACCAAATTCTTCTGTATTTCTTGTTGATGATACTGATATTAAGTAAATGTGACTCCGCAACAATATAATTGAATCATTAGATTATAATGAATTCCGGCTTTTGTTCCAAGAGGGGTGGCTCTAGTTGCGGTGAGATTTAAATGTCTGCGCCCAGGTAATTTCGCGCTCGGATGACGGTTTAATTTTTCAATAATTGTGCTTTCGTTCATTCACTCATTTTAATCATCTTTTGTTTAATGTTTGTACAAAGGGATCGTACATCTACCTGTTTTAATAACATTGATATTCCTCAGTAATCTGAAAGTACCAGACGCCATCAAAAACGTTACTAAATTAATCAATATTTAAAATAGAAATACTTTCCAGCCAGGCTGTTTTATCAGTTTTTGGATTGCTTATTCAAGAATTATTATGCTTATTTTATTTTTTTCAATAGAGTGCTTATTATATTGTGTGTCAAGTCAAAAATATATGCGTTTTTTTTATCTTAACAAAGGTCTAAGTGTAGACAATTGTGAATTCCACAAAGGAACACCCATTAAAGCCATTAGCGACAATGGTTTGCTGAGAACTTAATTTCTGAGACGAAACTTGTAAACTCGTTCATAATATATTATATTCATCCAATATGATATATTTGAATCCCCCAACATCAACTTGCCTACGTCACATACCATGCCTATTTCCCTAAGGTGCAGACAGAAAAACAATTGGCCTTGTTTTACTTTGTTAGCGCTACCGTTTTACATTATTGTAATACTCCTCCCATGGGATTGTAGACGCAACAAGTAGCGACCTCATCGTCAATTTGGTTTCCAACCAAAAAATACAAGTTATAATAATAAAACTATGCTCATTGCCTAAGAATAGTGATAATTATATGGGTGTTATCATCATATTAACGAGTATAAAAAGCCCCTTTCTGTTCGATGTATATTAAAAATAGTTGACAAAAACACGCAAAAAAAAGGAGAGGCGGCCTTATCGCTAATAGTGATCTCTTACCGTTGGATTTAAATTAAAACAAAAAAATTTGGTAGAGTACCAAGAATAAGTAAGTAAGTTACGTGCTATTCATTTAAATAAAAAGAACGTACTTAAATTGCTTTTGTTGTCAAGTTGTCACTATTGCAAAAGCAGTGATACCCTGTTATCGCGGGTGGGTACACTAAGTCTGTAAACAGCTTAAAATAATATTTGAATTTTGAGTGTAATCCTGTGTTGAGTGTCCTATTAATAAAATAAAATAAAAATAAAAAAGGCCCCAAGTGCAGGCTTTATACCAACTAGCACAGATGATCTACTTCCATTCCTAATCGATGTATAGCAAAGTATAAAAAAGTTGCAAGTTATTAGAGTACCGTGGGATCGGCCGACGGCCCGCCGAGGAGCGCTCGATCCTAACATTGTACGGAATTCGTGTTGCGATAAATTGATGCCCATTCTCCGTGAGCAGATACAGAGCGGTGCACTGTAACTGGGATTATACTCCTATTTATTAGGAATTCGGGGAAATACCTCGGTATTGGATAGCGTTGGAATTTAATTTAAAATCTTGATAGGTATTTTGTGCTTGAATCTTGTTATAAGCAGGCGGCTGTTTTATCTCGAGCAACGTTCCTGAGGGAAAATGAATACGCAAAGGTTGCGACTGGTACTTTTGCAGAGCAGACATCGACCCAGTCCAGGGTCGGCACTGCCATTGGATCATTAATTGATGAGTAAATAGTTGTTTTCATGTTTCAGATTATCCAGGTAATTTGAAGCACGAAAAGAATGCATAATACGTAGACTATCTTGTACGTGTATTTGTTACTAGCTGTGCCTCGCGGTTTCCTGCGTATAACTTAAAGAAATTTAGCGTAACGCGTAATGTGGCTACAATATAAAAAAAAAAATTTTCCAATCCGACTGGCAGTTTAGGAGATTAGCGCGTTGAAACAAACTCTTCAGCTTTATTATATTGGTATAGATTTGTATGGCTGAATTTGAACTAAGTATACTTTACACATAAATAGAGATGATGGAATGAGCGGTTGCTCCGTTCGCTGAGGCGTCACGATCCAATATCCGCCTTCACATGACTCATTTCCGAAGCCTACACGCATCTCCAGTAATAAATTCTCTCTTTATGCAGGAATATCTTATGTAGGACTTATACACTTTATTAGAAAATCTTACTTCACAAGCCTCCAAATACGATGATGAGACGTTTTAAGGGGTTCCGTACTCCAAAAGTCAAGAACTGAACCCTTATAGAATCACTTCGTTGTCCGTCTGTTTGACAAGACCCTTTTTCTCAGGAACGCGTGGAGGTATCAAGTTAAAATTAATATCGAACAGCCTGTCGAGTCTGTAATCCCTAACTAAACGCAACCATCAGATACGGCCGTTAAATGTTCCGTTTATGCCACATATATTGACTCTCGCCTTGATTGAGCGTCCGCCTATCACAAGCTTATCTTATTACGTTACCATTGTTTGGTTGCCAGTCACATGGATTTTACTATAAAAATCTACTTTGCGGTAACAAGTTTTTTGTTATTCAAACCTGAAAACTTAGGAAACAACTTATAATTTATGGCAGTTGTAAAAATATCAAGCGGAAAATTTACTAAGAGCACAATTAAAGTTAGACAAGTGGCTTCGTAAAGTCCATTAAAGCAAGCGAACCCCGGCCTGGCGACAGCACGCCGGAAGTACTGACTCAACGCCACGCGGCGAAGCGCCTCGCCACGCCACGCCACGCCACGCCGCGCCGCACCGCCTGGAGCCCTCGTGTATCGCGGATGTAACAAATAACTCCACCCTCATATTGTAACTTTATTGAGGGAGTGAACTAGCTTAGATGAGGTCAGATGTTAAGAGGTTAACAACAAAGTTTGTGAGCAACAAAAAGCGTGGAACTTGTGCGGCTATCGCCCGGAGAAGTACTGCCTCCACACGTGGTAATCTGACGTCAAGGAGTCGTGAATTCGTGACGGGCGCAACGGTCTTTTCATACTTCGGTCGGGGAGGACCTGAGTCATATTGCTGTTGCTATGGGTGGAAGTAACCACTTAACGTTAACGTTAACATCAAGTGAACGTATGTGATGGGACGAGCTTTAAGCGTTACGTGTGCGTTACGTAATTTACTTTACTGCTAGAAAAGTGAAACCTGCCTTGGATAAAACCAATAGTACTTAATAATTTTAACCGAGTGATGCAAACCTACTCCACTGGCCCAAACTATTTTAGGCGAGGGCAGCTCCTCCGGAATCCGGTTGCGTCCGTGCCTGCTCCAGGAGAATGAAACAGGAATTTGACAGCAGACACTCGCTTCATAACTCGCCATCTGTGTACCGACTGAAAGGTCGTATAAATTCCACTGCTAAATAATAAATATGTGTTCAAGATTTTTTTTCAAATATATGGAGATCTGAAGCATTAAAACAACTATCTAATTAATCGATAACACCTTCAGTAGCGCATACAATGAACTTCTGCAAATGGACTATTGGACTTATGAAACCCTCCACCTGGATACATTACACGTGGAGACGTATTTTACCCTGGGCACCAACTGCCTTGGTTAGTATGGAATTATAGTTATAGTTGCTTATAGTTCCGTACCCGCCTCTAATGTTCCAACTGCAGGGACACCGGCCTACTTTCGATTATTGAGAGTGAATGGGCTCTGATCTACCACAACAGCACAATCCGGATTGGTAGCTGTTATGTATCTTCGAATTTTTGATTCTAAGGCATGCCGGTTTTTTAAAGATATTTTCCGTCACCGTTTCGAGAACGTAGTATTGCGCACATACATTTTTTAAGTGAAAAAAACTCACGCGTGGGTTTGAACCAGCGACCTTCAGATAGAATCCCAAACTTCAGTACGTGACGTGTATCCCTTAGTGTGTGGTTAAAACATAATATAAATGGATTTGACGAACAACAGGTCTATTTATATAAAACCAACTCTGTAGAAAAATAATTCCCTGACCTGTAGTTTACTCGCTGACAAACTCTAGGCACTCGGTAGGTAGGTAGGTAACTTCGAGAGACCGTTTGATACACAATTAGATCTACTGTGTAGCGCTCTCGACAGTTGTAGCTCAAATTGAATATTTCCATTTGAAATATTCGCGCACAATTTGAAGCATCACTGCGCAGGCACTGCGTCTCACTGCGTCTCACTGCGTCTCACTGCGCCCGATCCACTCGAAACTAATATGTTAGAAACTGTTTGTGTTCCAATTTTACCTAACGGTACGGCTTCGAGTGGAGAAATCTCCAAACTAGGATGATGTGATGACTCACATCACAGTAGTTTGGAGATTTTTATAAAATAAGTGACAGTAGGTACGAGTCTTTGTTTGCGATATCATTTTTTTTTTTCATTCTACATCTCTAAATTAATCCTTCCATTTGGGGTTTCCTGTTTGTTATTCCCGTGCAGGATCGGTTAGGGTTTAAAAAAGTACTAAACTTAGCTTGTAGGTACATATTTATTAAAAAATAGTGCCGTTTCCAAGTATTTTTCTTAATAATTCAATGGAAATAAAGTATTTTGACTTTGATTTTTCTTCTACGAGTAATGTGTAGTCATATATTGCACGCAAAATGGAAAACATATAAACAGGTCCATGAATATAAATAAAAACTAATTTACAAAAGTAACGTTAACTTATCTTCCGGAAATAGCAATCCCATCAAAAACACCTTCCGGAAACGGGGAAAATCTTATCTATGAGTTGCAGTTATTAATTCCTAATGTTCCCCGCGACACTGACTCGGCGCAAGCGAAGCAAATGAAACGTTTACTGCCGTGTTCCTAATTTCCAAAGCGTTTATCAGAGATTTGCATTGAAATTGAAAAACTTGCATTAGCATAACAAACTGTGGGTTGGTTCCTCACGCGACCCAACCCCAACTAATGATGTCGCTTAGTTACTTTACACGGAGTTGTAAGCGCTGTAAAACAATATCCTCTCTCCACTACAATAAATATTTTTTTTCAACTTCAAAATCGAGGAGGTTATCAATTACGATATTTATTATATATTTTGTTTATGCGTTTTCATGCATAACTCCATCATTTATCAAACAATTTGTTTTTTTTTTTTGTTTTAAATGATTTTCTTACGGTTTGGCCCCATCACTTGAATTTTATCACAATCGGTTCAAAAGCTTGGATGTAAAATAAAAATAAAAAAACGGAAAAATATATCATCCAAATAAACGAAATTGCGCGTTTGGCTTTCCTGTGACTTTCTTCGCCCGTAGTAAACAATTTTCGATGATTCTTTCTAATAATGACAACGGGTGTAAATGGGATTTCATCCCTTATTTCTCCTAAGGGTGAGAAATAAGGGGTGACAGTATTGATGTCGGTTTTTTTCGATTTTTAAATCAGTTACTTGTTGATTCGTAAAGTTCCCATCTTCACGGCAAATTAATTTAGCACTTTGATGGGGTTTCTCGAGCGTTACTAGGCCAAAAATAACGCTTGCAAACATTTGAAAAGGATTCCCTGTTAGTGGCGTGGTTGTACATACATAAATTTTTACTTTTACAAAACTGAAAAATCCCATAAAAAATGCTCGATGACCAATATTGTTCCCAACCGGCTGTGCATCTTACACACTTACACTGCCTTCCAGCCTTCTAGAAACGTATTCTAGAAATTTCCGTAGGTATGAACTAAATTGAACTGGATGAATTCTATCGTGCACGGCTGTCGCGCAGTGAATCGTTACTACCGAGTCACTACCGCTATCTTGAGATGTTTACTACTCTGATAGTATTTCCCTGCACTGCGCTCGTGTTCCATGAATTCCTGAATTTATAAATAAGATAATGGTGTTCAAATAATATTATGAAAATATTTGTCCTGCATTCAACTTCTGAACGGAAACGGAAAAAGGCTGGCGTAATAAATAAAGCTCCCGTGGCGTACGACTCAGCTTCTACATTTTGTATACTGTACAATTACCAATGAAACTTATTAAAATCAAAACTTGTTAACTTCTGGGGACAATTTGCATATCTTGTAATCAGTATTGGGTTGTTTGACTTAATTTACAATCTTTTGGAAACGAAAATGTAATTCCAAAGGTTAATCATGATTGAGCAAGGATCTGACCCTGAGGAGCGGCGAGCCTGATTTTATTAAAATCCTGTGCCTAGATTAGTTAGATTTATAATCTGGTCCCTTTTGTTAAAGGTATAATATTATATTTTATTAAAAGCTTTGTTTAGCTTGAAATCATGATTGGCTGGATAATTACTAGCTGATGCAATATTCTAATTCCGTATTTATAGATAACTTTTAGAATAATCTTCTAACTAAATGTTAGATCATTAAATGCCTGCAAATAGAGCTATGAACATTAGTCGTGCAGTATTTAACAACGCGATGCGAGTTCTAATACTTCGGTTAATGGTGAAGTTTTATTTCATGTGACTATAGTTACGGGACGAGCTGAAGGCCCATCTGATGTTAAGTGGTTATCTCCGCCCATTACAACAGGAATACGACCTCGGTCCTTCCCGACCGTAGTATAAGAAAACCCAATCGCACCTCGTTGCGCCCGTCACCCGAGGCGGGAATATTACGTCTCATACTTATTTTCATCGGCATCCACACCCTTCCGCCGGAACACAGCAGTGCGAGTGCACAAGTGCTTGGCGGCAGATTACCAGGCGAGGAGACAGAACTTCTCCGGGAAAACTTTGCACAGGTTCTGCTGCTACTTTTTGTTGCTCCTTTAGCCCACCCAGGGGGTACGTGTAGGGACTCTGAGGGTATTCACCTACGGACGCGAGGAGCGACCCCCTTATTAGCCTTCATAACATTTTGATGTACAATTCTTAAATACCAAAGTGGTAACTTTTGTAAGCAGTTCCGGTAAAAACAAAAATCTTGACGTTATCTGATGTTTAAGATTTGATATTCCAAGTGGCGCAAAGAAAACGCTATAGAGAGTATAAAACGTCTCAATTCTAGATGAAACAAGGCACTTCTCGTTAAATAACTTGAAGCTCGTGATTCGGATTGCAGCTCAACGACGAACAACAATAACATTTTATTAAAACGTTTTTCGGTAGCGTGGGATTGTTGGGCGAATTCTTTACTTAGGTTTTTACACGCCAGCCCATTTACAAGGCACGGGGCGGAACGAAATTGAAAAATTAATAATATTTTATTATAGATAGAGCCTCTCTCCACACTTGGGATTCTTCGAAGGCATATTAAAATTGCGCATTTGGTAAAAAGCCCACTCATTGTTACTTAGTCGAAGAATAATTTATCCCAGTTTGTGTGATATGTCCCACACTGAGGCTTGAGATTTAGATCTTAACAATTAATATTGATACCTAGGTACTTTACTGCAGCGTGGCACCATGACGGTTTGATGTACTCTCTGTGATTACAATGTGTTGTATTCTGATTTCTGAAGACATAGTTGTCTTTTACTACAAGATGTGACGCATCTTGAGAGTATTACTACTAGAGAAGTATAATAACTTTGACCAACACTATGTCCAACCGCGAAGACTGTTTGAGTTACGAACGTTATTGTGAAATTTGTTTAATCATTTAATAGCCACGATGAATGAATTAACTCAAAGGCTCGCTTTGTATATGAACTAAATCTCGCCTCGTCCCGTGACCGTGCCGGAAACCAGTAAAGGCCGCTAACCTTTAAATAAATGTAAAAGTTGGAGATCAGAAGGCGGAGCAGGCTTTGATTTATGCGCATGTGTTAATGTATTCTGGCTTCGATACCAAAGTCAAACTTTGCTCGAAACTTTAGGAAAATTTCCGCTTTCCAAAGGTTTAGGCACAGGTATGGGTTACGGTTTTCTGATCGGGCTTGTACAAAGTTTTTACGAAGTAATGAAAAAGTACACTCATGTTGGTAAGCAATATTCTTTCCAACCACTGAGATCGTTCATGTTATTTTATTGCTGATAATATAACTCAAGATAAAATAGGAATAACAGGTATATCATTTCGTTTTATTTATTAAGATTATTATTCGAGTTACCGACATATTAACCATGAATTGTGAGTTTTGTTGACTGCCGATATTTCGACGCGTGATGGTCCCGGGTACACTGGTCTTTGCGAGGTGGGGTGTGCACATCATTGGCAGACATTCTACCCTCATACGCACTTGTTTCTAACGTTCGATCGCGTCGCTGCTGCATCATCACCGGTTATACCGATATATTTACCCAATCATGGTAAATATCTCACTCGAATAATATTGTTCATGATCACGATAGTTTCAAAATACATAGTTTATTAAGAAGTCCCGTACACAAATAGTAAAAGGAACACATTTAATGAGCCCTAAACATATTTCTAGATGTATATGAGTAGGTACTAGACATACGGCAATGTGAGACCAGCTGAACTTTTCTCAGTATATTCGTAAACGTTTACACACTCATACCTCTGCACTAGGATTCCCTGTGTCGCAGATGGCATGGACAAACACATAAACACAAGACAAACACCCAAGACCCGAGAACAAACTTCATGCTCACCACACAAAGTGTGCCCCGGCCGGGGATCGAACCCGGGACCCCTCGCTTCGAAGGCAGGGCTACTACCAACTAAGCCACGGAGCCGACTTCAGTTGGCACTTTGGTAATAATCTATGGATGGTCCATACTCGACTCAAGTCCAAGTCCTCCTCAAGCGATGTATGAGAAAGAGACTTGGGTCTTCTCCTACTCGTATTTCGTTCGGAAAGGACTTAAGTCATATTGCTGTTGTAATAGGGTGATATAACCACTTGTTAAGTGGTGGTGACAATACATCTCCGGACGCTCTTGTCTATGTGTACGAACTTCTACTACTACATGTAGGGGTATTCACCAGGAGCCACATGGACCAACCATTGCGATAATATCTTTTAATTCAATTGGAATTAATAATATCCCAGCGTTGACAATGAATTTTATAACAGTTAAAACTAAACAGTCTATTTATTCTACAATACTTGTTTTATTCCTTCAACCATTACCGTAGATCTCAACAGTTACGTAAGTTTACCTTTATTAGCGAAGTAAGTAAGTTGTGAAGAGGCTGGGTGCCTCGTGCCTCCGGCTAATCTCGCTGATAAACTGCGGCTCTGATTTAGCCTGGCGTCGTTAGCGGAATCACACCTAACCCCCTGAATTACGGCTGAAACGCGCTCGAACGTAACAGCTCTGTTTTAGTGCGTTTGCGTCATTTTGTCACTATCTTAATATATATAAATTACGTGTCACGATGTTTGTAATTACGTGTCATGTTGTTTGATTAAAATCGGTTAAGTAGCTTAGGAGTCCATCTTCTAAACTAATTAACCGATTTTAATCAAATTTGTACACCGTGTGCAGTTTGATCCAACTTGAAAGATAGGATAGCTCACATCTCAATTTATGATAGCAATATTATTTTATTGCAAATTATAATATCATATGACAAAAACGTTAGCCACAGCTACGCGTGGCCCGGTCAGCTAGTTTCAGATATATATGTATTCAACCTAACTATCCTTTACAATATTATAAATGCAAAGTGAGTTTATTTTTGTTTGTTACGCTTTCATGCTTAAACCACTAAACTACTTCCCGCTCCCGTGGGTGAAACCGCGGGGCCGCAGCTAGTAGTATTATAATATTTTGGGTAATACCACGATATTCGCATACGTCTGTTCCCTAGAGAACGCGATCTATAATCCCTTCAGTTGAGGCTACAATATCAGTACAATACAAGTACCAGTAGCGAGGGAAGAGGTGGTTTAAACTATATCCATGTCAAGGTGCTATAGCCGATGCGGCATGTGGTTCTCTGTGGTGGCAACTCATTCAGTACAAAATAGGAAAATAGAAAGAGTCAATGGATGAGTTGTGTTCCCGGTGCCAAACTTAAATTGGAAGACAAGTCCCCGAAGGATGTGCTGATTGAGAGGCAAATTCACTTAAAGATCGTATTAAAATCCGTTGCGTGGTTTAGAATTTAGCTGAGAAACAGACAGACGCAGTGATTTTGCTTAGTACTATTTAGAGACTTCCTTTGTGTACATTATCACAATATCCAAGAGCCGAGAAAAAAGTTAGTGCTCATGGTTTGCTTCGGCTGGAGATCAAAACCGGGACCCCTCGGTACAAAAAAAAAGACAAAATCGTCTAATTTATAAAATTATACTCGCTTTACCGTAAAAAATAAGTTTCGTACTCACTCTCCTGCACTAGGATTCTCTGTGTCGCAGATGGAGTGGAAAAGCACCCAAGACCCGAGAACAAAGTTCATGCTCATCACATAAAGTATGTCCCGGCCGAGACCCGTCGCTTCAAAGGCAGGGCTACTAACAACTAAGCTGTCTAAGTACATAATAACCGTTAGAAGGGATGACAGACAAACAAATGTTGTACCCTAATATTAGGGTTTAATTGAACTTTTAAATACAGTACCCTAAAAAAAGGTTAACCACAAAACAGAGCCTGTATGTAAGGCTCTCCTGACCCACATTTGGGATTCCCTGTGTCGCGGCCGCCAGAACTACAACACCCATTTATTATTCCGCAGCTCCCCTGACCTCGAGGAACTTACCTTCGTCCGTCGCAAAATGATTTACGAAAATCCACTTTAGTTTTGCAAGTGAATGAGAAAGCTATTTTCTCTTTCAGAGCCATCAAAATACATAAATTGGCATTAGTTTGTGCCGCTCTGGCTTTTCCGCGTCGGCAGGCCGAAGCTGTACGGGCAGAAGCTTTGTATGGTGCTTAAAGCTAAGCTACGTGCTGGGGAACATGTCCTAACAAACCAAAGCATGTTTTTACCATTACAAAGCATGGAAAAAACATGATTAAAAAGAATATACATCATATTTTCAGGTAGATGACTAATCGGCGGGTTTCAAAGTCAAAGTCAAAATACGTATTTTTAATTAAATTCTAAAAAATTTACTTTGAAACGTCACTTTTTTACTGTAAATGTATAAAATGATCTTGTAAATCACGCTTTCTTATTACCACATTTAGCACTTGTTGCAAACCCTATCCGACCCTACATTGTTTGTTGAAACTATTGGTACATGATGTAACGTCTCATATACCAATAGTTTCACCGGCACCCACACCTTTTTAACGAATACATTATTGCGTAGTGGCGGCAGGTGTGGTGGCAGTACTTCTTTGGACAAACTTATTACATGGTATATATATTATTTTGACATTGACTTTGAGTTTATCTTATTATTACTATACGTGTAGGGATTCTGAGGATACTCACCTACGGAGCGAGCAACGTGGTCCTCACCTACTCAAATCAAGCAAGTCTCCTGCCTTCAGCGCGGAAAACATCCCCATAAAGTAATTCTTATCATAAATGAGTCTATAAATGAATCGTTTCATAAATGAGTCTATATTTCCTTCAAACAAGTATCCCGTCAGTTTGCAGAAACCCCATCCAAATAAACCCCATCTGAGCTCCCCTAAGTGACATTGTCGAGCCGAGCCGGCGACCAGCATCCGTCCTATATTCTAAGAAGAATCTCGCTCAGTCGACGATGCCACATCTCGCTTGGAAACTTCTTACCTTGGCTGGAAGAGAAAATATGTCTGTGAGTATAGTTCACAACATCATCGCAAATTTTGGATCTCTGTCGGATAACCTTGGGTTTTAAACCTTCAGATTTTTTTTCTCTGAGCAAAGCACTTAGATAAAAGAAATTAAAAAAGATAATTCAATTTTTTTTTTGATAAAAGAAATGTAATAAGCTGGCAACCCATGATGTTAAGTGGTATATAAACAGTTTAAAAACGGAGAAAGGTCTTCCTTACCAATGTATGGAACCATGGTTCATCGCGTGGCATCCGTCACTTTTAGACTGGATGTAACGTTTCATAAAAAGGCCGGCAGCGCATCTGCATTGCCTCTGGTGTTGCACATGTCCATGGGCGGTCCGTCTTCCATCAGGAGGCCCGTCTGCACGTCCGCCCCCCTAAATCCATAAAAAAAACCTTTGTTTTTTTAATGTAACGGAAATGATGGGTCAACTTGAAGGTCCACCTGATGTTAAGTGATTACTTTCGCCCATAACAACAGCAATGAAAGACGCACCCCGTTGCGCTCCTCACCTGAGATGAGGGTGTCACGTCTCATACGCGTGTAATTTCATCGGAACCCACACCCTGAATCAAACTCAAACTTAAATCCATTTATTCCTTTAGATCACAAGTATCATTTGGACACGTCAAATTTTATACATACAAATAAACATATTCGTGATAGCACTATAGTGAGCAACATAGATCCACGTTAATGTTTGGAATTTACCACATTGATAAAATCCGATAGTGCGTCTATCCATTAAAAAAGGTAAAACTTTGGGATAAAATATAGTCTCGCACGAATATTTTCGCGAATGACACCCTGGGCTCGCCTTGGGAAGTATTTCGTTTCACTTCCTCTGTTCCCGGGGGGCGGCTTACCTTACCGTACCAATATCACAAGCTTGTCAATTGACATTGTTTCAAATTCATAAACTCCCGTATTGGAAATGAATAGACTTGACTGAGATTTAACGAGATATTTACCATGATTTTTCGGTCATGCTGGCATGAATTAAAAAAGCAAAATATCGTGAGGAAACCTGGAAACAAAAGTACGAAGAGGTAACAATTATCAATGGAGATCCCGTGGGAACAAAATCAATCTCCTCTCGCTATTCAAGATCAGCCGGTGTCCGTGCACGTGGTGAGGCTGGTACAGTGTTCATATTCTATGCATTCACGTATAGAAGCGTGGGGGCCCAGGGGCACAGACGCCGGTTTTCAATCTGAAGTGCGCTGGTTCAAATGCACCAATGAGTTTTTCACGAGTAAAATTTATGTGCGCAATACCATGTTCTCAAAACGGTGAAGGGAAACATCGTGAGAGAACTGACATGTCTTAGAACAAAAAAATCGAAGTCGTAGATCAAAGCTGCAGTGGGAAGGTTAGAGGCTGGTACGGGATGCTTTTCACGTATCGTTTAATTAATTGTGTTGTAATTAATAAACTGTGTTTTTATAAAATTTTATTATCTAGACTTTTCAGATCATCCGCTGGTGGGTGAGCTATATCGAAATGTAAAGCATCTTCTGTTATTTAAATCATTAGTCTAGCATATTCCAGTGAACTCACCCGATGATGCGTCCACGATGTACGTTTCATCCTAGTCTTCTGTCTCAAAGTAACAGAAACCAATTACATGCGAGTCTTCCCATACTTATGTTGGGGAAGATTCAAGGCGTAATGTTATTGCTCCGGCCATACGGAGGTATCTCCTACACTGGCGGGTCATCCGCTCATCATAAATACAAATTTAACGAGAATTCACAATTTACGTCGTTGAGTTGTTGCGAGCCTAAACAACAAATATACAAATTACACTTACAGCGAAATAATCAACATTGTTACGAATTTCAAATTTCATAAAGTCCGTGCGGTTCCCGACGCAAACGTAATCAAAACGTTTCGTGAACCAGAACACAATATTTTATATTCATATTGAGAAACCCCACAATAAGAATAGGGAAAGAGCAGGAATGTTGATAATAATTTATTCATAACGCCGACACGGGTGTCAAACGGATCGCGAGGCGCTCGCCGGCTCGGGGCGGGCGCCTCCGATTACATATTACTAGTATATCGATGTTCTAAAGGATACTACGACTGTACATTTCTATTAAAGAATCTGATTAACTTATAATAGTATCTACACTCTGTAAAGGGCGTTTTCACTCCTCCTTATATGAAAATTTAATACTTTTGAGATAGGAAGAATTTTATAATTTCGTAATGATAAGAGACACTACGTATCGCAGCTTCTATGAGTAAAATACTAAAGACTATCTGTATTTGTACAATATCAACAACTTTTAGGAGCCGTGTGGAATTACAAGCATTAGAAATACATTCCCGTATAATTATTATGTATTACATTTTTCAAATAAAATAAAACACCTTATTCATTTAATAGGCAATGTTAAAATAAACCCAAAAACGTGTATTTTCAACCTTGGCTTGTCTTACCTTGTCAAGTCTGAATAAAAAAAAATGTTAGAACCTTGTCACATAAACATGTCAGTAATATCGATATCGGAAGGCATGCCGTCGGCCACCATCCACCACTAGGGGCCGGAGCCAGCCACCACTCCATTGGCAAAGTTTCCAAAGAATGTTTTATGAATCAACCATCCGAGAGAGCCGTATTTTAAATACGAAAGTACAATACCCTTCCAATGAGTATCCGAGAATATAAAAGAAAATATACTAAATTATTAATCAATTCATGCATAAATTATACGCTAACGTAATTTAAGGAGGTTATTTGGCTTTTAATATTATACAGTTCGCATATCAATTAGACGTATTTTGTATTACCCAGCTGTGGGAAGGTGAAGCAAAGAGTTATGGTAAGTACGAGTATAGTATTCATTTTGTTATTGTTTATTACATACCTACTAGACCCGGTGAACTTCATATCACTTAACATTCCAAAGCGGTTTCCATACAAAATTACAATACAAAGTTTTTGAGGTTTTCCTAATTTTAAAACAAAAGTAATACAATATTCAAAGCCGTCGAGCCTTTTCGAGGTTTCGCAAGACTGACGCACGGTGATTGATTTTTTCATATATATGTGTTTTAATTGACCATTTGTTGACATAAAATACCTAGCGTTGAGACTTTACGTGATTTTATTATAGTACATTTATAGTATCGATGTGACTCTATATTATTTACCATAATAAAAATTGTAGTTTTAGATGGCATTTTGAAATATTTTATTTTTGTAGGTAAGTTATTTTTAAATTTATAAGTTAAAAGTTTCCAAAACAAAGTAATGTTGATTGTGAATTGTATAAAAAAGGCAGCGCATCTCAACAAATGGTTCATGTCGCGTCACTACGTTACAAAGATATACAAAGATTTTTCATGAAATTTTATGATATCTGTGGCTCGGAACCAACATTTGAAAGATCGCGTTACGGTAAACTGCAGACAATCCCGTCTCAAAGTGACGGGCGCAACGCGACGCCGCACGGCTCTTCACATTTTTCGGCAAGACAGACCTGAGTCGTATTGTTGTTATTTATGGACATCAGGTGGCCGTTAGCTATTTCAGTTAAAAAGACATATGAAATCTGCCCCAGTGAGACTGTCTCTTAAGAAGGAACCAAATAAGTATGGAACAGGTTCAGACACATTACTGTTCAAATTACCGCTGTCGGGAAAAACATAGTAGGGCCCAGCGCGGCCCAGCGCGGCCGCGGCGCTCCCCCAATAACTCACGCGGTAAGTACTACGATACTGAATTGATAACACTTAACCCACATTATATATCCCCGATACCGGCCTATGAGAAAGGGAGTTTTACGGGTTTGTGCCAACTATTCGTGTACCCAGCTACACTGAAACGGGCGTAATAAAAATATATATAGCCAATGGACACTTTATATGTACCTTTGCACGAGGATTAGGTAGCTGTGTTGCAGGTGACACGAAAAACATTCGAAACGTTAGTCGCGGGTGGGAAAAGATCTCTTATCTTCGATGGCGATGTTATACTAACTAAGCTAGGGAGTTAAGCTCTCTGCTTTCGATAAAGTTTTCAACTATGTCGATAAAAAAGTACGTACATAGTACAATTATATACGTTTATGGTAAATAGACGATGCCGAAGATAATTTCTATTCTGATCCAAGCGGGAAATACCACTTGCAGAAACTACATAGTCTTCTACGATAATTTGTTGATTTACTAATTATAAATAATTAATTTTCCAGGAATATTATACCGAGGCATCTAATTGGACCCCTAATAAGATTAAAATACGAAACCAATTAGTAGAAAATAGAAAGATAACCAACTACTCTGTATTTGAAGAGTTAATAATATCGTGATGGAGGTTGTGTACGGACCCCTTATCTATTAGTTAATAGATAAGGAGTAACACGTACGTATAGTACAACATACATGTCTGTCAGTAGGATTACCAATAAGTTTTCAGTCTTTTAAAATACACAAAGTTACGTAATACTACGCTCTGAAACGATGAAGGAAAAGTAGTGAGGAAACCGGAATGTCCTAAAATCAACATTTTGCAGACACGTGAACTTTACCAATCCAGATTGGACTCCTGTAGTAGATCAAAGAGAAAATAAGAGTTGTGGGCAAAATCCACAATCAAGTGGATCGATCACCTTCGACACGAATACACGAATATGATACTCATATTAAACGAGTTATATTTAATAGATTGGCCAACGGTTGGACCAGTTAGTGGCAAGTGGCCAGTTTGATCCCACTGAAAGGCTTTTGAACTTCAGTGTGATCAAACAGGCTTGTACAGGCAGCCTAAAGACCGTTACGTAACGATTAATAGATTATCTTCTACGCTACATCAATAAAATTAATGAATGCAAACGATTAAGAAGACGTGGTTAACTTTTATTACAAGTAGATGGTAACCATCAAAGGCGCTATGAATCCTTCATGTTGTTAAAGTCCTCGCACCCATTTAACAACGAGGACCGAGGAATAAACTCTCAGCCCGGGAGAGGAGACATCGCACTTATTTCATAAACTTACAAAAATTTCAGTAATACGCGTTTAAAAATAACATTAGTCCAGGACCTAAGCCTACAATTCAAACTAGAGTAAGTAACAGCACCATTATTATATTTCTTTAAATTTACAGTTGTATTTGTCCTTTTTGGGAAGAAGTTTGAAATATATATTGAATATTTTGGACATTTCACACAGTACTCGGGTACTGATATAAATTTTATATTAAAATATTTTTTTGTACATACGTATATTTAATACATTCAGTATTATCAGCCGGATGCTGCGATGTGTAGCCCCGCCAGCCGCTCGCTCCGTACACACCGCGTTTAGAGCACTTTATTGCCGCCCGCTTTACGGCGCACGTAATATAAATTAATTATCTACGACGGTTCCTCGCGTGGAAGGCCTGAATATTTAAAACTGTATATTTGTAATCAAAATGTTTATTTTGTGTGTTTGGTCCCTTTATAGCCTTTAAAAATGCAAATTTAACCCGTTTAGTTCACGGGAACTCCGCTCTCCGGCATTTAACTTCTGTTCTACTGAAGGGTGGGAGTAATGTCTGATCAAGCACCAAACTAAGTAATAAAAGTGCGTATAATTTGAAATTAATATTTTCAAATTCTTTTAAGAATTGACACTATGTCAATATTGATTAATGAGATGTATACGTAGACTTAGGAACATTTTACTGTTTGTGAAAAGGGTCACGGTCGCTTTCATTAGGGGTTTCATGCTTGTTCTTCCCATGGAGAGTCTGTTAGGGTTTGAACAAGTGCAAAACTTAGTAATAAGAACGCATGATCTTGTAGGTAGATATTTATTTAAAAAAAAGTGACGATTCCAAGTTTTATTTTAAGAGTTCAATGGAAATATAGATTTTTTTAATATGACTATATAGCGTACTTGTACCTTAATGCGTAGAATAGTTATTTTTCCTAGAGTAATCGATCCAGAACTGATGCTAGAAACGAAGATAAGAGCCGGTGTGGCAGGTCGTTCTGAGCTGTTTCATTCGATTACGAAATCTCCACTTTGGTGGCTATCAGTAGAATTCACAAAAAGCTCATCCGTGCTTCGGAGGGCATGTTAAATTGAAGCTAAAGAATGGTACAGCTTAAGATAGAGTATCTACACTTAGCATAAGTAATATCAGAAATCGTTTATGCAGTCTGTAGTTCAACAATTCGTTGGATATAAATTTTATCTTATTTTAATTACTTTGTTAATTTATATTCTATTTGTTGTTTAATTAATTGAGTCCCGAAAGGAGGGTACAAAAAATAATGGCTGGGGGATGTACTTTTTCCACTTGTTGCGTAGGCAGATTTATTATAACAATAATATTTTATTCTCGACTTTTATTCCTAAAAACTGGCAGATGAAAGAGGAGCGGTAAGTTAAGAATGATCAAGGCATCCATTAAAATACTTATCATCCAATCCTTGCGACCCAAAATAACCCCAATCTTTTTCTCAAATAACAATTTTCAAAATGACCCGAATCTACTTTGTTTGGCAAATCGCAGAGATTACCGGGTGGTTTTATTCTGTTCGCGAAAACAATTACTGAAGGGTTAAAATTGAATGGGGTCTAATCGAGACTTTGTCCGGAAAGGTAAACAAGACGAAGGTCATTCTGTGGGAAGTACTTATATCCCAATTAATATAAATGTACGATGATAAATCTCATCAAAAGGGAACGATAAGTTTAATTATATTACTAACATATTAGCGAGTACCTACTCGTATATGTAAGTAAAGAGAGAACCCTCTTTAACCCAACTTCTCGGAAATCTCTTTTTACGGATAATGTTGGGTTGACATGACACTTGATGTGAAGCTTGTATACCCATAGCCCATTACGAGCTTGGTATTTGCAACTTTTGGCAATAAAATTACCTAACATACAAATACATATAAAAAAAATATCATTTACATATTGTAGTACCTGGGCGACAGAGCTTCGCTAGATTTTTTTTAGTATAAAACGTGTTTTTGTAAAAAAATGCTTTTTTATAAGAAATACAGTTATAGAGGTAAACTTAACAAGCAAAACCCTACCTAAACACAATATTTTATCTAAATCTTTGAAGCCGTTTCCGAGATACGCGAAATAAATATATATAGAAGAATTGCTCGTTTTCAGTAATAAGATACACATATGTAGAACTTGGAGAGAACATGTAGAACAAACGATACTCACGTTTTTGTCTGTTCTTTGAAATGGCAATCCAGCGTACTTCTTCGAAACCAAAACTTGCCCAATACCAATACACGATACGAACACATCACATTGTGTGTTACCATCCAAGTTTTCTCATCACGGTAATAAGCACGCCTGTTCGGCTAAACGTACAGTCGACGCCTGAATATAAATCACTAAAAGTGTACTTCATAATAATTGCGTTCTATCCGTTAGCATTCGTCTAAAATTGTACTACATAAAACATAATGTGTAAAATAAGAATATAAATAATGCAGTAACAAAGGTTTTAGTTTTGTTTGACAGTGACAGAATCAGCAGAATAATGTTCTAATATTTAACATTATCACTGGATAGTCACCATGTTAAATATATATGTCATTGGATATTCTGCAGTTCTTTATCGATCTTTTCCAGCTTAAAATAAATTTGAGATTTTTTTTGGCGGGGCCTTGAAGGCAACATCTTGAATCAAGTTTCCTAAGGATACTTCGTGGAAAGCGAATTCCGTTACCGATTAAATATTAAAATATTTCGAAAACTTTGTTATGCAGATCAGTTTTTCTTAAACTTTGTTTGTGTGTTTACTGTGGGTTAGGGCTCCTTATCCGACAAACAAAAGGAACTCTATTACTGAGTCAACAATATATCTGAAGGAGATCTTTGAACCGTTAGCTGTAGCTGACTGACCACTGGTCTAGCCTGACTAAAAGTTACTAACAGTTCACTCCAAACTGACAGTTTATAGGAGTTATATCTACCAGCTAAAAAATAAAACCATTAAATACTTGGTATTAATAAAATACCTGAAATGATTTTTAAAATTGTTGTAACTATATCCAAATAATATAATTGGTAGAATGAATAAAATCTTACGTTAAGTTGAATCAGAGATGTTCGCTCATTTTGGTCGCTCGTTCGATACAAAACCTCGAACAATACGAAAACCTCGGTGCGAGCCTAATCGTATATAACACACTTTTTCCTAATTTATCTTTGGGGGGGAGTCAGGTAAATGGCATCTAATTCCACTTGTGTGAGTGAGTGTACGTGTGAGCCGAGAGTGTGCTTTATTTACGTTATTGCGCGGCGAGGGGGCCGAGGAGGCTTTTGTCGCGAATATGACAATTTGGCGGTTTCCAGAAAAATCTCAATTTATATTGAGATTAAACGAATGACAAATCTTTTGGGAGAAGATTCCTTTTTTGTTTATTTTATGTCGGTTTATGCTAGGTACGCACTTATACAGAATTCATGTGGTTGAGTGATTTATTGAGGATTTTGTATCTAAAAGATCAAATAAATTGATTTCTGAGCCTTAAATGTTAGTCTGTTTGTTTAGTTTAAAACCAAAACCCCTCGGGTTACTCGATTGGAGACGTTATCTTCACGAAATAACAAAGCTAGTCTTATTTCGTACGAACATGACACGTTAAAACTGACTCTAATGTGACACATCCCACGTACTCGTAATGTGCCTAGGGAGCTCCTGTCACGCGTGACACGCGATATGCTCACAACAATGATTATTTGTGCGTATACATTTAGACGTGCCCAATATGATACTTGAGATCTAAATAGGAGATCTAAAAGAGGAATAAGATTGAGTTTGAAGAAATGGGCACACTTTGGAAGAATATTCATTTTATCTAAATTTTATTTAACTTGATATGTGATTAATTTTTATCAAACTTTAATCATTAATACAATCAGTGGGACGGAACCTTTGGTGTGCGAATTGAAATCAAACAAAGCCTGTTTTTTGTACTGTGTAACTCGACGCCATATTGTTCGGACTCGGAAGTTGTTGACGGTTTACTTGCAAAGTTAGAAACTGCCTTAAAACAGAGGTGTACTGAGTTTGACCCCCAGGGACAAACGTGCGATGTGCACAATATTATTATTTTTTTGTTATATTTCTTTTTATTGTGTTTAATAAGTATATTTTGTGTCCAAAGTCTTGCCTAATGCAAAGTTTCATTTTTACTAACAGTGACCGAGAAACAAAATATATAGATATATAATAGAAATAAGGCCTGTACCCTGTGTAATTACGCGTAAGGAATCAACACAGCGGTCCGATGGAGTTATCAAGCGCCAAAGTTCCACAAAAAATTGATAACTCTATTTGCATTATCGTGGAAAGTTGTGTTTGTCAGTAAATAATAAAGTATCGGTTAATATTGACAGACAAAAATATTATCGCTCAAGTTATCTATGATTCTCGGTATTGGACGGCTCCGTGGCTTAGTTAGTATAGCTACCTTTGAAGCGAGGGGTTCCGGGTTCAATTCCCACCCGGAGCACTCTTTGTGTGGTAAGCATGAAGTTTATTCTCCGAGTGCTTGTCTGTTTCTGTATTTGTCCCTGCCATATACGAGACAGGGACTCCTAGTTCAAGGGTATGAATATAAACGTTTATCCCTGTCAGGTTTAGTCGACGCTGGTGATTCAAGTGAGTACTGATCTGTCACCTCTTCACGAATGGACTGAAAGTCCGCGCTCGCGCCGGAACTTCTCCATGGTCTATCGGACAGACATCACGGCCGGCGAATAGTTTAAAAATGTAATAAAATCGAGATAGGTCAATACGAAGCCGTTACAAGCTGTTACATTGTCAACCTTAATCTGAACGGACAGGAATGATAATAAAATGTTCGCTATCATCGAGAGGGGCAATAAAACCGAACAGCTGTCACTGCACGTGACGGCTACATTGTAGCCGGTCGCCGGTCACCGGTCGCCGGTCGCCGGTCGCCGGTCGCCAGTCGCCGGTCGCCGGTCGCCGGTCGCCGGTTGCCGGTCGCCGGGCGCCGGTCGCCGCGACTTTGTGGTTTTACGTCGCCTTTGTACATTGCACGGCGATTTTATTTCCGCTCACTTCATTTTATTTCACTACTGTCATGATATCTTTTTTATGTGAGCAAAATGTCGCATCGAGTAGTTGAACTTCCGATAAATCTACACTTATAATACTAGCTGCGCCCCGTGTTGTTACTCGCAGTTTTCGGGAGAAAAAAGTAGCCTATGTGTTAATCAAAATTTCAGCCAAATCGGTTGAACCATTTGAGCGTGAAGATGGAACAAACATACACACACACACTCGTACATACAAACTTTCGCCTTAATAATATAAGTAACATTATAAAAGAGAAAAGTTTTGATTTTTTGGTATGTTTATTTGTAATGGACTAACTACTAAACTACTAAACCGATTAAAAAAATCCTTCACATAAATGAAGCAAAATTATCAACGTGTAACAAAAGCTATATAAGTAATTTAATTTAAAACAAAGTGTTGTTCGAGTCCTAAGGAATATTCCATATATTGTACGTGAAGGCCGGGTGGTGCGAAACGAGGACGGACCACCTGCGCCAGGTTTGGCAGGAGAGGTACTGCCGCCACACGTGTAATCCATCAGCAATAATGCAATTGGAATTATAAAGAATTTTTGAATTAACATGATTCTTTACAGTGCGCAGGCAGAGTGACAATGACTCGGCAACAGAGCCGACACTATCGCATCTTGTAGAATCAGACGGCCATTCAATTTCGCATACAAACAAGTACCTACAATCAGAACTGTAACGCAACACTTTCCACGTCAAATTACTCCTTTGTGCGCTGAAACCATTCGCAACGGAACAATTACGTTGATCAGAAAGGATTCAGAAAGCTTTTTTGATTTGATTTGATTGCCCGAAGCGGCCACGATTTCTGTATAGGTTTCAACTTTCACAGAATTTGAAATCTTTACAGAATATTATATAAAAAATATCTATGAAGTGGAATCTAATTGGTTCTTTTGTTTTGAAATTGGCCATAATAACATAATGTACTTAGAAAACAGACTTAAATAAGAACATAGATAGACGAGTAATTTAATTTCACCAGCACCCACACCCTTGATTGAAATAAGCTAGGATCCTTGGCTTTAGTTTGGAATCAGAGTAGTGCCCTAACTAGAATAATATTATTTTGCCCCCATTGGGGATCTTATTTTGCTCCCATAAGGGGG
Source organism: Aplocera efformata (assembly GCA_921293045.1). Taxonomy (NCBI): domain Eukaryota; kingdom Metazoa; phylum Arthropoda; class Insecta; order Lepidoptera; family Geometridae; genus Aplocera; species Aplocera efformata. The sequence continues at coordinate 14,351,842 of OV121041.1, forward strand.
ATAATCTGTCGCCAAACAGTGATGTACTCGCATTGCTGTGTTTCGGTGTAAGGCTGTAAGTTCCGGAAAAATTACATGCATATGAGACGTAACATCCCCGTCTCGGGTGACGGGCGCAACGGGTGCGACTTGGGTCTGTTCATACTTTGGTTGCGGAGGAGTAGTATTGCTTTTATGGGTGGAGGTAACCACTTAACATCACATCAGGTGGGCTTTAAGCTAATCCTGTAACATTTATTATATACTATTATATTATAGTCCACAAACGGGAGTCACAGTGACGAGTGATCAAGTTCTATCTAACACTATCGTTCAGAAAAGCAGCGCCGTCGAGCCTGTCTCTCCACGCCTGTCCACAGCGTTGTGCAGTAAACACATCAGCAATACATCAAACACTAATAGATTGGGCTGCCATGAAACCTCCCCTCCTAATATTTTTACAGATAATGTTTCAGCAATGGTTTCCCTAAACGTATTTCTTTGATAGGCAATTGTTCAGAGCGGCTGATCTACATAAAATGATTGCCAGAATCTGGCTTCCTTATGGCGTCTCGCCTATAATATGAATTTTGGTGACAATTTATGGAAACATGTTTTGTTGGAATATGTTAGTGCTCGAGGGAGGTTTGGGAGAAAAATGTGTATTGAACTATTTATACGAGTCATGGAGAATTGAATGATTTGAGAAGTAACAGTATGGGAATCAAACCTCAAACGCCTCAAAGCTTATTAAGGCAGCTCATACCCTGGATTAACACAAAGTCTACATTTTATCACGAAAAAGTGAAGTAATTTTTAGTGACTTGCAAAAAAAACAACTTCTGTCAGTTATCCCCCGCCTCATGTCAACTTTCTAACCGCACGGCGTAGCTAATATTAATAACATTGCCCTCCCCATAGCAATTGTAAGAATAATAAAGACAAAGGTTCATTTTGGTGCGAGTATTAATCTTATTTAGAATTTGGTTAATTACCTATACAAAGTGATACAACAACCCAACTTCTAAAATGCCTGTAAATTCACCTCCCCGTAAATGGTGCAATCACAATTGTGACGGCCCTCTCAAGCGGCGGCGGCTTCGCTATTTATCTTTTGTGATTGTTTGCGGTCCCCTTTGATGTGCAAGTAGGTAATTGGGTCAGTCGGAACCATGATGTGTTCAGTCGGAGTTATAATCAATAGTCAACAGATGTAGCTAATGTTGATGCACAATACGGACACAATTATGGCGGCGTTAATTACTGTTAGTTAGGATGCGAATCCACATCTCGCCAGCCACATCGCTGCAGCCGGGCTCGGCGCTCACTGGCCTGTGCCCGCAGTGGACGGGCGTCTGCTGATGATGATGAACTCAGGTTCACGTTTATAATTCACTTAAATGTTATGTACAAAATTAAACTGTTGTTCTGATCGTATATTGTAAACTTCCGCGAATTTAATACATTATATTGTATTTTCAATTAAGGTTTCAATTGCGTAAATAACTTTTCATTTTGTTGTCCCTACGTTTCGATTGTGTTATAACAATCGACATACAAAGAGGTTGTGACCCCTCCTAATTCAAATATAAAGTTTACCACGTCACCTATTCAGTTCAAATAATGGACCCTTTAAACATAGGTCATTGTAACTTTAAAAATAGGGTCCCCTTGTCGCTTTGATTATGAGCGTTTATTTTATAGTTCTTCATTTTCCTAAGCGCTACTCGTACTCTTACTTGTGTGTGTAAAATTTTACATGTCCAAATGATACCTACGTGAGATCCAACGGAACACGCGGCTGATATAAAAAAATCGAAAAAAACCGACTTCAGTACTTTCAGCCCTTATTTCTCACCCTACTATTTTACAAAGAAACATCCAAATCGGTATACACTGCAGGAAGAAAAAAGTCACAGGAAAGTAAAATACGCAATTTCGTTTACAACTAACTATTTAACCGATTTAATTTTTTTTATGGGTCTAATCCGAAATTTCAAATATAAAAAGAATTTTCAAAATCAGTTCAGTTTTAAGCTTTCACAAGTTCTACTGCTTGTTTGTGGCTCCGTTAGCGCCTTTAAGGACTTTAAGGGTTTAAACCTTCGCACGCGAGCAACTGGATCCCCGAATACAGTATAATACAGTATTTGTGAGAAAATCTGCAGTAATAATAAATAAATATTTAGGGCCAATATCCGCGAGCCGCGCGCGTGTGTACTTCTAATGCGCGCGCCCGCACCGCGGACAAATACATTTTAATTTGCAAGTCCCCACGTACCCGCTCCAGGTCACCAACGCCACAGAAAAGGTGCAGATAGACATGTCCCCAAAATTTAGTAATGTAATGTGCTAAGGAGCTCCCGTGGCTCGTTATATGCTCATGAATATTTTTACTTGTGTGTGTAAAATTTAACGTTTCCAAATGATGCTTGAGATCTACAGGAATAAATGAGTTTGAGTTAAGTAAAATCTGACATATCTCTTTGTCTGTCTCAATCCGTAAAGCTACCATTACCATACCATACCATTGAATTCAGTGATACCAGAGTTTTTAAACTAAATATTTAGGAACGGATATTACTAGGTTATAACTGGAAATCCGAAAGAACAATTTATAAATGTAAATAATTGAAATCTTATTTGATAGTCTGCGAAATAGAAGCTCTGAGTTTGATTTTGGCCAGATGAAACCTTTTTATGGTTAGGATTAAGATTGTCTGCATCCTGTCCATCCAAAGGTTACCTGGACGAGATCGTTTTAGCGATAAGGCTACCCATTATACCACCTATCTATTTTATCTATTTTGTATGATTACTTTTATATGTACAATTAAGTAATATTCTATTCTATTCTATATTGTACAAACACGCTTTGATTGAGCCACATTTTCGTGAAAAGTGATAAGCACATCGCTTATCAATGAATAAATAAATAATGTTCATTGACTTAGTGCTACGATTAATATCTACATCTTTAACTGACATCTTATGTCTCAGGCAAAATAGAATGTTCTCGTACTGAAGCTGATTTACTATGTCTCCTCGGCTCACTCAGCACTACGCCACAACTAATCCGACTTTATGAAAAAGTTCCGTGAATACCAAACGAAATTATATTATGAGGTGTAGACGTGCGAGAATTTATACCAAGATGCAGAGACCAGCCACAGTACAGCTCACTGTAGTACGGCGCGTGCAATTTGCATCAGTAATATTTTAAAATCATATTAAAGATATTGATAGTTATAAGAGAACCAGTTGTGAAGATGTGGGATTATGCCACCTAAGACACACGGAATTTTAGTGCAGAGATATGGGTGTGTTAGCTTTTGTTTTGTTCACTACAGTAAGTAATTCATTATGCAAATGAACCACGTCTGCTTCACTATGTTCTTACAATATATCAGGTTTTGACCAGAGAACAAAAGTTTTTTTTTTCATGGATTCATTTTACACAGCGCCATCTAGCACCAAACTAAGCATAGTTTGTAATATGGGATCTAGATAACTGATAAAATACATATAGTACTGTTTTTTGTAAATACATTGTTATAATTTAACACCCAGATACAGAACCAACATTTATGTTCGCGCAGAACAAACATTTATACTTGTCCTGGGTGGGGATCAAACCACGACCCACAGCGCAGACTGCAGAGCAACTGAGCTAAGGAGCCAGTCAAGTTCTCCGGGAACAACTTCTCCGGGAGATCTTCCACCGAGCGGGTGTTTTCCATTTAGCTGCAATACAAAATGTCACTCTGTTGAGGGTTGTTTTACTGCTGTTTTAGTAACAATGCTCATGCTTCGAGTTGCTCTGTCTCTGCGGCAGATGGAGCCACAAGTCGATCAACATATCCACACCATACTTTTTATTTTTATGAAGTTGACACACTGTTAAGCAGTTTGCTGTGCGTAGTAATTTGTTCGAGTCTGCATTTTTTTTAGAATTCCTTTTGCATTCCTTGTACCATCTTCGTAATCGTTTCAGGTATAGAAAATAGTTTGAAAAAAAACTGTCTATATGTGATAATATAGTTATTTTAACTTTCCTTTGACAGATAATATTTTTTTACAGTTTCATTGACAATTTATTACAACCTCAAAAATTAAAAATAAACGCGATACAATTGAACACATTAATTATAAATTAATTATTAAATGTAGGTTAATACTTGTAATTTGAAACATGTTACAAATGAGCAATTATGCAACACTAACTATAAGTGGAAAAGATTTATTTATTTATAGAAGTTACATTAATTTATATAAATATTATGCTAATTAACTTGATAATTGAAATGTGAAATCCGAGCAGAACGGAACACATGAATAATAATCCATTGTTTGTAAACCTGTGTTATTTAGTTCGGATAGCGATGAATCACTGCATATTGATGAATTGCCACTAATTTTGCTTTGTGTTTAATGTAACTGCGTGCTCTATTCATGAACTATGAATGCTTTTTGTGTAAAAACTAGAGATGTTCCGACTAGTCGTTAAAGCCGACTATTTGGCCACTTTCATAGTCAGCGACTATTCGACAAAGAGCGCCGTTCAGACTTTCTTTTCAACATGGTTAAATATGAATTAAGCTCTTTCCCATTAATGAACTATAACCGTATTGTCTTTATTTTTTATACAAAAACACCGCTCTGACCGACTAGTAAAAATAAAGAAACAATGCGAAGTAAACACGAACACTCACGGAAATTGCCAAATATTCCCGAAACCGTGATCGACTAGTCGTCCGATTAGTCGGCCTCTTTACAACCGACTAATCGGCTAATTGGTTAGTCGGCTATAGTAATTGTCGCCACATGTCTTCGAATTTGTGATTCTGAAACATGCCAGTTTCCTCACGATGTTTTCCGTCACCGTTTCGAGAACGTGGTATTGCGCACATACATTTTTTAAGTGAAAAGACTCATATGTCAAATGAATTGGCGTCTATGCCCCTGGACCACCACGGGGAGATTAATACCCCCAAACTAAATTCCCTTTCTATTAGATGAATTTGACTTCATGTTCCCTTATGATTTGTAACACTGGGAACACAATTGCTTTGCGAATACGAGTAACAATAGATATCTAGTAGTAGACGAAGCAACAATATCACTTCCGCTTGTTCCCGTTAATATACGGTCTCAACATGTAGGTTAGACTATTCATTATACGTAGACCTTACCATTATGTTGGCTGAGGAAAGGTATGTGCAGGTCTACCCTTGATAAGCCGGAGTGAATGAGTTTTAATCTACCCTTGAGTGGACAGTTGGTAGATCTCAGTCTCCTTGTTTTCTTTGGTTATAGGATGTCGGGTTTCTTACGATATTGTCATCTTTGACGATTATTTTTGTCAAACATAAAAAAATTCGCTCAGTCCGTAGTTGCTCGCGTCCGTCGGTGAATATGCTCAGAGTCCCTCCACGTACCCCTGGGTGGTGCTAAAGAGGCGACAAAAAGTAGCAGTGCAACCTGCACTTGCATTGCTGTGTTCCGGTGGAATGACATGCGCATGAGACGCACCCATCACCCGAGACGGGGAAAGCCTCCGACGTGTCGGTCCGACTAGTATAGCCGGGACCGACATGTTAACGTGCCCTCCGAAGAACAGAAGCGCTCTGTTGGAATACCGCTAAATGGTCACCCATCTAACTACTGACTGGGCCGAGAGTTGCGAGCGCTTCAGTAGGCGATGGTGTACATGGAAGAGCTGAACGCGTCACATTTCTTGGACGTGTTCGTAGTGTTTGAGAAGCAATCCCGCGCTCCCTGGCAAACCAGCTGCGAAGTTCCGCGACGTTGGCCCAACATTTGCAAAGTGCAAATATTTTTCCACCAAATAGTCCGCTGGCGTCGTGAATGTAGTAACTACCGCTTTCAACGTCAGACACGATTTTATGAATTTAAAGTTCCTGATTTGAATTTTGTCAATATCATTGTTGCTACATCGATCTAAAAACTCAAACTATTTTTTGGCACGCTCTGTAGCAGCTTGAGAGGTGTCGTTAGATTTGCCTTAATTGTAAGAGTAACACTGGTTAAAGTAAATTTTGCTTTCATAACATATTTTCCTTCATAACCTATCGAGTGTGGTATTAAATTGCAGGGTTTTAAAAATGGGCTACATAATTAAACACAAGTTATATGTTAAAATGTCATTTGGAAATTTCATGTTATATACATATTTTTTGTTTGTAATAATTATCACGATAAGGTTCGTAAAAAAGAAATTTTTTTGGTGACAAAAACTAGATCTCGTTTCTATAAAGGATAATATTTTTTGAGAATACAACGGAAATAAAGATTTTTGACGTGACTTTGACATGCCAAAGTTAAGTTTTCAAAATGTGTTAAATGTGTTAAGCAGTCGTTTAAAATGTGTTTCCTATTATATTTTAATTTATATTGAACCTTGTAAGTACTAACCATCGAATAAAGAAAACAATCATCCCAGCAAACACACTAAAATACCATCCGAATTAAAAACATCCTTCTCATATTGAAGTCATTTAAAAACGATCAAAAAGAGGATTAGCATATCGTACCATGTAAATGTCCTCTTTCAGTGGAGGCGGTATGAAACGAGATTTCAACGCATTTTGGCATTTACGAACTGAGTGTTGGGATCCGCACACGGGCAAACACGCGGCCATGAACATGTCTGCTCAAATGTTCTGTTTGATCGGGCAGTGCTGGGCTTGGATAGTTTATCATATGCTGTGCGGAGGTCTTATTGCCTTGAAGTATCTTCTCCAGTCTTAGGTACAACAATAATATAGAAGTTAAGTAAGTGTGGAGTGTGTGGAGTTGGTGATGTTGTAAAGCACTCCGGTACATGTTGTATTAAAAATTTTTTTTTACTTTACCAGCTACTACAAACTATAAATAATTCTAATTCGTATCTAAAAGTGATCACACTAATACTTTAAGGGCTAAAGTTTGTATGTATGTATGGATGTGTGTGTGTGTATGAGTGTGTGTATGTGTGTGTGTGTATTACTCCTTATTGCTCAAACGGATTTGGATGAAATTTCAGTAAATCCTTTTTTTGAACTCTTCAGGCTTATACAATCAAAGGTTTCGTGAAGTATATTAACCACAACGCCGTTGAGGGAACACAGAGAGAACACTAAGAGTCTAATAGGATTATGAATACCGAGAAACGTCTTTGATAATTTATAATGTTCACACGAATCTCATCAATTAATTTAACATTTGCAGGAAAAGCGGTAAACAGGTTTATACCGGCGCTTGGGTATTCGGCGTGAAAATAAAATAATTACGCAGATAATTTTAATAATAGACCAGGGGATGAATTAATGGTGACTGTGTAATTAATGAATTGATATTAATTGTCCCTGAGTGTCCGTGGCCCCTACCAAGCACTTGCAAGTCGCTTCAGACCGCGCCACTAATCTATCTTTATTTGTGTACTTAGGACCATGCAAAAATATTAAAATATTATTTAAGTGTTTTGTGCCTATAGGGAAACGAACCTTTTTAATGAACTGCAACTTTTGTCTGACTTAATGTTTATTTTCAAGGGCTAAATCTCCCGAACCGAGGTAGATTGCTATTGACTATTATTATAATATTATAATATAAAAAAATATTATTTCCCGACCTGTTACGGAACCTAGTGTATCGCATTCTGCACGGATTAGTCATCCGTACCAGCGGCCTACTCTCGATAATTGAGAGTGAATGGGCTCTGATCTACCACGGGAGCCCAATCCGGAATGGTAGATATCACATGTCGTCGAATTTTTGGTTCTAAGACATGCCGCTTTCCTCACGATGTTTCCGTCACCGTTTCGAGAACGTGGTATTGCGCACATAAATTTTTTCGAGTGAAAAACTCGTTGGTGCACGTGTGGGTTTTGAACCAGCAACCTTCAGATTGAAAGTCGGCGTCCATGCCCCTAGGCTACCACCACCATTAGTCATAATCGTACCTATTTAGGAACCTTGTGACCAACGACTCCGGGTAACTTAATATACATATTATTAATGTCATCATTACTATAAGTAAAACCAAACATCGGATTTTTGATCAAAGCAGACAGGCAACAACTTGACTTCTTCGTTATGGCTTCTTGTGTCTTTAGATAATGGTTAGTTAAGTAGTAATAACAAAATGTCAGAACCTATTTACATGCCATTAACATACTACACTAAAAGCAAACATTGTAACATTGTAAAGCATTGTGAAACAAATAACAGAGTGTTAGTAATTACTTTGCATCATGTCGTCCATATTTTCAAAAATATAAATGATGTATGAATTTAAATAAAAAAAATATTATTTATATTGTAATTTCATAGTAGTGTCTACTAATTTCCATAGCTATAAATTAGCAGAATGATTAATATTCATTAGCACAAGTCTGGCTCCGATTGCCTGACTCAATTAGTCGCTATCTGCATCTAGTGCCCACTTTGTCATGAATTCTTTTATAATTTATGAAAATAATTTTGTGACTCGAATGCATGCGTCGGCGTAGCTTGTTGGAACCAGAGAACGGCCGGGGGTGCCGCGGGAACCCTTCATACACATCGTCCATGTCAACAGAAACATAAAAACGCGAATGCCCTAATAGCACTGTCGGTAGGAGCTCTGCTTTCTGCGCTGTTGGTCGTGTTTTGGATTCCCATTCAGGACAAGCTTTTGTGTGACGAACATACATGTTGACCATAATGTGTTAATCCAGAATATAAGCTATTATTGAATTAGAAGTATTTTATGTGAAATCATTTTCATTTTATGCACAAAAACAAAAGCGATTCTGTGTTTCTTTAAAATTTATTTGTTTCTCTCCAAAGTGATCGCCATTATTTTTTTTTTATCTTATAACATCACAACTTTTTTGTCAATTGCACATTAATTAATTAATAATACCTAAGTATTCTTAAGCCGAACCCAAGTAGAAATGTTGTATGTAGCCACGAATATGGAACATAACCAATAATCCGACCGCGAGTGAAGCCCACAAACATGAGCCGGCGACAGCACCAGGCGGCGAGAAATTAAAATATATTCCATACAGGGCTCGGAAACTTTGCACTTTGTTGCGAATAAACTGTATCGCTTTACGAAAATATAAGCACATTCAGTAGTAACACTAAAAGTTGTTATTTTATACCTGAGAGCAAAGCGAAAATTGTGCTTACGTCATTTATAATTGAAAATCCTCCAACAAAAATTATGTAAATGTAAATTGGTTTTTCGGCAAAAAAAAACTTTGTAACTATTTAAAATAATTTTTACAAAGGATATTAATTGTTCAAACAACAAAAACAACGACTTTGATAGGTGATAACAGCAATGCACTGCATGGTGCCACGTTACATTTCTAATTAGACACATAGCGAGTCTCGGAGTAAAGGGGCACCTGGATCTACACTGCACAGTTCAAGCTGAGATACTCACTTGGACAAGCTTGAACTTGATTTACTGTTTGCCACGTACACTGTGAGTTTGGAGAGCTTGCCTCGTAAACAATACGACAACGAGCTACTTTGAAAGGCTTTGGGAGATAATGTCAAACTTTTGTCTCGTGTTCCAGTAAGTCGACGACGGTCAAACAACGATTCATACAATCCGGTAAACAGTGTATGGAGGCGCGAGATTGAAAAGTTACACTCACGTTACAGTAAAATAATAAATCAAGTGTTACCACCTACTTTGTTAAGATTCTTCGTACACGTTCATGATCACCATTGATTATAGCATCACGCAGTTATTGGTAGTTTAGTAAATTTTATGGAGGTCTGTCGTATATGAATACGAGTAATTGATTTTGACGTATTATATTGGGTATAATAGAGATTTAAGGATATTAAATAAATCAAATAATACAAATAAATCATTACTGTAATGGGTTCGTCCATTAATTACGTGATGCGATTTTGACGATTTTATGACCCCACCCCTGGTGAGATGCCGTGAGATTTGGCTAGATCCCCTCCCTTCGAATCTCACCTGCGATTGTGAGATTAAGGGGTGAGGGAGGGTGGCCAGACTCCCCCCCCTCTTCACAACCTGAGATTTGGTGAGATTTAGCATGACCCCCCCCCCCCTCTCCACCTGAACAACCCACGTAATTAATGGACGCCTCCTATATGAAATAACCATAACTCAAATCTTCATTTTCTCCAAATTGTATGCAGATTAGATGGTACAACAGCATATTCAGGAATGTTGCACTGCAGTCACTACAAGAAACAGAAACGTATAAAGCACGTTTACGTTGCACCATCCGGTATAATTATTCATTCATATGAATAGAGCCTTATATCATTGGAGCCACGGCGCTACGTGCGTAGCCCGTAGCCCGTAGCTCGTAGATCCCAGTTGTACCACTTACCTTTAGGAAGCCAACATAAATCTGACACCTCAAGTACTCGAGCATTGTTGTGCCAGCTTCTATCTCCGGTTACCACTACATGAGCAAGTTATATTTAATTATATATAAATAATAAATAGCTAATAATACCGCTCTTCTAATTGATATGACTGATTTTCAAATAATGACAATGAAAATAATTATAAGATTTTTATACAAAGACGCTCAATAAGAGCAACAAACAAAAATAAATCTAAATTTACTCTAATGACCCGAGAATATCTTTATGCGTTACAGGTTGCCTGGCGTCAATTCCGGGACCCCATTTTGCGAGCAGATTATAATAATTATTTATCATATAAATAACAAATATTAATTATCTTTACAAATGACCACTCACAGAATAAGTATTAGAAGCCATGGTTAGTTATTTTTGAAAAACACGAAATCATTACGAGCTGTCGACTAATAATCGTGGTTTATTATAATGAATGTTTGTGTTTTATCTCACAGAACACCTGAGACTTTTCCTCTCCAATTGTTTATCGGCCGTCCATTCGGATAACTAATCAAAATTGTTCGTCGACGAGCACATCCCACCGAACTGAGCTTTTCATTTTAATCTCATCTCCAATATCTTTTACGGAAATCTGTCTGCCAGGATATAAACCTACCTTCCGGGTAATATAATATAGTCACGGAAGGGATAAAATCTTACGGGTGATTTACGACCAAACTCTAAGGTAAAATTAAACGGTAAATTTTGATTAGACAAGGTAAATCTATTATTTTAAATAAATTTCTCTATTGGGATATATTTGTACGTGGTTTCAGCGAGCATTAGCTTGGGCTTGTTGTTGAGTTGTTTGTAAGGCTGGTAAACGTCGTGTTCTGGATGTCTGATTTACTATGGAAGAATTTAACTTAATGGAGGAAAGTGTCGTTGAGTCGTTCGTGGGAATGTAAGGACGGCGAATACCTCACTATTTATCACGTCTACTTTCCCATAGTTGTGTAACCCACAAGGTGAAAAGTTGCCCATCTCTTACCAAGGAACCCGGGAGGGGCTGCTCCTTTAGGCTTTGCCTCCAAGCCGACTAGGAGCGGCCACAGTAGGTGGCGGTGCCTTATGGGGGGCACCGCAAGTGAGGCGGGCTGCGGTGTCGTATGGGCGGCACCGCAGCTGAGGGTTAGGGGCCGCGGCGGGAGAGGAGTGCCGGTATAGCGGTGCGCCGCTCTCCCTACCTTCCGCGGCCACGGCGGGGTCGCCACCGCTAGATGGCGGACGCGGTGGGGCCGCAGGGGAAGAGGAGTGTTGGTATTGAGAGGCGCCACTCTCCCTATCCTCTGCGGCCGTAGTGGCAGGCGACGGGGCCACATATCTGACCCGTCGCATGGGGACCTAGGGCGTTTAGATACGGGGTCATCTAACGCCCTTTCGCTGGCCAAGTCCCCGAGGTGGTTGCGACACGCTATGTGTTCTGGCGTGTCGCTAACTAAGGCGTGGCACTCGGTGCCAAAAAGAGAGGGGTCCGGAGACGGACAGCCGTGGCGGGTTCGCGGATGTGTGTGTTAACGTTCCCGTGTTCCCGCCACTAAGCGGCAGAGGAGGACACCGTGGGGTTTTAGTGGGTCTAGTCCCACATAACCGCTCTGTCTCCCCGTGGCAGGGCGGTATGCGAGTGCATTTCCCCACGAAAAAAAAAAAAAAAAAAAAAAAAAGGTACAACAATAATTAAATATGTGGCGTACTTATTCCGCCACTTTGTGTAAATCGGATTTGTGATCAGTCGGACCATACCCAAATTTCCGCTTCAGCTTAAGCTCCCGCTAGGTATGCGACCGACCCTCACAAATCCGGTTCCACCGCCCGGCGCCCGCTCGCATCGCCGCGGTCGCCACACACACTCCGCTACCGGCTGGTGTAGCTTGCGCTTGCGTTCCTTATTATTTGTTTTCATTCGCTTTTTATACGTGTTATTTTGCTGTATATATTTCTTAATTCTATCCATTAAATTCGTGCTTGCTATTAAATAATTCTATTCATTCTTCCGTCTCTTCTATCCGTTATCTAAATTAAATTCACTGCATACTCCTTCTGATTGAGTTAGTTAAATAGTGCTTCTATAATCTAAATGGCATGGTAGTGGTACACCTACTACATTGGTGACACCGACCTTTATACCATATTGGTGACCCAGGATTGAACAAAGGTACCTCTAGTGCAGTGGAACGACTTTGAATTGCCCTTGACGGACGGATCGGAACGTGCTGGAAAGTGAGGTTTGGTGCAACCATCGAGCGGTGAGCGATTTAAAATTTTTTAACTGGTTTAGAAAATGACTACTAGGGATGAGTACCATGACGCCCAGCCGATTACCAGTGGTGAAGTGCTGCGAGTTGGTGTCAGGGTTCCGCCATTTTGGCCAGAAGAACCATCCTTATGGTTCGCCCAAGTCGAAAGCCAGTTCACTCTGTCCAAGATAACTACTGATGAAACTAAATTCTGCTACCTTGTCGCTCAGCTAGATCATCAGTATGCTGCCGAAGTAAAGGACATTATAACTAATCCGCCTCCCACTGATAAATACGAAAAGTTAAAATCGGAACTAATCAAACGTCTTTCAGCATCACAGGGGAAGCGAGTCAAGCAACTGTTGATGCACGAGGAGCTAGGTGACAGGAAGCCTTCGCAGTTCCTCCGCCACCTGGAGAGCCTCGCTGGTCCGACTGTGCCCAAGGAGTTTCTGAAGACCATCTGGTCAAGCCGACTGCCTGCCAGCATCCAGACGGTAATCGCGTCACAGGTAGATCTCCCTCTGGATAAACTATCCGATCTAGCGGACAAGGTGCACGAGATAGCCCCTTCATCTCCTCAGGTGGCCAGTACCTCCGTAGCTGCACCTTCTTCATCATCATATGATGATCTGACCAGGCAAGTCTTCGAGCTTACTAAACAGGTGGCAATGCTGGCCCAGCAGGTAAACAGAGGTGGACGACCACGCTCCCAGGGCCAGAAAGGACGTAACCACCGTTCACGCTCACAATCACGCTCACGCTTCCGGAAACCTCCTCCAGACCACCCTCACTGTTTCTACCACTTCAACTATGGAGTACAAGCGAAGAAGTGCAACCAGCCCTGTAATTTCAAGTCATCGGGAAACGCTCGGGGCAGCCACTAGTAGCGGCCAATGACTGCCCTTCTCCTCCAACAGGCCGTTTATTTGTAACTGATCGCTCTTCGAAGATGCAGTTCCTCGTGGACACTGGTTCTGACTTGTGTGTTTTCCCGCGCTCAGTTATCAAGACGCCCTGTTATCGGTCGAAGTTTACTTTGACAGCTGCCAACAACACGGTCATTCACACGTATGGTACCACGCAGCTGCACCTCGATTTAGGTCTTCGACGTGTCTTCACCTGGAATTTCACCATTGCTGATGTCTCCAAGCCTATCATTGGTATCGATTTACTACGCTTCTACGGTCTTCTTGTTGACTGCAAGAATCAACGCCTCGTTGATAGCATCACTTCATTCACAGTCAACGCTCTCTCCTCCGGATCATCTGATGACACTGCTTCGATCAAGGCTGTGACAGGTGACTCGGAACTTCACTCTCTGCTGAAAGAGTACTCAGAGATCACAAGACCCGCAGGTATACCGTCTTCTCCCAAGCATAACACGCTACACCACATCAGGACTACTCCTGGTCCTCCCGTTTCTTGCAAGCCTCGTCGTCTAGATCCTATTCGACTTCAAGCTGCAAGGAAGGAGTTTGAGGACATGCTAGGAAGCGGTGTAGCCAGACGTTCAGAAAGTCCGTGGTCTTCTGCTTTACACCTGGTAAGGAAGAAGGACGACGGATGGAGACCTTGTGGCGACTACCGTGCACTCAATGCCAGAACTATACCTGATAGGTATCCTATAAGACATATTCAGGATTTTTCCCACCAGCTTTCAGGATGCTCCATCTTCTCTACGGTTGATCTCGTAAAAGCTTACAACCAGATAAGGGTTAACCCAGGCGATATTCCGAAGACAGCACTCACTACACCCTTCGGAATGTTCGAATTTGAGTACATGACATTTGGACTTCGAAATGCAGCTCAAACCTTCCAGCGATTTATCGATGAAGTGCTCTTAGGACTCGATTTCTGCTACGGATATATCGACGACATTTTAATTTATTCTGCGAGCCTATCAGACCATAAAAAGCACCTTCGTCAGCTGTTTGAACGACTTAAGCAGTACGGCGTACTCATCAACACATCAAAATGTGTTCTGGGTAAGTCAGAAGTGACTTTCTTGGGCTACCACGTCTCAGCTGATGGAACTCGACCCCTGGACGTCAAAGTGGAAGCTATCCAGAACTACTCGGTTCCCAAGAACGTCAAGGAACTCCGAAGATTTTTAGGGATGTTAAATTTCTACCGTCGTTTCATTCCGGAGGCAGCAAAGCTTCAAGCTCCGTTAAACGCTGCACTGTCCGGACCGAAAGTAAAAAGCTCTCAACCGGTGGAGATGACTCCAATTCTGATGCGTGCTTTTGAAGATTGCAAGACCTCCCTTTCCCAGGCAACCCTGCTAGCTCATCCGGATTCTTCGGCTGAACTCGCGATTGTCACAGATGCGTCAGACTCCTCCATAGGTGCTGTGTTGCAGCAACGCAAAGGTGCGGACTGGCAACCTCTCGCCTTCTACTCGCACAAGCTCACCAGTACCCAAGCCAAGTACAGTCCCTACGACCGAGAACTCCTCGCAGTGTATGAAGCCATCAAATACTTCAGACATATGGTCGAAGCCAGAACCTTCGCAATCTTCACCGACCATAAGCCTCTTACCTACGCTTTTTTAAGATGTAAGGAACAATGCTCCCCTCGTCAGTTCCGCCATCTAGACTTCATCTCTCAGTTTACGACTGACCTGAGGTACATACCCGGGAAGAAGAACGTCGTGGCGGATGCTCTGTCTCGTGTGGAAGTAATTACAGGTGTCGACTACCAAGCTCTTGCACGATTTCAGGATTCAGATCCAGAACTACAAGACTTGTTGAAGAACGGCTCCAGTCTGAGGCTCCAGAAGGTACAGTCTGCAGATAGCGACGTACCTATCTTCTGCGATACTTCTACGGACCAGCCTCGTCCGTACGTTACTCCACAGATGCGAAAACAAATCTTCGAGATGCTTCACGAGCTACATCATCCGGGAAGTTCAGCTACTGTGCGACTGGTTACACAGAGATTTGTGTGGCCAGGGATTCGTAGAGATTGTAGAGAGTGGGCTAGGCAATGCTTGCAATGCCAACAATCAAAAGTTACCCGTCATACTAAAACTCCTCTTTCCTCTTTCCTTACCCCCTCCTCGAGGTTCTCCCATATCCACTTGGACCTCGTAGGACCTTTACCTCTGTCTTCTGATTACAGGTACTGCCTTACCGTCATCGATCGTTATACACGTTGGCCTGAGGCAGTCCCGCTCAAAGACATCACGGCAGAGACCTGCGCTGCTGCCCTTGTATCCTGCTGGATCTCCAGATTCGGATGCCCTGCCCGTGTGACCACTGATCGCGGTCGCCAGTTCGAGAGCCACCTCTTCAAGTCTCTCACCGCGTTGGTTGGTGCACGCCACTTGCGCACCACTGCTTACCACCCGGCAGCTAACGGCATCGTCGAACGCATGCACCGGCAACTCAAGGCAGCTATCATGTGCCATTCTACCCCGCAATGGACTGAAGCCCTCCCGTTCGTGCTCCTCGGTATGCGCAGCGCTTGGAAGGAAGATCTTCAGACGTCAGCCGCCGAACTGGTCTACGGTGAGCCACTCCGCTTACCTGGACAGTTCCTTTCTCCGCGAGACGACTTCAGCTCTGACGACATCACTCAGTACGCGACCCGTCTCCGAGCTCATATCCAGAAGCTGACCCCTCGTCCAACTGCGTGGCATACATCTTCTCCATTCTACATCCCACGTGACCTGCAGACATCCTCTCATGTGTTCCTGCGGCAAGATCACGTGCGCGGCTCGTTAGAACCGCCATACGCTGGCCCCTACCTCGTCATCGACAGGCAGCCGAAGTACTTCACCCTAGACGTCAAAGGCAAGAAGTCAAACGTCAGTGTCGACAGGCTGAAACCGGCGTACATGGCGAAACATGCAAGTACGCAAGAACCAGTAACCCCTATATCGGTAGAACCAACACCCGCTGTGGAACCATCTCCTGTAGAGAAAAGGACCCGGAGCGGCAGAAGAGTACGGTTTCCTGATTTTTATCGACCGTAGTCACGGTCTGGCCAGGGGGAATATGTGGCGTACTTATTCCGCCACTTTGTGTAAATCGGATTTGTGATCAGTCGGACCATACCCAAATTTCCGCTTCAGCTTAAGCTCCCGCTAGGTATGCGACCGACCCTCACAAATCCGGTTCCACCGCCCGGCGCCCGCTCGCATCGCCGCGGTCGCCACACACACTCCGCTACCGGCTGGTGTAGCTTGCGCTTGCGTTCCTTATTATTTGTTTTCATTCGCTTTTTATACGTGTTATTTTGCTGTATATATTTCTTAATTCTATCCATTAAATTCGTGCTTGCTATTAAATAATTCTATTCATTCTTCCGTCTCTTCTATCCGTTATCTAAATTAAATTCACTGCATACTCCTTCTGATTGAGTTAGTTAAATAGTGCTTCTATAATCTAAATGGCATGGTAGTGGTACACCTACTACATTGGTGACACCGACCTACCTGCCATAAATATGTTACGATTAGTTTATACAAAAAATCCACTAGATATCCCACTAGTGGAGTCAGCCAGTGGATGGACCAGAGGGGTCGTAGTTTGACCGATTAAAACTAAGCTACTATGAAACAAGAACTTAATCTATAAATAAGGTTTAATGTATCCTTTTTAAGTTTTTTACAGTTCAATTTTCGATAACTATTATTTGAAATAATCCCCAGTTTGCAATTTTACATATATATTTAAATATTGGGTGTGTGAATATGACTCCGCCCCTTTTTGTCAAAATAAAACACATTTGTTCGCTTACAAAATTAAAAAAAAAATTATTGAAAGTATGCTCCATCTGCAGCTACAACCTTCGCCCATCGTTCAGGTAGTTTTCGTATTCCTTGCTGGAAGAAGTCCTGGTCTTTTGAGCTTATCCAGTTGTCAATCCAAATTTTGATACTTTCACATGAAGTAAACTTTTCTCCAGTAAGGTCTGTCTGCATCGTCCGGAATAGGTGGTAATCCGAAGGAGCTATGTCTGGTGAATATGGCGGGTGGGGTAACACTTCCCAGTCCTGTCCCTCTAAATATCTTTTTACGACTTCTGCGGTATGCGGTTTGGCATTGTCATGCTGAAGAACTAATTTGTTATGTCTATTCACCCATTCTGGTCGTTTTTCTTCTATGGCTCGCTTCAAACGCATTAGTTGTCGTCGGTAAACTTCTCCATTAATAGTTTCAGAGGGTTTGAGCAACTCATAATATACAATACCTTTCTGATCCCACCAAATACAGAGCATGACCTTGGCACAGTGAATATTTATTTTTGGCTGTGATGGGCCTGGTTCGCCTGGTTTCACCCAAGCTTTTTTGCGTTTAGGATTTTCGTAGTGTATCCATTTTTCGTCTCCTGTGACTATCCGATGCAAAAATCCTTTTCTTTGCTGTCTTTGAAGCAGCATTTCACAAATGGTTTTCCGACGTTCCATGTCTCTTTCTTTTAAATCATGTGGAACCCAGTCACCGGCTTTTTGAATCATTCCCATCATTTGTAAACGCTTTGCAACAGTTGAACGATCAACATTTAATGCTGCAGCTAATTCTGATTGAGTTTGGCAAGAATCTTCCGCCAATAATGCTTCCAATTCAGCATCTTCAAATTTTTTTGGTGGTTTTCCATGTTCTTTATCCTCAGTACTAAAATCGTTATTTTGAAATCGTCGAAACCATTCCTTGCAAGTTGTATTAGACGGAGCATGCTCACCATAAATCTCCACAAGCAAACGATAAGTTTCCGCTGCAGTTTTCTTCGCAATAAAATAATGTAATAACACTTCCCGCAAATGACGTTTATTTGGAATAAAAACCGACATTTTCGAAAAGGTGAAAACAATTGTTGCTTACACTTCAACCAAATATCATAAAATGCGTTAGATAGCTGACATTCAGTACTATCGAATACAAGTATGGTCATTTATTAGTACACGTAAACAATACTAAAAACGACATCTGATGAGAAAGGGCGGAGTCATATTCACACACCCAATATATAACTTCACGCCTTTTCTCCTAAATGGTACGACAGAGCCTCAATGGCCTACACTTGTGGGAACGGAGTCACATCACACCAGTGACAAAGTGACAAGCTCATCGCTACCATTGATTTCTAATGAATATTTCTGCAAACAGTACAATAAACATTCCTTAATAATCCAACTGGCAGACAATACTTATATCAGCAGTAATTTTCCCAAATCTGGGCGAAATTATAATTATTATGACAAATATTAAATATTCATGAAGGTAGACATTTTTCCGGGGGTCGGTAAATTGCTTTTTCTCACACATCACCGAACATTAACTCGCACCGTGAATGAGTTCAGTAAGTACGTGTCACCCATGATGCATGAGCGGCGGGCCCTCGAGGGCCCTGAGCAGGGCTGTAACCTGCGCATTTCAATTACACGAGTACGGGCCCGTTCCGCCTCGTGCGCCGCGTCACGAGCCGTCACCTCGCGCTGCCTGACGTCACATTGTACGTTCATTCACATTCAACCTTCACTGAATTCTATTCTGAACTCGTTCGTTTTCGTGAGAATGGCAACACGGGTGTATTGTGCCTGTGCCTCACAATACACGTATTTATGGAGAAGTACATATGTGTGCCAGGTGAAACAAACCTTTCAAATATCTATTATCAAACAAGTCATGGAAAATGTATTATTCCATTCTTATTTGATGCTATCAGACCTTAAATAATAGTGTTTATATGCTAATATCATAATATGTATAATTTTATTGTAATAAAGGTTGTTTGTTTTATTTAGGGTATATTTTTGTCGTAGTTCATGGCATATCCCGTCGCCCTATATAGGTCAGGCGATAGTAAACAGTATCAGAATGCAGGTATCATGATATAGTTCAAAGCGGTTTAACCTATTTTGTTCGTAGTTAGTATATTGTACTCTATGATAATATTGTATAATAACAGATTTTAATGACATAATTAAATTTTATATTACTGTAAAATATCTTAATGTAATGAATATTTTGAGAAAAATTCAAAGATTAGATTTGTTACAATGTTTCAAACTTAACTTGAACGAGAAAACGTCGAATCAAAGAGGAATATTTGTATTTTAAGTAACGAGAGATATTGGTATTGACAATGATCGAAACAATTACACAGGTCAAAAAAATCCATTTTACGTGATGTTCTCAACTTGTATCGGCTCAATCAAACTCAATCAATTATTCTGAATTGATCATTTGTAATAATAAGGATATGTTATCTGTGCAAAACAATCAGAAGTAATCCACGGATAAGGAGACCCGCTAAATACGTTAGCGACAACAGGAGGATCGAAAAAAAACCGAATTTGATTATAAAATATTTAATTATGAAAGATATAAAAATTACATTAAGATTAATTATTCTAAGTACAACCAATTCGAGGCGTGAATTAGAAGTGCCGCCAGGCTATAATAACTCGATGCTTGTGAGCTAGATTGACGTCATTGCTGCATCGGCGGTTCCGTGGATTCCGTGGATTGACGCAATTGCAGTATCGTGGTGTCAGCGATCTTCCTTATGGTACTATATGTAATTCCTCCATCCTCAGAACGGCGATTATTTTAAAACGTTTAGTGAAAATGTCGCCGGAACATTCCCTGGCTCCATAGAAAGGGATGTAGTTGCAGATTCCTGGTTCCTTGTATTTGCTGGTCTGCTATCCTGGTAACGCCGAATGATGAAGGCGATGGTGATTATTAATCCACCTAGTAATACCGCATAGAATGGGATTGTCGTGTGGTAAAATGTATCTGGTTTAATGCTTTCTAATTGAGGAGGCGTTTGTATCATAATTTTGTCTTGAACGTCGTGGAGTCCCTGAAGATCGATGGAATTCAGATGGATTTGGGTTGGCGTTTCTGCATTCCAGTTTTCCATGTCGTAGGGTATATTCGTCAGCTTGAATGGTGAGCCGTTGATTTCATCGTCTTCATTGATGATTGTAAATGCTTCGGTTTTTAATTGGCACCCTGCAGGAACATTGATGAGGAAACTTCCTTGGAGTGTCGTGTAGTCCTGTCTGTTGCATATGAGCTGCGTCTTAGTTGGGTGCGGAAAGGCTAAGATGTAATGCTGGTCATCGAGCTTTTCCATGGCTTCTCTTGTGAGGATAACCTTGGTGAACTGACAGGATTCTTTCAGGACTTGCTTAGTGATTAGTTCCATAATGCAGTCTGGCTTGGATCGAATTTGGTTCATTACCCCTTTCTCACAGAGATACCGGTTTTTTAACTTCGGGCATTCTGCCTCAATGTACACGAATGACATCCCGTTAGTTGCTAAGAAAGGAGAGGATGGGATAAGAGCCTGTGCGTGCCTGTTTGGAACTACGCATAGTCTAAATAACTCATAGATATCTTTTGAAACAATGGGGAATTGAAAAACGAAGACGATCTGATCCTTAACATAGTAGTAACCTGGCTTAATAGTATCATAATATTCTCTTAACTCTAAATCTAAAATATGCTCTTTACCGTAGATGATTTTTAATTTATCAATCATGGTAGCCAGAGTACCTATATCTATCATAGAATGATGCGTGCTTTTGGCACGAATAAAAGCTAAATTATTTTCTATACTAATTAATTCTTGCATTAAATCTATTATATTTTCGCTAATTATTCCCAAAAGTTGGGCAAGTTTAGCGTATTTAATTATGTCATGTTCTTTATAAGCATCGCTATTCAGTATTAGTTCGACTGTTTTATTAATTCTACTTTGGTTTTCTACCAGCTGTACGAGTACGTTATTGTGCTTTGACATCCATTCCTTACTTATGCTGATATGATTGCTAAATTCAGTTGATATTTTATCTTGATTATCTTGTAGGATTCGAATTGCTTCATTGTACTTTAATGCGTCAGTATGATCTAAATTACCACTAATACTTTTTATAATTGAACCTAAGCCATCTACAAGACCTCTTTTGGCTCTATTGGGTTTTAGAGATTTTAATTGGTTAAGAATTTTGCCTGTTTTATCTATAAGGTGTTTAACTTGTGTTTCATACACCGCATAAGTTTCATTAGTCATTAGATTTTCATAGCTACGCAATTGGTTTTGCAATAGATTGACTTTGTTATCGATGTCGTTAAGCTGTACATACTGTATAAATGTATGATGGTGGGTAGTCAGTCGCATGAGTCCAAGTTTGTATGGTAATAGTCCAGGTCCGTCTTCAAGGCTGTCAAGTTTTATCTCTTGAGATCGTGTCCGTTGGAGAAGTATTAGTAAGAGAATTCTGTAACAAATTTGATGCTTTAGGAACACGCTTGAGTCTAGATTTTGCTACGGGACCGCGTTTCTTTGACGTGTAAATGTGTATAGGTAAGTCGGCTAAAACTGTATCCTGTGTGTAGCGTGCAGCTGTCTTCTGACGGCTTGCTAAAGGATTTTTAATAAAGACTTGTTGCTGTGGTGCGTACTCCACTTCCGGTTCACGTGTCTTATTCCTACTTTCGATTAAAGCAGTGCGGTCCGCTAGAGAAGATCTATTAATAATGTCATATACTTTACTCATTTGGTCTTTATGCGTTTGAACATACTGTTGCAGAAGTTGCTGAGTCAAGTCTATATCAGTACAGTCGCGGGGATCAAAATGTCCAGTAAGTAAGTCAAAAGGTCTGCATCTCGTAAAGCTGTGAATCGAACTGTTATATGCGATTAAAGCGTATGGTAGAAGGTTGATAATAGGTTCATCTTTTTGCTGTAATTTTAAGATTCTGAGATGTTCCAAAAGGGTTGAATGAAATCGTTCGATGATGCCATTATCGTTAGGAGAGTGAGCTAAAATTCTATGATGATTAATTTTATGAAGTCTAGTGAATTCCATGAATAATTGATTGGTGAATTCCGTACCATTATCAGTAACTATAGTGGTAGGTACACCATGGTGAGTACAGTATCGTAGAAGAGCTTGTAATATACTAATGGCTGTTCCATCACGGAGGTGATAGGCCTGTCCGTACTTAGTGAATACATCCATGAAAGTCACGTATTTTTCACTTTGTACCGTGAATAGGTCCATGTGCACTATTTCAAAGGGTTTGGTGGCTGGAGGTACTATATTAAATTGTGGTCTAACGGGGTTTCTGTCATATTTTGCCTGTCCACAAATGGTGCATTCATTAATAAATTTAGTTATCTGTTCCTTCATCTTGGGCCAAAAGTATTTATTTGATAAACTTAGGTAGCTCTCATTTATTCCGCGATGGTTGGTTTTACCATCATGATAGTGGCGGATTATATCTTGCTGCCTAAGATATTCCTTAACGTTTTCTAGTTCGTTTTTACATAAGACAAGATTCATAGATGAACTTTTAAACTTATCCTGTAAAATGGGAACTATTGAGTATATGGCTAAGGTTGGAGTTATTAGAATAGCGGTTTTAACCTTCGGATTGACATACTCTTTTATAGCGTTTATGAGATCATCTTCTAAATTGCTTTCGGATAATTGTATGCTGATGCGTGTATGTGTGTCGAATGGTTTGGTCACTGTTGGTCGTTTTTTTACATCATTAACGATAGTAAAATGAATTTGTCGGTGAAATTTGTTAAGCGGTTCATCTGTTATAGGAATTTCTAAGATTGGATTTTCGTTACTGGTGTGAACCGTTTCAGTCGAAGAGTTAGCTTGAGCAAGTATGGATTCCGATGGATTGCCCATTAATGAGTTTAGTTCATCGATTTCCTCTATCAAAGACTTAGCCTCGCCAACATGAATTTCAATGCGGGAAAGGGCGTCAGCGTTCGTGTTAGTCTTTCCTTTCTTGTAAAAAACAGTATAGTCGTATTCACTCATCTTAAGTCGCCATCTAGTAAGACGTGAATTTGGTTCTTTTAAATTCACCATCCACTGTAGTGGTTTATGATCAGTCAAAATCTTAAATTTGCGTCCAAATAGATAAGGTCTGAAATATTTAGTTGCCCAAACTATTGCAAGAAGTTCCTTTTCAATAGTGCTGTAGTTCATCTCGCTCTCGTTAAGAGTACGGGATGCGTAACAGACCGGTTTGTCTGATCCTACTGGTCCTTGGGAAAGAACTGCTCCAATAGCTACGTTTGACGCGTCAGTTGTTAAGTTAAAATCTTTTTCAAAGTCAGGGTACTGTAAGATAGGATCATTTGTCAAAAGTGTTTTACATTTTTCAAAGCAATTAATATAATCTTCATTTAATGAGATTTTCTTTCCTTTTTTAAGACACTGGGTGAAAGGTTTAGTTATTCTAGCAAAATCTGGTATGAATTTTCGGTAATATCCTAAGAGACCTAAAAATTGTTTGATTTCCTTTGCAGTTTTTGGAATTGGATATTTCTTAATAGCTGAAATCTTATCAGGGTTTGGTTTTATACCATCCCTGGTGATGATGTGACCCAAATATGCAGTTTCTAACTTCAAAAACTCAGATTTATCCATTTGTATTTTAAAATTAGAGTCACGGAGTCTTTGAAAGACTTTACCGAGGTTAACCATGTGTTCTTGAAGAGAAGTACTAAATACTATTATATCGTCCAGATATACAAGGCAAATTTCATTTTGTAGACCTCTAAGGACATTGTCCATTACCCGTTGGAAGGTCGATGGAGAATTCTTAAGGCCCATTGGCATACGAAGAAATTCGAAATGTCCTTGTTCTACATTAAACGATGTCTTTTCTATGTCTCGTCCATCCATTTCAACCTGATAAAAACCACTTGCCAAGTCTAAAGTCGTAAAATATTGGCACTTTCCTAATTTGTCTAGAACGTCATTAATGTTAGGAATTGGATATCTGTCATCTATAGTTTTTTCGTTCAGTTTTCGAAAGTCTACTACAAGTCGCCATTTCTTTTTCCCAGATGCGTCAGTCTTCTTGGGAACTACCCAAATTGGAGAGCTCCATGCGGATTCGGATGGTCTGATTATTCCCTGTTCTAACATTTTACTTATTTGGTCTTTAACTTCCTGGCGATGAACAAAAGGATAGCGGTAGCTTTTGGTATGAACCGGTACTTCATCAGTGGTTCTAATTCGGTGCTTTATTTTATTAGTAAAGGTGAGGGGTTCGCCTTCAATATAAAATACATCTGAATATTGAGAACAAAGAGTTATTAGATTGGCTTTTTCCTCTTGGTTCAGATGATTAGTCCTTAATCGTGAAACTACGTCTTGTGCACGAGGTGACATATGTTCGGTACGCATGCACTCAGTATTATAAATTTCTGCGTGTGCTGGTTGATCTAATGAAAGAATGATATCATTTGTTGATGGATTCTCAATTTCTATGTATCCACGATTATTAACAACGGTTGTAATGCATTCGTGAACTATACAGTTACACAAAATTTGTTCTCTTATTAGGACATCGCCATCACAAGTATCAATAGGCACACGAATAAGCTTAGATGATTTTGCTGGTATTATATCCTCATAAAGGTTAACGTTACGGGAATTGTACATCCTGATGGGATTTGAAGCATTTTTAGTTATAAGTTGTCCTTCTCTTAAATCAATTCTAGCTTCCCAATTACTTAACAAATCTAATCCTATGAGCCCATCGAAATAATCATGAAAACGATATATGAATAGTTTTATTTCATCAGTGTCATTAAATTCTGAGAAGCAGGGTAGTGTAATAGAATAATTATTTCTACTTGATGCATGTATATTCGTTACTTCAAAAGGATCTAAGTTTAAGGGAAATTCAGAAAAGAAATGTTCTACAGCTTCGGGGCTAATAAAGGATTGGTTCGCGCCCGTATCTATAAGCAATTTTAGCGGCGGATTCGTGATCTGTATATATGGCAATTGTCTTTGAGTTTGGAGGTTCAATTCTATTTTGGTTTTGGTGATATTGAACTCTCCTGAAAATCCTGTTCGTCACGGCTAGGCCCTGCCTGTGGTTGAGAATCATTATTAAATTGGGGTTGATTATCCGTATTCACATCAAAATACTGGGGTTCATAGCCGTAGTTAAAAGTCATTTCACTATAGTCATTATAGTCGGGATAGTAGCTGTAATCTGGTTCTTGGTAATAATTATGGTACGAGTCGTCGTATGTCACGCAGTCATTCATATTCATCTCGCGGGTTTTGAAGTAGTTACTGGGCGGTGGATTCCCGAATCTACTCCAGTCATGTCCTGGTATCGGTCTCCTCGGAGGTAGAGCCTTGGGTACGCTTTGGACTACGCTCATAGGCTCAGTGCTCTGATTTGAGTTATAAGGGGCATTATATCGTGGGGGTAATTTAAATACGTTACTGCGGGGGTTGTAATTAGGTGGTGCTGCAGAAAACATTCGTTGAGTGTTTGTCGGCATGCGCTGGGGTGGTACATTGAATTTAAAAGGTTGAGGTTGAGGCTGAGGCCGGTGGCCCATAGGCGCAGGCCATTTAGGCATAGGTGCCGGGTAAGATAAACGCGGAGGAGTGAATCCATTTGACTGCGGTGGCGGTAACATAGATGCGACCTTAGGGGTCTTAGAAGGTTCACCACGATGATGCAAATACATTACATTCGACTCTTCTTGTACGTATTCTAGTGCTTTCTCGATAGTAGGAGGGCGCATGCAGCGTATACGAGATCCTAAAGGTTCTTTTAGGCCCCGTATAAATCCTTGCATAGTAACTTTCCTGTAAAGTTCACGTTTCGCTTCGATAGTTGTTGATAGAGTCTCATGTAAAGTCACATATGTCATAATGGTACTAAACAAGGTTTGGCAATGATTATAAAATTCCTGAGGTGTACTGTTACCCTGCGAAGCCATAAATAAATCATTGTAGAGGGCTGTCTCATCGCGTTGATCGGAAAAATTATTAATCAAAGCATTTCGAATGCCTAACCAACTTTCAGGTATTCCGTTAGAGTTAATAGTACAAGCTGCGGTACCAGTAATCTTATTTAATATACCATTTAGCAGACATAAATTACTTAATTCGTTCCCTGGCTGCAGATATTGTGCAGCTAATTGATCACATATTTTAATAAATCTAGTTAATACGTTTGGGTTTCCGTCAAATTCTGGAACAAGACGGAGGACCTTATAAACGGTTTCTGGGTCGAGTGCCATATTATAATTAGAAGAATGATTTGAATCAGAACCTAAATTTACGTTATCTATATTCCTATTTCTATCTGCTGCGCGGCGGCGACTGTTAGATTCAGGCGCCCGCAAACTAGAGGCTCTTGGATGGTAAATCTTGAAGGATAAGAAGTACTAGGGTCCAAGGAAGCAACACAAGAGAAGTATTCGAGTGTACTTACATATATTTCATTTTCCGGTTTCTCTCGGTGAATCGATAGCTGGATTCTCCTCGTAGCTCGTCGCTGGCCCGTAGAGAAGTTTGTTCGGATATTCGTTTATGGAGCTTGAAAGCACCCCGGGTGCTCGCGACGCGGATTCTCAATGTGGAGGTCCCGAATTTCGCGAAATATTCCCGTGAATATCCTACCGGCTGCGCCAAATACGTTAGCGACAACAGGAGGATCGAAAAAAAACCGAATTTGATTATAAAATATTTAATTATGAAAGATATAAAAATTACATTAAGATTAATTATTCTAAGTACAACCAATTCGAGGCGTGAATTAGAAGTGCCGCCAGGCTATAATAACTCGATGCTTGTGAGCTAGATTGACGTCATTGCTGCATCGGCGGTTCCGTGGATTCCGTGGATTGACGCAATTGCAGTATCGTGGTGTCAGCGATCTTCCTTATGGTACTATATGTAATTCGCTCCAACTTTAGGCAGTTACAAAGAGTGAGTGCAAACATCAACAAAACAATGCCGATGTCTAATAAATGATGAGAGAGAAGACACACAAACAGGTAATCCGGTAAATCCCCTGAATGATTCGTCACTTGAGGCGGCGCCGTCTGATCCGGCGCGCGCTTCATTTGTCACATATTCAATATACCCTCGGCCGCCTCGCTGTTTGCTCAATTATTCAAAGTACTGTTTCACGTTGAAGCGGAACAATTCAAATGTTTGTTAAAGGGAGTGACACTAACTCAAATCGACGCCGCACACGGAGGCTGCCTGCCTACCCACACGGAGCTCGGCGAGTGGCGCGGGTTCGCCTGCCCGCGCCGCTACTCCCGACTCAATGAACGATTCGATCATTTGAGCCGGTTTGCGTATGAATATTGCAATCATCAATACTTTACGTTCGACCTAATGATTGATTGAACTTTTTATTGCATGAATGCAATGCAAAATCTACCGTCTGTCGGATCTACCATAGACAAGACAGAGAATATAATTTGGCAACCAAATCGAAATTTACCAATCAAATCTATCAAAAATCAATTAATCAGTTTTGATTGATTGATTAATGGGTTGTGACACCAAACAATACTTGAATTAACGCATCTCTGAGAATGAACGATTGAGACGCTGCCCGCGCGCAGTGCGCCGCCACCGCCTCGCTTGTAGATCCGCTACATGACTAATTACTAATGCATTGCAGCACCAATGTGAAAATTTCTTAATACTACTACTACATTGTTAGCAGAACCCCTGTGTATGCAGTGATTGTTCCGGATAGTACTGGCATTTCTGCCTCCAAGCAAGCTCGCACTGCTGTGTCGTGGTTCAACGAGTGTCGGTTAAATTAAAAGGTATCACGTTATAAATTGCTGCAAATTTGACAGTCAAAATTGCTGTTTACTAATTCTAAAATGAAAAGTGATACTTAAATCGAGAATACTGAAAACGGCACAAACGCAAAAAACGTAAACAACAGCGTTAAAATAAAATAACAATTGGGACTAATTGCGTTACGGCGGGTCCGACTGCGCCTTCCAAATTTGCTGACTGTTTTACGTTGGGTAATTTATTTTTTCTTGTCACTCTTGTTTGTTTTCCATTCTCATTTCAATTTAGTTTGACTGGGATGCTGGAAAAGTGGTTAATATCCGGCAATTGTTTTTAATGATACAAGCAAAAAAAATTACGTATTAAGCAGATTATACAATTGGAGCAACATGCAAATAAAATTATTCAACTGGCTAATTAACTGATGATTAAGTTGATTAATACTTAGCCTTATTAGACCTTGACTGATAACGTATTATTAAAAATTTTAACATATTATAGATTGATTAGAATGCATTTTAAGTTTCATGTAATGTGATGAAGTAGATACTTACACTGCGATTGCAAACAAATAAATAAAAAAAAAACTGAAATTCGGTTCCTGATATAAATAAAATACAGCAGCAATTAACTCAAAGCGATGGCCGTCACGGAGTGCCGATGAATGGATGTTGTTCTGAAAGGGCTGTGATTAAAACAGGCGAAACAGAGTGCCAATTCAATCTAGTAGCGCAACTTATTTCAATTGCATTAGGTGATCGTTTTATTTCAGTTTTTATTTTTGTCTTAGCGCAATATTGTATGGGTACGGCCCTCGTCACGCGCTTATTACAACCGAACGTTTCCATGATAAAAGTATAAAAGGACAAGATATCTCGGAGGTGGAGAATTATTTTCACCGTCGGTTTTTTCTTATGGTGACAGCTCACAACGAAGATGTGTATGAGACTGGAACTTCACAGCTTGTCGTTAAGTGATCATACAGCCTCTGATAACTATTATCTGATTATTTAAGATGTTCAGGCCTTCTTAAATAAATGGTCATTTTTCGGTAATAACTCGATTCAATTGCTTAATAATCCTTGATTTTATTGATTCTATCCGTCCAAAAAAAAAAACCCACACGACGTGCAAAAATTAATTTTTTTTGTACACGTGTATTTCACTGTCGTCGCACGCTCTCAACACGGTGCCACAGAATACCAGCGCTGTATCAGTCCACTGACGCAGCACATGCTGAGTGGTTACCTTTTTTGTTGTTACATATTCGTCAATTTGTAATTTTGTTTTGAATTTTTAAGTGAGCCCTAATTATGTAACACAAAATAAAGTTTTTCTATTCTATTCTATTCAAATTTATCGACAGTCGAGCTACTGCTTACACGCACAGCGTGGTGTAATGTTAACGAGAGGGCCTGTGGACATTTCCGCCCCAATTGTACACCTTTTATGCCGGCGCTCTGGTCTGAAACGTATTGCGGTAGGCGGCGAGTTTAAATATTGGCCGACCAATTTATAGCCCGCGGACGGAACGCCACGTGCACCCGGCTACGCAAGTTCTTTAACAAAAGTTTTTGTGTGACCGTAGTGACCCACCTGATGAAGTGGTTACCTCCGCCCATAACAACACAAAATACGACGTCTCATGTGATTTCACCAGCACCACCGTAACGCAACAATGCGAGCGCACCACTGCTATCGTTATCATTTGACATATTATTGTAAACTAAATACTATTGATTCATATTTAATTTGAAACTGTTATAACGTTTTACTTATTTACCCCTAGCTGCATCCTGTGGTAAATTTTTCGGGAAAAAAATAGCCAGTTTTTTTTATTTCAAATTTCATCCAAATCCGTTCAGCCGTTGAGGCCGTAAACATACATACCGACAAACTTTCGCATTTTATTAATAAGTTTACTATTACTCGAACATCATCTGGATCATAATCTTTTCATTCTTGTTAGTCCGGAATTCACTAACTTGTGTTTGTTTGATTTATACAGTATACATACCAATTTTAATTACATTAAGTGCCTGATTGAAACATCTAAATAACCGATTTCAATACTTTCATTCCCTTTTTTCGAACTCGGCTTTAGAATTTTCGGAGCGGATTTGATTCTCTAAACTCCTATGGGACTACCTTTGATCACATTGCAATCACCATCAAAATTGGTTCACGAATCGCAGAGATACAGCGTAGCAGACACAGTCGAGCTGAGACCATGCTCACATCTATAAGATTGTTAATAATACGAATACCGTTCATAAAATGATTACCTACTTATAAAACAACACATTATTATGAACATAACTACTGCGTTGTGTACTAGAAACAATAGGCCACACCGTTTTGGCAACAAAAAGGCTTTAACGATGCACAACCTCGATCCTTCTCAAGATCAAGCTACTTTGGACGTTGCGAGTCACAACATATGGATCAAGGTTGGTGTAGCCGTGATCTGGTGGAGCATTAGTTGTCAGGACAGTGATATTGTGCGGAGCGTGCATCATGCTGATGGACGACGTAATGGGGATACGAATTTACCGACACATAAACGTCTAAAGACAGTATTTGGGGCAAATGTAATTTGGTCCTGAAGCATGTGCTTTAGTGTACAGGGACGCGATCTTTTACGGTTACGTGCTCAGATAGATGAGGTCACATCTCAGATGTCATGTATGCTTGTTACCTGTGCATATTAATGCTCTTATTTGCGATAATGAACGAAAATGTTAGCTTATGTGCCCGAGAGACTCGGGGAATAGTGTTCAAGACTAATGAGATAAGCTAGCTAGCCGTAGTTTTTGGCTATAAAGCTTCATTCATCAACTTCAATTGAAATAGGAAGAATTTTAAGTTTGAAATCGATTTGAACCATTTATTAAATTCGCGATCATCCATCGCCAGTAAATCACTAAGTCAGTATAGTACTTTCCATATTTACAACTACGTTAAGCATTTCTCGAGGCGATTAGATACGTATAAACTCTTGAAAAACTTGCACAACACCACCAGTGAAAAGAACCCTTTTTTCTCCATGTCTCCCGAGGGGTTCGAAACGATCCTATTTCTATTTCGCCGAAACCGTATTCAAGTAATTTTACTGGCCATGAATGGCGTGTAGTTACCAATTTTAGTGGCGCTTAGAATTACATTGGCAGCGACGGCACGAGACCTGCATCAAGTATTCAACGAGGCCGGCTGACCCATATCCCTTACATGGATCCGAATGTCCATACAAGCCTCTTTTATGGGCGAAAAATTCAGGGAATATTTCGACGCTTCAACAAATTCCATGTCCAATGAAAAAATCGAATATTTGTGGCGAACACACTTCCGTTGTTCTTTCTGATTATATGTGGTTCAATTTAAAAATAACTATCAACCAAATTTAGTTTAAAGAAAAGACGCAACCAGCTGAAGGCCTACCTGTAAAGTGGTTACCTCCGCTCATAAGAACAGCCATACGACATAATATGTCCTCCCCGACAAAACTATGAGAAGAACAAAGCCGCACCCCGTTGCGCCTGTCATCCGAGACGGGAATCTTACGTCTCAAGCAGATGTAATTACACTGGCACACACACACCCTTCCACCAAAACACAGCAATGCGAATGCACAACCGCTTGGCGGCAGATAACCAGGTGTGGAGGCAGTACCTCTCCGGGCGAATTTTGCACAAGTTGCAGTGCTATAATACATTTTGTAATATTATGTGATCAACAATATAATATAGACTATTATATTAACTAACATTGTTTACATAAGGTATAAGTAAATCACAATTAACCTGGTCCGTGCCCAACCAAAAGTCGCAAGTACTGTCGTGATATCTTCGTAGCTCGGCGCCGACCCGACGTGACCCCAGAGCGACACACCGGCATACTGCCTATTAGATGGGTTAAGCATTACTGGCACCCACTTTTCTACTGATAAATATAATAAAAATATTGTGAAGCTAACTATTGCTACTAATATAACTAACGACATAATATACTACCGATAAGACTAAACTGATTCGTGTTTTTATTCATTAAAAGAAACTTAAATTATCAGCACGGAATCAGCTGTTTGCAAAACGTGGTAAATAAAAAAGAACCTCGTTGGTGTCATGAGGAGACGAAATAAGTAACCAGGATAAGTCTGGGATCCGGATTGTCATAAGCCTGCGGAACCCAGGGTGAATACACGTGGAAATGATCGAAAATTTATAAATACCACATGATATTAATATCCGGTTCGTAACGCCTTTCCGAGAAGCGAGATCAAACGGCAGATTGGTTGCGGGGTGGAACAAATAAAGGATTATTCTCGATGACAAACAAAATCTCATTAAATCGTTAAGGAGGACAAACGTATAGGATTAGAATGAAGAAAAATTAAGGCTTTTAGTTAAATTCATTTCTCTTTTTTTCCACTACTTGAAGTTGCACTCTTTTCCTTTACATAATACAAATAAAAGTTATATGTGTACACAAATAAATTATAAATTTCAAATATTTTCAAGTCATGTTATACTCGTACGATGATTCAATCACGTCTATAAACATCGCTTGATGTTACTGATTGATTTTTGACTGAATTATTTAAAATGATGCTCTTATAAATAAGTATTTATCACACCTTAGGTAAAGATTAGTAATAATCACAACTTCATTTTATTTCTAATTTTCAAAATGTACAGTACTATAATACTTATTTAAAACTTATGTATTAAGTGGTCGCCCACGTCTGTAACAACCGCAAACATACAGAACATTTGCAAATCCGCTCAGTGCTGGTTTAACATAACGAGTATCACACCTTTTTTTGTGTGATTTGCCTGCCTCAGGGCAGAGTGTTTCTGCCCCGTGTGTCAACAATATCCAATTGAGTACTTTTCAATCAGGATAAGCCTGACCACCGAGACACCGACCGTCCATTTATTTTCCATTACAATATTTCCATAATCCGTATTCTCAACGAGTGACATACGATTTCAAATAAAACGACAACACGGACTAGTTCGTGGGTACCTAGACGTGATAAGTGAGCATATTGACGCCATTGTTTTCCACTAACATCATCCAAATTTTGAATTACAAATACTATACGTATAATACAATATGTTTTGTTCAAGTATATACACTAGTATATCAAATCAAATCACTTGTTCTACACGTTCTATGTATGACAGAAATTAAATGAAATATACTTATAAGTTACCCGCACCCGTGTACATACACCGCACACTAGGGTAGGCAATAAGGCTTAGTGTGAGTGTGAGTGAGGCGCACAAACAGAAAAAAGATAAAAGAATAACGTTGTCCCTGATATGAAGGGTCCGATCAATGTTTGAACACCATTATACGGGACGGTATAAAGTACAATAACACAATAATGCAAGACGGCTATTACGCGAGCTACAAACATTTGGTAACTAAATAACTAACTTATCAAGCTTCATTGAAAATTAAATAAAATTATTATTATTTACTAATAATTATTTTTAATTCTTATTATTTTTCTAATAAACGAGTAAATATTGAATCCAGCGATCACAATCGAATGTTTATATTTACGCATTTTCAACAAAAATAAAAGTTCAAAAGACTTTTTCAAATTCTATATTTGAAATGTAATTGAAACGTTCAAAAATATACTGAAATGTGTGATTGTTACTTTTAAAATGTTTTTAAACTTATTTCAAATCTCCCGACTTCGAAACTTAGTAACTTATTTGAACTTCCCACAAATATTCACGTATTCATGTCATACTCGTACGTACCTCGCTCGGGTTCACTTCTCACGTTTAGACAAGTGGAGGGAGCCAAAGTACAAAGTGTTCTCCAAGTTAATCCCAAAAAATAAATAATTTGTATTTTATTTACAGAATGAGTTTAAAAAGATTAAAATGTCTGGTATTGAAATATTTATCTAGGACTTAAAATTGAAATAAAGTGATCTTCACTTAAATTTTTTTATGGGACTAAAGAGATGAGATGAGCGAGCAGTTATTATTTATTAATCTTTTATAAAAGAAAATCGTTTATTTCTTAATAAAAATGAAGTCCTTTTAACAAAAATGATCTGATCGCCGAGACCACTGATCATGGGCTGAAGTTTTCCTTCAAATATGAGCAGTAAAGCTAAATGTATGAAGCGAGTAAGCGACGAAACAATTCATTCTATCCAGCTTTTTCTAAACTCAGTCTGCTATCCGGCCGCTTCTCCAAGTCCAGTTCAATCTGTCCCACGGTCTTGCCCCTGGTCTCCGGGAGGAACACCAGCACCATGACAGCTCCAGCCGCATTGATGGCCGCGAAGCAGAGGAACGAGACGTGTGCCCCGAAGGTGCGCGTGACGGGGCCGTACGCGAGCAGCTGCACGAAGGAGAACAGCCACCCCAAGGTCACCAGACATCCCATCACTTTGGCTCTAATCTGGAGGTCATTATATTTATATTAGCCGCGGCAAAGGGAATCCTAGTGCGAGGATAAGTGTGTAAGAGTTTGATATCTTCGTACGTTTCCACACGTACCTGGAAGGTGAACATCTCCGACATGACGACGAAGGGCAGCGGGGAGACGCCCCCTGCGTACGCGCACACCGCCGCCACCGTGCACGCGATCAGCAGCCAGCCCGGCGCCTGCGCCGAGGAGCCGCCGTCTTGCAGCCCGAGGATGGCCGCGATCCCGCAGAATGACAGCGTGGATACGATGAACGATGTGGCGAACAGTATCTGAAGAAGTAACTTCATCATTGGATTCGGTGTAATAAAAAACCATCATTGGTTCTCATGCATCAATAAACGAAATCAAATTTTACGCTAATATACCTAGTAGAATCTTTTATAAAATGCAGTAAGTAGTTGTAATTAAATTTCTGTCTTGGTCATTAACAACCTAGGAATAATGAAGACGTAAGGTTGCAAGTAGCACCGTCTTTTAAATAAGACGTTCTTAAATATGTTGTTTCTTTTACGCGATATAGACATTGAATTAGTATAATGTAGGTTTTAGGTAAAATGTTAATGTTATAGTAGTTACCCGTCGGCCGACTCGCTCGATGCATGTCATCGAGATCAGGGAGCCGACGATCATGAACACAGGGACACTGAGGCTCTGCAGCTCCGGGCTCCAGGTGACCCCTGACCTCAGCAGCATGGTGGACGCGTAGTTGACTATCGTGAACCCGCCGTTCATCCCGTGGATCACCATGATAATGATCATGTAGACGAACCCTCTGCGCCACGCTCTCTGCTTAACTGAAATCACCGGTTATTATAGAGAATTACTCAACGAAACTTTTAGTAACCGGCTAAATGCCATTCACACTAGCGCGCCCAAGCTCCCGCACCATAAATTTAGGCTTTTCAATATTTAATTTTTGAAAATACGTAAGCGTAGGTTTGGATATGGAACCCGAAAAAGGTCAAATTAGCCACAGATAAATGTGCTTTTAAAAATAATAAAATGCGCAAATAACCACTATAAAACTATCATTATGAGTCTACTTGTCTTAAGGAATTTATTATTAATACAAAATATGTCAAGTTTACTGACAAGATGATTCCTCGTAGTAGTAACACTGCCCATATTATGTTTGACATTGTCTTTTCTTAAATACCTTCCGTCCGATTACGTACATCAAGTGTGACGAAGTTCAATGGTTCAGAGAAAATGGTAATATATATATATATATTATCAATAAATAATCTCACCCGTGTCTCAGATATTTGCGATACAAAGCTCTCAAGATATATAGTCTGGTAGTGTTAAAATACAGCTCTTATCAATTCTTCTAATAATCGTATTTTGCCGATGCCTATTTCAATGTATTTTCAATAGAACTGTAAATACTCACAGATCCCCACAAAGGATACATTCGGGATTGATCTGAATTTTTCATCCTCCGACTTTATAGAATCGATTTCACTTTGTATACGTTTGTCGTCGGATCCGAGCCCTCGCAGAGACGCTATAATTGAGGCCGCATTCTGGAAATGAATGAAAGCGAAATTGTGTTTCAATGGGCTAATGACTCAGAAAGCGTAATAGAACATTTAGCGTTTAAATCTTTGAGTTAAACGACTGAAACTGTCCTTTAAAATGCTTTTTTTTAAATGCGAAAGAGATTTTGTAACGTAATATAAGTATGGTATTTAAGGCATAAACAAATCCTACTAATATTATAACGCGAAAGTTTGTAAGTATGGATGGATGTTTGTTACTCAATCACGCCAGAACGGCTGAACGGACCTGGATGAAATTTAGCACAGAGATAGATTATAGTCTGGAATAACACATAGGATACTTTTTATCCCGGAAAAAATGTACAGTTCCCATAGGAAGTCCAACCGCGGGTAACACCGCGGGGCGCAGCTAGTGTATTTTATATGTTGCCGAAGCAGACTGAACGTCTGGAAACGATGCTTTAGTAGCTAAGGTACTCTGACTCTCCCATGAATTTATATATTAGAAGGGGTCCAATTAGTTCGCTCGATACTCACGCCAGCTCGGCCGATCTTCACCAGATATGCCGGAGACTCGGGTGCCTTGACCATCAGCACGGCGCTGATGGCCGGCAGCGGCAGCACTGCCCACAGCACCGTGTATTGTAGTAGCCGAGGTATCCGCCCATAGCGTACATGGCCAGGATACCGACGTTCTGGCACATGATGAGGAGCATCCCAAGAGTTCCTCGGATGTCGTCTTGGCTGATTTCCCTCACGTACATGGGGACGACGTTGAACCCGCCGCCGGCCGCGAGCCCTATGCAGACCTGGGCCACGACGAGGCTGGACGTGGACGCTGGACAAAGCTTGATTATAATGCCGATCTAAAAAGAGACCCAGAGTTATTTTCACTGATATTTAGACATGGTATTTAGATAAATTATATGTTTGTTCTTGGTATAACCACCATACCCTTAAATATGTATACCTATATTAGTGACATCTAGACAAGCATAGTTGTAGTTCTTCTGCTTCTCATAGTTACAATAGAGGCAGGTGTAGTTCACGATCAGAGATGATGCCGCGTCTCTTGGTCCAGTGTGTTCAGCGTTCTGTATCGATTGTATTACGTTTAGGTATGACAGTGAAAGTATCAGTCTATAGATTGCCCATTACTGTTTGATATATACAGTTCGTTAAAGATAAATAAAGAGAGGTAAAATTCCTATCAATAGGGTACTTCTGGCTAAAAAACTGAACCTTATGTATTCCTTTAAATCTCAAGTATCGTTCGGACACGTCACACATGTTAACATAATCGTGCACACAAGAAGAACAGAAGCTTCTAAGGCACATTTCATGCTTCAAATTAGGGTCAGTATTCATGTTATAGCTAGATCATTAAAAATACTGATAAAGGGGGCAATAAGCAAAAATAAGAACTAACTGCATGCAGCACTCCCATAGAAATGATGCAGATCTTCCGGCCGCGGCGGTCCACCGTGTACGCGTAGAAGGACACTCCGAGGACAGCAGCCAAGCTCGGCGCGCTGGCCAGCCAGGAGATCTCGTCGTCGGTGAGCGGCGCGCCCGTGGGGGACCGCGCCGACTGCAGGGTGCTGCTCATCGCGGAGATCCAGCCGCATTGAAGGCCGTATGACAGGAGGATCATGTTCGCTGAAAAACGGATTTCTTTTTTGTGATTTCCTCAGGAGGTTCTCGGTTCGGCTGTATTTTGGTTTTATCTTTGTAAGCTGATTACGTCATCATTTATCAAACGATTTTGAAAATTCTTTTTTATTTGAAAAAATTGCTCCCATGAAATAAATACAATTATACAGGTAAATTTAAACAGCAAAACCCTATGTAAACACAAAATTCATCCAAATCGTTAGAGCCGTTTCCGAGATACGCGAAATAAATAAACATATATAAACACAAATTGCTCGTTTAGAGTAATAAGATAATGGTAGGGTCATATTTCGAAGAGCGAGAAATAAATTGGTTTGGTTTCATTGGGTCATTGTTTTTAGTTATTGGGAATTTATTCTTATTAAATATTATGATAAGTGTAGAGCTCTTAAGGCCTTCTGTCAATATTTGCAATTTTTGTAAATTGTTTTTGGTCAACAGAAAGAAAATTAGTAGAAGGGTCAAACATTATTCTCACCCTAAGATACTTAAACCAAAAAATGACTTATTCCCAATGACCCCACTAACTTACCCAAAATAGCGAATATCCATTGCATGTAAGTAGATCCTTTAGGTGTAGTTTTTTCAGTGATTGTTTTCATTTTTGTTCCGTAAAATATAATAATAATATGTAATAAAATTTATATTGCCTCCGACCCACACCTTTTCTATCAGATTGTGGTACATGCAGATGCAGATAACACACAATTAATTTACCTATTTGAATGTTGAGTCTGTAGGGCTGCGAGTACGAACAATATTTAAAGCTGAACATATATTCACGTGTTATTAGGAGAAGTTGCGTTCGGCTGTCAAAATGGTGTACCTACCTCATTATTTTTACCATCAACATTTTGATGAACCACACTAGTGTGAATTAATGAGCACACTACGAGTAGCTGGCTCTCAAGCCGGCAGATTCAGGTCCTGGGTGACTGTGGTTACTTTAACATGTTATCCTTCCCCAGCAGGTAATTGACGGAGTCACGCGTTACTTACTGGATCCATGTAAAGATGATCTGATCAGTTCTAATAAATTCATCTCCCAACACAGGTCCGTGCACCGTCGGCATCATTCTTCCTGTAATGTGTAATGTCTTGAAGTCCTTCCACGTACCCCCTGGGTTACTAAAGGAGGTACAAAAAGGGCCGCAGAACTTTTGCCAACTTCGTCCGAAAAGTACTGCCTCCGCAGGTAATCCACCGCGAAGCAGTAGTGCATTGGCATTGCTGTATTCCTCCGGAAGCATGTGGGTGCCGGTGAAATTACAGGCGCATGAGACGTTACATCCCCGATTCGGGTGACGGGCGTAAAAATATGACCTGGTATCTTCAAGAGCGTTGACTTGAGATGGAGCCGCTTCGAAGGCTGCGGCAACATTTCAAGTCCTACAGAATTTAGCCTAAAACCTTCTTCACCGAACACTCGAGCTCATATTATAATTGTAACCCACAACCCTAATGACCTTTTGACCCTTTAATAAGATTAACAGTATTAAATATTAATTCAATTTATTTCTGTCCACCACCTAACTGAAGACCCTACTCTGAAGACTATTAATAACCTTAGTTCCATAGATTAGTTCTTACGTCACTATGTGTTTATATTTACATAACTTTATGAACGCCTATGCACTCGGCGTTTTTACACGAGCTGGTGACGCGACATTTAGTCGCAGCCTCTAGACAATGCACACATCTATATACTTTACGTAATATTCAAAAAACTGGCCTCTCAGCTCAGTTGGTAGTAGCTCTATCTTCTATTTTGTAGGTCGTGGATTTATGCACAAGCAGGACAAGCATTTATGCGACGAATATAGACGTTTGTTATATGTCTGAGTGTTACTATGTACATATTTTATGTATATATACATAAAATACAAAAAAAGTACTATTTACGTATTCTGTTAATTAACTAGTTCCCATTGCTCAGGCTATGCTTGATTTTTTTGTAACATTGATGTTAAGTGGTTACCTCCACAAATGATAACACTAATATGATTTAGGTCATCCCCGACTGAAGTATCAGAAGACCCAAGTCGCTGTTACGTCTCATGCGCATACGCATGCTCGTGCGGGGCGCGGGGCGCGGGGCGCGGGGCGCGGGGTGCGGGGCGCGGGGCGCGGCGTGCATGGCCTGTAATATTTACTCAAGTAGTAAATCATTACACGTGACGCGTTTGTTTGCAAATTAATTGCTTCAAATATCAGTTGGTTTATGTTACCAACTGAGATTTTATAAGTATTTATAAACAAAAGTATTAAAACCTCAAAATAGTTTCATTTAATGAAGTGAGCTGTATTTTGACCCCCGACGAAAGGGAAGGGTGTTATAAGTTTGTAGTGAGTACCTGTGTACCTGCGTACCTGTGTACCTGTGTACCTATCCGTGTGGATAATACAATCAGTGGCACGGAACCTTCGGTGTGCGTGAAGTAATCGCACTTCAGCGGTTTTTGGATTAGGTACATGATTTTTACAAGTGATTAATGCATGCACTATAATGCTATTATTAACTGATCTGAAAATAGTTTTTATTCATGTTTCAAAAACTAATTACGTGACAACATGAAAAAAGATATAAATCTCTTGTAATGACATCAAGCCGGTGTAACCCGGGCGGGCATTACTGTTGCGTGAGTTTGGAGTACTCGAAACATTTAAAGGATTTATTGTTATTACAGCACAAGTACACAAGTACCAAGAAGTCGACAGTAACGGGCACAGCGCGCGAAAGTATCAACCGTTACTTACAACTTTCCCGTAAGTTAGTCAGGTACGGAGCGAGAAAGTATTACGTGCTCGGCCGCTTGTGGTATTTTTGTGGAACTTTGTTTCGAATAAAGGGTTGTCTGCGCAAATGTTATTTTTTATCAAAAAGTTGTTGGGTTGCTATTGAAATACTTCTGATGCTCGGTTTGTGGGCGATTTAATGAAAATTCAATAAAACATAATGTAGAATATAGGCCCTTTCAAACATTTATTATTTTCTTTATTCTCAAATGTTGGAAACTTTTTTATTTGATTCTGAAATCTTCTGTAATATTTTTCAAAGCTCTGTTTTTGGGCAATAGCTAAATGATTGTTTGGTCTTCTTGTGACCAACAACTAAAATGTTATGAATGAAATGTTTCTTTAATTTATAAACAAAGATACTTAATACTACATTAGATGTAAAAATATTTTTGTCATAATTTTAAAATATTACATTTACTCCAAAACATTACCTAATTTCATGTTGCCCATACTTAATTCCGTTGGGTTCCTTCAATAATTGTATAAAAAACGTATGTATTTCAATATAATACACATAAATATACACTGAACTATACATGTACAATGGAAATAAGAAAATTAGAAACATAAAAATCCGCAAAAACAATTAACAAATTAATTTACTAAGTAATTATAATAATCATTAATACATTCATAATTTATATATCTCTTTTACATCCCTGTATCCAATTAGCGCATTTTTAATTCCCTCAGTATATTTCAGTTTTTAATACATCGATATGAAAATTTCGGTTTGAAACTTTTCGAGAATATAATAACATAAGTGCAATGAACATTCTATGAAAAATTACGGTAAAATACACATGGTTAGTGAGGTTGACTGTTATGATCCATTTCTAGGCATTTGGAGAACTAAATACTGTTCTTCAAGAATATAGTCTCTTACGTATAAAATTCAACAAAGTGAACAAAGTGAAGTGATGAAAACACAACACAGTTTCCACTGTCGGGTAATGCGACAGCACGTGCACGTGCCATCACAATCCGTGGCACGGGCCGCGCCGTGCGGAATCGCGGAACTCATTACTACGCGACTGTATATTTATTAAAATTAAAGAGAGATTAGAAAATAATGGCATGTTAATATTATTCATAGCTTCTTAACATTATCACATGAATAATTTACATCTTATTGGTATGCGTGCAACAAGACGAGTGTAAATGGAAAACGTTTTCAGGGGTAACATTTCTTACGGAGAGAAAATTACATTTCAAAATAATTTGTTTGTAACAGGCGTCATAGTTCGATATGAGATTAAAAACTGGGATCAAACGGAGTCTCAATGTAATGTCAAAGTCTCAATGTCGCAAAGTCGCAAAACACGTAATGTTAAGAAAGGAGCGCGTCCTCCCTGCACGACATGACATGCTCACTAACTATAAAGTTCTGTCGGGTTGAGCCATAACGTTTAAAACTAATATATATTGTGAATACGTTATTATAGAGAGAAACGGTAACTGCGCTATCATGTGGTTAGATCGTTATCGTTTATTGTTCTTTTATGTGAATATGTATCGGAGCGAACCGGAGATGATCTACGTGATGTTGAACGCTATTTTATGCCCAAAGTCCGTAACAAGCAGTAATCCTACTGAGGCAGCACCGCGCGCCTGGAGCCTGCGGCTTGGAGAACCAAGTATTTACTTAACCGATGCTGTCACGCGATTCACAACTTGATTTCATTTACTATGTCAACGTCGATTGTAAAACGATTTTTCGTTAAAAGGCTATATAAATTTGATCAAGAAAAGGAGTGTTTTGAAGTCTGATTGTTTAAATTAATACTATGAGGAGGTAAACTTTATTTCAATGGATGATGTGTAATCTCCAATTTAATAAACTTTGGTTTCAATAAGATTACTTATAGATTGCGTATTAAGTTATTTTTT
The DNA here is from genome assembly GCA_921293045.1 of Aplocera efformata. NCBI lineage: Eukaryota > Metazoa > Arthropoda > Insecta > Lepidoptera > Geometridae > Aplocera > Aplocera efformata. The sequence continues at coordinate 14,394,381 of OV121041.1, forward strand.
TGTAAATTACGTTGGTCACACCAATATTTGTTACCCGACCTACATCGCAGAAGAGCGCCCTCCCAGCGGAATACACATAACATACAATAACCTGAAGGTGGAACATCTCCGGCATGATGACGAAGGGAGCGGCCGCCGCGCCCTCCAGCAGCGTGGCCGCCTGACAACTGCCACACTATTTTAGGAAAACCGAGCCGTAGTGTTACATCTTGGATGGCTTAAATGCCAAGGTCAGCCACGCGCTGAGCCGATGCGCTAGGGATGTCCAATATCTATACGAATATTATACCTGTACCATTATTATCAACATTTTAGTTTCGATAACAATTATCTAGAATGATCCTTTTTTTCATAGAGGAAAGGAAACAAAATGTCTAATTTTTCGAAAAAAATGATGATTGGAACTTGGTAGGCATCATCGATAATATTCTGGTATGTCTATTTATACTTAGTAATAAGAAGGCTTAGTAATAGTGATCTCGTAGGCAAATATTTATCTAAAAAAGTGACGCCTTCAACAGTTCTTTGAAGAATTCAGAAGATTTTTTATTAACTTACACTTACTCGTATTATGTTGATTTTTAGATTAATCTTATATTTAAAATAGATAGATTCTGAACACTCAATTTCTGATCTTATAAATATGGAGTTTTTCTCGAGGTCTTACTTTTTGTAGTGTCTACGATCTACGACCATGTCACGGCATGTTATGAACCACGTGCCACCCGCTACATGTTTCTACAGATAAGCTCACAATTGTATTTTATAAGATGGTCCGCAACACCCTGCAACATACTTACGGTAATGCTATACAATACGCTAGCTAATATGTAATTTTCATAAATTCATAATACGAGTACCTTGAAGTCTCAGTCTTTCTCTTTCACACTACCGTTGTGATACACAGTCTGTTGCTCTCTACCTGTACCTAATTCCTACAATGTTGCTTACCTTTCGTCCGAGCCTTATTCATATTTGACAGATTACGCTGCTTTTAACATTATGGACAAATGTTTTATATAATGTCATTTAGTCTCCTGTTTCGGTGAAAAAATGTGAAAAATATATTAGTTGGTCAGCCCACCCCTATGAAAATTAGCGTATTCAAAATGGTTCTTGCACTACTCGTATATGATCCGGCTTTATTTTTAGGATCCCTACTCGGTTTTCTCATTTGATATTCCGTTTTGGGTTTCCGAATGCAGCAAAATAGTTGTAAAAAAATATTGTATCACATCCGTTCCCAAGTTTTCGTTCGTAATGATCACAGATTTTTTGCCAGGAATTTTATATCGCGGACCGAGAAAATGGCCTGCATGCATCCAAAAATAAGTAGATGTTTTTAAAGCTTTTGATCGCAAACCTTTGAGGTCGTTATGTTAGTACTTGTATGCTGTTTATTCGTTGACTCAAAATAAGACCATCATTTCGGCTACTCGGGCTCTACTCGTGTATGAATTGCCATTGAATTGTACACGATTAATGGCAGAATAAATGGGGTTAAGTATTTTAAGCAGTTTAACAAAGAAATTAACATAACTGGAAGAGGCAAGGGAAGAAATAAAAAATAAATAAAAAACACCGGTCTAGCTGATAATCATAGTTGTAGATATAAGATTTTTCCTGGTGATCGGATATTAAAAAATGATTTATCTTTCTTGTTAAAAAATGTTTTTTTTTAAATGTATTGAAAAGGCGACCAAAAAATACGAACCTATAATGTGAAAATGCCTATTAAGCCCAACCAAATCTTTCATATCAATAAACTCATGTATTAAATAAAGTTACCATTCGTGAATTGCCAAAAGTTGCCATTCGTAAATACTGCAGAAACTGAAATCAAATTTGGCAAAGACCGTGAATGATACCAGCAGCGGCACCCGCAGCACCAGGGGGTACTCCAGGTACGCTCCTGTCAGCGGCACCCGCAGCACCAGGGGGTACTCCAGGTACGCTCCTGTCAGCGGCACCCGCAGCACCAGGGGGTACTCAAGGTACGCTCCTGTCAGCGGCACCCGCAGCACCAGGGGGTACTCCAGGTACGCTCCTGTCAGCGGCACCCGCAGCACCAGGGGGTACTCCAGGTACGCTCCTGTAAGCGGCACCCGCAGCACCAGGGGGTACTCCAGGTACGCTCCTGTCAGCGGCACCCGCAGCACCAGGGGGTACTCCAGGTACGCTCCTGTCAGCGGCACCCGCAGCACCAGGGGGTACTCCAGGTACGCTCCTGTCAGCGGCACCCGCAGCATCAGGGGGTACTCCAGGTACGCTCCTGTCAGCGGCACCCGCAGCACCAGGGGGTACTCCAGGTGGTGGTAACAATTTTGGACTAATAAATATTTATAAGCCAAAGTCATTATTTACATTTATTTCCTCATCTTTTTGGCAAGCTATCCTCACGGAAACTGTTCATCTTGCGGTCATCATTGTGTAATCATCCAATCATGACTACAAAGCCAATTTTTGGAGTAAAAATTACAATCTAGTTGTTTGAATCTAACCAATGAAATCTGTATACAATTGTTTCAAAATAATTTAAGCGTATCCATGCTGATGTGAAGAACTGTTCCCATTTTTGCCAGACGAACCTACACACAGTATTACATCGAAACCTTAGGGAAGATTTAAAATGTCTTCCGAGAATACAGAATTGAAAAAAAATACGTTGCACACTCGTACATTTACCAAATGAAGCATAAAACCGTTTATAGGTTGATTCGGATCCGCTGAAAAGAACGAATTTGTACATTTAATACTTCACTTTACTCATCTACTCGTACATACCCTCGTTTCATGTTTACGACGTAACAAATGAGTAAATTCTTAAGCAGTCGGGACTCGCCTTTACTTATTTTGATTGCTTCTTGAGACTTGTTTGAACGTGAATGCGTAACTTTGATAGGTTTCTTCACGTTTATGCGAAATAACTTTCAATACGATATTATTTTCAATCTTGAGTACCTACACCGAAAATATTTTGATTGGATACACATGACCTTTGGTGGGCTATGCTCCTGCCGGTCGCGGGTACCCTTAAATATAATAAAGTATTATAGAACTTACGGCAATAAAATTACTACTACTCGTACGACATCTGCTGCTAAACATGCAAGTAACGGGAGCAACGGGAAGCGATCATACTTAGGGTGGGAGGACCTAACCTGCATTGCTATTGTTTTAAACGGAGGTAACCCCTTAACACAGTTGGGCTATAGCACGTTTCATCAGTATTCAGTATTTATAAATTGAAATAAAAAATATATATACCTCCTCGTGCTAGGCAAGTCACATTATACACTGATAATTCAAATTACATTTTAGACCATTCAATAACCCAAAGAATATCATCAATACAAAATATAATCAATTGCATCTAGAAATTTTGTTAAAATTATGGATATCATTATATTACACTGTGTCGAACAACAGGAGGTTATATTTCCATAGAATTTAACGAGACAAATAAATAAAGTAACTAAATATTTTTTTAAATCTGGTTTATTTTCAAGCTACGAAAATAAATTACGTTAGACTAACTAAAATTGATTTTTAATTTTTGCGTGGGCAGGATACAATTTTCCAAAATAATGCGAGCGGAGCTCGGTCGCCCATCTGCTAAATGTTAAAAGGCGTAAGTAATTACATTTTAATCAGATAAACACCTCGGTCGAACAAACATGTGGGACATGTGGACTGCCACGCTTCAGACACGTCATCTGTTACACGCCGTGATCGATACATTTACTATGATTGGAATCGGAGCATCATTCTTTTTTCACAAGTGAAAATTCGAAACAATGAAATACAGGTTGCTATACTACGCGTCGCTAGTCTGGCGCAAGCGCAATACGTCACGATCATGTCGAGGTCATCGGTGACGCGAATCTATAAGTTTTACCCCTAAGAAAAATCGTCAATGCGTCTAAAGAAGTTTTCACTTCAAAAGAACATGCCTGCATTGAAAACCTCCTCCTTATTTTGACGCCAGTTGAGTAGTATTTCTCCGCGTGTCCTTGGAGAAGAGGTGAAATGGGTTCTTGAGTGTCTCTCGGCGAAGGCGCCGCGACGCCGCGACGAGGACAGCGTTATCTTCAGCCTTCGTCCATTAAAAACAAAGGTGAGTTCATCTTATCGAAATTCAAAAAGGTATTATTTGTATTTCAAGATCGTGAAGTAAAATACGCGTATATGACAGCGGTAGCACCACACAAATATGTACATTTTACATATTAGTGTTGCTGATTTGCAATATTAATAAATAGATTAATATTCATGGACATTTACACAGCGCCATCTAGACCCAAACTAAGCATTACTTGTACTATGAAAACCAGATAACTGTATATATATAGTAATTCTTGCTTATAAATAATTATATATAGTACATATCAACACCCAGCCACAACAAACATCTATAAAATCAACAAATATAATATATCTGCTTGGGTGGGAACTGAACTCATGACCTCCAGCGCAGAAGACAGAGCTACAACTGAGGTGTAAGTGAGGTGCCAGTCCAAATGCCAGAAAAAAATATTATACTCCAAAATAATAAACGTAAGTTAAAACAGGGCACTCCTTACTGCGAAGGGACCTATTTTCTACTGCATTATTTACTAATCAAAGTGAAGTAAAAAGTTAATAGAAGTAGTTTTAAAAGCATTACAGTTCCATCCGACTCGCCGCCGGGACACTCAGGAAATTAAAAGAGAATCCGAGATAAGAGTCGCTAGTTTTCAAGAGAACGAGATGTAAATAACGAGGAATAAATTAAAATTGTCTGTCTGTTTGTAAACAACAGTTGGGGCTCGCTTTTGGAGCGAAAGTTGTTGTAGCTAATGCACTCCTTCAACTTGCAATGTAAAGGTGGTGCTTAGGGCTTTTGAAAATGTAAATGCTTTTTACTCGGAAGTCAGTTATGTAACTTGCAGGGTAAGGGAAACTCTTTAACTAAACCTACAACGTCTGTTAGAGGGTTGTAATTCTTGCACTAATATGTGGATATGTTTTATTATTTCGAACATCGCAAAGACTAAAATGCAAAGCAAACAATACCAAACCGTCTGTGACACTTAACTATCATCATAGGCCATTCAAAGTTACAGTTCTGTTTCTTAGTACAAATGGTGGTTTAATAGTATACGAAGTAATTATGCAGCTCATTTTCTATTGGCAGATCTTCCGATTATAAGTATCGCCATATTATGTCGGCATGTTCTCACAAACATATCATAAGAAAAAGATCGAATAAAAATTCCATAAAGATGTATGTGTACTCGCGAAGTTAAAGGCATACCACACTACGAGGTCGCTATTTGCCGGCGACAGGCGAGAGGAGAGAGGAGAGAGGAAAGAGGGTGACAAACGAGCCCGAGTGCTTTGTAAAGTGAAACTGCTAACACTACACTATTTATAGACGATGTCCCATCCCTCTTTCTGCTGATTTCGTGAGAGCTCAACCGACTTTCTTTGGCGTTACATGTTTGTTGAAAAAAGCAAGTTTAATCAGATCTTCACAGTAGTTCTTGTAACATTAAAACTGCGCCTCTCTCGGATGTTTTTTCTTTCATATCCAGGAGCGGTCGCGGATAAAGAGCAATATATCATTTTGCGAACCGTTCTTACATTTCCTTTGAAAATAATCTCCCCGAGAAATTAAGTTTGTTCTGAGCCGCGGCCCTCTCGATGTTATTCCGCTATTTACAAGGCAATCTACATACATTTCAGAGTAACCCGCTCGTGTAGTGTTGCCACTTTAGCCGGAGCCCGTGCGTACATACGTCGGGTCTCTCAGTATTCATTTCGTCTGGTTCACGGTAACCATGTCTTCAAAACAGAGGATTCCAGGTTCAATCCTCAGCCAAGAAAAAACATTAGTGTGTAGGCTTGTAGGAGTTTGTTATTAAAAAGGAATGGAACGACGAGGTAGCCCTGATGAAATAATATTTGCAATTCTCTACGTGATAAAATTTGGAATTCGCTTCATTAATCGTCAAGATTTTTATCAGATATTTATACCAGTGAGATGAAATTCAGAACGAGCGACACACCTACGAGAATCGTAGTTTTGCCACCGAACCACAAAGCCTTTTTTGAAAATAAAGTTGATGTATTTATTTAATGATTTTGTATATAAGTATTCTATCCGGTATCTAGTTCTCATAATATAAGCTTTGCTTAGTTTGGGGCTAGATGGTGTTGTGTCAAATTACCACAAATATATTTTTTATTTTTTTATAGAATTTTCATTCTGAACGTTGGTTTTCTTTTCTTATCTTAATCCGATGCGTGTTTAGTATATGATATTATTTCCTAAATTTCCGGCTTTCTGATTGTTCTTTAGAATCCCTTCCAGGTCTGTAGCGTGTCTGACAGCACCCACATTCATCTTTGGAAGACAGATGAGCTCATAGAGAGCCCAAAAATACTTAATGTGTTTTTTATCGGCCCGCAGTGGTAAGAAGCTATTCTTTTTGCCGCAAAAGTACCGAAACCCATTTGCGGCCGTTTACAAAGTTCATTTTCGTAATTTATGGAGGGTTTGAAGTGGTCGTCCCCAACCAGAAACTTTTTATTTCAAGAACAATTTAACCCGAGACAAGCAGTGTGCATTGGTACCCGATCACTGCCCGCGCCCACCACGAACTTTGTAATGAACGGAAACATATATACGTAATCACTCGCGTTTATTGAAAGAAGATTGATTGAACTTTATTTAGTGACGTGATGACGTGATAAAGTTTAAGGTGTGCTTAAAAAATAATAAATGTTTTAACTGTAACATTATTATTTTTTCAATTGCGATGCCTGTGCTGTGCTGTGTCACGAGAGAAATGTCCACTTATCGAGTATTTTTTTTTAACTGAGCACTTCCGTGGTTCTGGGGTCTCGTTGAGATGTTAAGCCATGTTGGAAGAATAAGGGTACCTTTAAAACTCCGACACTAGAGTTTGCCACTTTCTAATACAAAAGAAGAAGTAGAATCGAGTTGTTATTGTTTTTATTTAATTATTATGTTTAATGCATGTAATTCACGGATTCAGGCGTGGATTTAATGCATGTAATTCATGGACAAGTCTATGCTTAGATGATCTGAATAGGGGTATATGATACACCTAGCTAAGTTTGAACAGCTAAATAGCTAAATAAAAAATTGAAGCACGGAGCTGAGTTTTAGGGAAACTCAGCTCAGCTTTTTTCCCTAAAACTCAGCTCAATTTTTTTCTGGTGTTGTGCGAATGGCACAACCCATTAGAACTTGTGGCACTGTACCGAGCAAGCAGTGGTACACTCGAATGGCTGGTTCTAGTGGACGAGAGTCGGAGCCGGTGGTGTTACAGGCACGAGAGGCATGACACCCCCGCTTCGGGCGACGGGGGTCCTCTCATACGTTAGGGAAGAGTCGTGTCGATAACCACCTGATATCAAGTAGGTCCACTCGTTCCGCTACCGATGTTACATTAAAATGGCATTTCATTCCCTCGTTGGGCAAATTTGTCTCACTTCAGTGCTCATATTTTATATCAGCTCAAAAATTGAGCTTTATAACTTCGTAATGTCATTAAAATTAGCTGCAAACTGCGAGAAAACTTACGACAAATTTCTAATTCATAGTTGTTAATTCATAATGTAGTTTGATAAAGTAATTACGGAGCTTTCAGTGAGAATAACGCGTGTTAACATTATAATTACTAAATACTATAATTTTCTAGATAAGTTGTGATAATGAACTGTTGAGCGGGGATAATCCGCTCTCCGGGATATCGTAATGAACTCGATCCACTTAATTAACGAAGTTAAAACTGCAGAAGTGGGATAACGACGTGGGCTGGCACAACGAACTATCGGACAGAAGGATTATACTACTCGTATGAGACGGACACCAGTGATCACAATCTGTTCACAATGACCACATTCTATTCAGTGCTAATAGCCACGGTAGAATGGAGGCACTTCTGCAAGGAACAATGATTAGTTATGAATTTTTTAAATTTTATTTTTTCAAATATTTTAGCATAAACTTCCTTCGATATTAGTTTGTCGACGTTTTAGTTGTAGAAAATATTTAGCGAGAGCCGAGCGAAGAGATTAATAGATGGATGATACATGTATGAACCGACAATAGCTCTAATTTTTTATTTATTTTTTAATACACGTATGTCCCTTCAACTTTTATGTATAAAAACAATAACATTTGAACGTAAAATAATTACATCAGAGAAACAATTTTAAAGCGTTGATAATAATGCGTTGTTTTTCGGTTATGAGTTGAAGATTATTGGATATTCGCACATACAATTCAAAACTTGGAAGATATTGTATTCACTCACTCGCGCTATGCCAGCGTAAGTCTATATGAGATCGGTGACTTGAAGAATGACAAATAATTAACAACAAATCTCCCGCGGGAACAAAACTGTAAGGAACATCGGCGGGTAGTGGCTCGCCTCTTAAGGTGCTACCGAATCCACTTCGGTGTGTGTCAATTGACAGGTACCTCCATCTTCCTTAAACTTGAGGTCTACAAGACAAGAGGAGAAATTCCGTCCTTTTGTCGTAGACAAATATCAAACACGAACAAAACGGTACGCGAATTCGTTTATGGTTCGGGCGGCAAACTTATGTTTTTACTTACTGTCTCCCGCCTTCGGTGTTTTCTAACTCATACATAACAATTATTATTTGTATGTAGCTCATATGATACGAGTCTTTTTAAAAGTAACGAGTAGATGTCTCCTGGGTAAACATGATCCAGCAATTTGGCCCCGTGGTGAGACGGAACCACAAACCAAACGCAAGCCAATCATACCATACTTTAAATTACATTTCAAAAGCTTTTCCGGTTTTATTTTCTTATCGAAGTGAGCCGGTGTTACACTTCATGTTAAACAGTTCGCTACGATTTCACACTGTAACTGACTCAACCGATAAAATCATTAATATAATTTGCACACACGTTGTCAGGGCACAGAAATAAATTGATTGACAAAATCTACATAAACCTTTTATTAAAACTTGCCGCAGCGCGGCTTGAGGCCCCCGGGGCCCTCGAACAGTCACCCGACATCCTCCCGGCACACAAGGGCCCGCCAGCCGACGGACCCCCAACATAAACACGGTTCAGCAAATACGAATGTTATTGATTCTGTTGTCGCAAAAAATGATTCAATTTCGTAATGGAATGATGGATATTGACCCACTATTTTCATAAGGGTGACAATTTAGGTCTACTGGAATACCATTCGTTCATTTGGGATTTGTAAACTACAGCGGTGTAATACATATGCATCACTTACAGGTATTTTTTCAACCTAGTAACAATTTTGTTATTAATAGAATATGTCTTATAAATATATTGATTATAGTTACACACCGAGTTAAATTTTTATCTGATTAAAGTGATCAGCTTCCCTGTGTTAAGTGGATACCGCCATGTAATCGGCGGCGGGAACAATATACTGACGAAACTCTCCGTTACCTAATATAAATCTAAGTCGCATTGAGTAACGCAATTGCTCTGAGACGATAAGATATCGTTTTTGCGCCTGTAATTTCACCGGCATCGACACCCTTCCGTGTGACGCGACTGTGCATAATGGCGGAATATTAAGTATGGCGACAGTATTTCGTACAAATTTGGCACAATGTCTACTTTTATGTTGCTCCTTTTGCACTATCCGGGGAGACACGTGGACTTTGAGGGTACTTACACATATGGCCGCGAAGAATAATCGCCATCTCGGATATTCTACAAAAATTTTAGCCCGTTACGACTTATAGTTCAAAATATACAGTGCTTTAAAGATTAGACAGACAAACGTTGAAGGTAGATAGATAGATGTGCCCCTACGTACGGAACATCGACAACACCTATCCAACGCCGACAGACAGGCCACGCGCAGCCTGAACCAGTTGTTATGTATCGAAGGTAAACACTAATAAAGGATATTCAAATCATCAGCCCCTCGGGGGTTCAAATGTAGGATAGTAAAAGTTTATATGGAAATTGATTCTCGAGGGGGTCCCCGAAGGAGAGGCCCATCGATCACGCGGTTATTATGAAATGAAACGCCTACTATTCAATCATATAAAAGAAAATAAGAAGTTGAATCGGAGTACATTTCCATGTTCTTCTAAAGTTTCCGTTTCATGAAAAAACTCCATCAATCAACACTAGCACGTTAAATTCATTTTTGTCGACATGGATCGGCACTTGACTCCGCCAGGCCAGAGCGGATATTTTTAATTCTATCAGCGAGTGAACGGGTGAATGTGTTTGCTATGTCAAGTTAATATCAACCAGCTTCCATCTGCCTCCCAGCAAACAACTTTTGTTCACAGCGCCTCACTCAGGAGCTGGCCGTACTCAGGTTCACGACGCCTCACTCAAGAGCTGGCTGTACTCAGGGTCAGAGCGCCTCACTCAGCAGTAGAGCTTGAGCAAAGTTCGCCCGGAGAATTACTGCCTCCACGACTTTTTTTATACGACTGGTAATTTGTCAATCAGTGATGCACTCGCAATACTGTGTTCCGGTAGAAGGGTTTGGATGTGAATCACAAGCACATGATACGTGCCATCCCCGTCTCGGGTGATGGACGCAGCAAGATAAAACTCAGTTTAAGACCCAAGTCTTATTCTGAGTTGTATTACTGTTGTCATGGGCGGGGGTAACCACTTACCACCAGGCGGGCCTCCTGTTCGTTCCGTCAATCCGTCAAATAAAAATTAAAATAAGTGTGTGAAATGTCCAGGAATCTTTATTTATTTATTATCATTATAGTAAAGTCGGACCGTGTACTTGATATCGGGCTGGCAAGACATCGAGGGCCACCACAGGTGCAAAATCCCATCCAAATTTGCATAAAAATAAACTATTTCCCTTCCAGCACGTACTCGTTCGTATATTTTATGATGAAGCAGATATTAAGCTGCGTTATCCACAGTCGAATACCATAACTTTGGGTAAACGTATTGCCTGTTTATTTAACGGCTATCGTAAAATAACGCAATAAACGAAATGATGGATGCCTCCAATAACTTTTATAATGTGAATAAGGCTTATACTTTTGGATTCGGGTCACCGTTAAGGGGAGAAGTGCGTTACATTTTATTTCGTTGTACAGGGATGATCTACTTGGACCCGATCCCCTGAGACATATTGTATTCCTGTAATATTTAATATTCTGACTCCGGATATCGACCTCCAAAACGCGAACGCATTGTCAATAGGCTGTTTTTCTGAAACTACATAATGTATTGTATACGTTAAGTAAATTTCTAAAGTTTTTGACATTTGTCGTCTTTCGTGCTTCAGAGGGTACGTAAAAGTACCACTTAAATACTGGCTATCTTGGTAGAGACTGGTAGCATGAAAAATCTGGGAGTAGACTTGGCCACACTCTGTGATAAAAGAATAAAGAAGATATCATTACCTATTTAGTACAAGTTTTAATAGGCTTTATTGTGTTTTATTTAAGGTTGAAAAAATTGGATAAGCTTGTATGTTATTTATTAAAATTTAGCTTTATTATATCCCACGTGAAGCTATAACGTTGTAATAAATAATATAAGGCTGCAATCTATTCAGATAGCTGGTAACTTCCTGCGCGACGGAGGTGCGGGGCGAGGCGGCGGGGGATTAGTGAGAATTACTTATCTGATTTTCCTTTAAGTCAGTAATCACCATTCTATGTAAACTGTCCTGAGATAAAAATATTAAAAAAATAACATTGTTTTCGATTCTCAAGGAGCGATGATATAACTTTTTACAGTTCGTTACAAAACAAATCTTTTTGTAAATATTGTAAGACAATATTAAACTACACGGCTGACTCACTCTACTAAACCAAACGGTAATCTAAGGCAAACAATAACTACCCGCACATGTATAAACCCATTACTTATTTATTCAGTAGGCAAAAACACGGGTATTTTTAATGAAAACATGAATGAAAGGAATGCTTCAATTTTGTTTTCACAGTGATGTTGAATCTTCCGCTTTGATCCTCCTCGTTTGGCGCGAGCTGCGAGCTGCGAGTTGCGAGCTGCGAGTTGCGAGCTCGCGAACAAATCATACTCTCTTTGTGCTCCCGAATGTTACTCAAGGCTGGTCACGTTCTTATATTGAAAAGTAATTGAAATTTGTTCGCATTCGAAGCAGCCTTACGTAACCATTGCAGGGATACCGTCTCCCGCCCGAGAGTGAGCCACTGAGCCCGATTCGCCATTTTCATTTATGAACGAAAGGTACTCGTATTGTAAATGCAAACGGTTTGGATAAGATCATCTCCAATCTCTTCGCCGATCTCAGAAATTAGTTGATCAACGATTAAATCTAATCTCATCCAATCATCGCTTGGGAAAATTTGAATGTTGCCAATCACCGTTCACAGAGACTATTATTTAAATGGATCAGTATTTGGAGAGGCCCTAGTGGATATAATATTACGGAGATTCTAGAAAGTATCAGTCTTTTTGTTAAAGGTATGCCTGCTTTTTACACAAAACCCTACTGCAACCATCATGATATCAACGAAAATTTGACGACTCCTTGGCTTAGATGGCAGTAGCCCTGTCGTCGGAGCGAAGAGTCGATTCCCGGTCGGGGCACAATTTGTGTGGTGAGCATGAAGTTTGTTCTCGGGTATTGGGTGTTCGTCTTGTGTTTTTTGTGTTTATCCATACCATCTGCGACACACGGAATCTTAGTGCAGTATGTAAACACTATTATAATTTTACAATGTAAGGGAATATTTAAAATATAAGAAATAATGATAACATGCGGTTTTTGTTTCACATTTGTTTTGTTTTATATCTATAATATTTTTTGACTTAAACTGAAATATATATACTATCTGCATTCCGACACAAAAATATTTGATTTGAAATGCGTTTCTGAGAACGAAGCAAGAGGCCCACATATAAAATATGTACACCGGTAAACTCATAACACTCATTTATTTGGCGGAGTAAGCTAAAAATCTCGTTGGCCCCGATAGGGTCGCGCGGCCTTTATCCTGCGAAAATAAAATAAACAGCATTACCGCCGGCGGCGAGCGGCCGGAGAGATGGCGGGGAATTCAATAAGTGCGGTACAACGCGGTCGGCGGGCTTACACGGCCACGGAGATTACACTGGTACAGGCAGTTTGTAGCTTCGCAGCTAGGTAAGGAACCCTGGATGATAACTGAAGGGCTTTGAAGTAATTGGAGTTGTTATATATTTTTTAACTGAAACTATGGCAAAGGATTTGTGAGGAGATTTTGTTTTTTCTTTTTATGTACCTAAAGTAGCGGGACGAGTTGAAAGACCACCTGATGTTAAATGGTTACCTCGGCCCATAACAACAGCAATACGACTTAGGTCCTCCCCGACCGAAGTATGAGAAGACCCGTCGCATCCCGTTGTGCCCGTCACCCGAGATGAGACGTAACATCCTGGATGTTACGTCTCATACGCATGTGATTTAACCGGCACCCACACCCTTCAACCGGAACACAGCAATGCGAGTGCACCACTGCTTGGTGGCTGTTTACCTGGTGTGGAGGCAGTACCTACCTACTTCTCCGGACGAACTTTGCACAAGTTCTACTGCCACTTCTAGTACTGTAGGGTCTCTGAGGACGCGAGCAACAGGGGTACAGTTGCTCGCGTCCAGATTGGAATGAGTGTTCTCTGTGTGACCAAATCCAAACCTGTGAAACAGTACGCCTCCTGGTTCGGCAAACATTATTTTTTTTATGACTAAAATGTGTGTTCTCGGGTCTTGGATGCTTATGCTCTATTTTAGAATGAGTGTTTGATACATGCGATACACGATACCTATAACATATAATATGGTATACATTTTTTTGGTATACATATAATACCAAAAAAATCAGTGCAAAAATTATACATGAAGAGGTGAAAATTATGAGAACAATTACTTAATGCATCATTTTTCCAAATATATTAGTTACAATATTATTATTTTAATTCAGTAGTTAAAACATCATTAATAAAAATAATCAAAGCTGTTAATAAAAATATTTTTTTCAATTTTACTTTTTCAAAAGTAAATTCTCGATTTGGTCGTTCACCGTATTGAGACGGGTGAAATTACATGGGCATTGTCCAGATACCTACTCGAAAAATAGAACAGTTGAAGTACCCCTCGGTGCTTAACAAAATTCAGTACAGAGGTCAGACGGACCGCAGAGGACGGGCACTCGACGGCAAACAAGCAATTCCATTACGAAGCCTTTTCGCTAAATATTCAAATTCAGCAAAAAAGGTATAACGCAAACTTTTAAATTGCGTGTTTCATGGCCGCACCGCCGGGCACCCCAGCAGCGGGCTGGCCAGCGGCGCCAGCCCTTGCATGATAACACTTTTTTTATGGTACCGTACCCCAAAAGTTAAATGGAACCCTTATAGGCTTCACTTCGTTGACCGTCTGTCCGCGCTGTCAAGACCCTTTTTTTCAGGAATGCGTTGAGGTATTAAATTTAAATTAATATCAAATACCCAAATCTGCAGTCCCTAGAAGCTGTGAAAAAATGGAACTTCAAAGTCAACGCAATCAAGAGATACGATCGTTTATGCTCCGTTTACGCCGCATATTTTGACTCTCGCTTTGATTGGGAATCAAAACCTATAGGCTGATTCTCGTTGACCTAAAACCATGAAATTTGACAAGAAGCTATGCGCTGTAGCACAGGTAACGGAATAAATCCAAAATCCGTAATAGCACAAAAAAACATAATGCATGGAAAACCTACAAATTACACGTTTACCTACAAGTTTGTACGGATCCCTCGGTGCGTGAGTTGACTCGCACTTGGCTGGTGTTTTATTTAGGTGTGCGTAACGAACGTGTCAACGAAGACGTATTAGTAAACATTCAATGCCTGTCCGTGTCTGTATGTCTGTATGTCTGTATGTCTGTATGTCTGTATGTCTGTATGTCTGTATGTCTGTATGTCTGTATGTCTGGCCTACCTTGAAAGCGCTGTGCCTCTATGTTTGTCCCACTTTGAAAGCGTTGTCTTTACCAACCAAAAGTAACAGTAGAACTTGTGTCAAGTTCGTCCGGAGAAGTACTGTCCCCAGCTGTCTGACTAATCGTAATCCGCCGCCAAGCAGTGGTTCACTTGCATTGCTATGTTTTGGTAGATAGGTGTGTGTGGGTGTCGGTGAAACTACAGGATTCGACTTGGGTTTTCAAACACTTCGAGAACTGGAGTCATTTTACCGCAATACTTTACTCTACTTATACGAGTAAGTACTATTACTAGAATTAATTTGACGGGGCTTAGGTTCAAATCAATCAAATCATGGTAAAAATGTACGCGGACGAAGTCGAGGGGAACAGTTAGTTTAGGGAACACCGAGTCCAAATATTTGTCAATGGGTCTCAATGTACAGAACCCTGGGATTGCCGAGCCCACTCAATTTGCTTCATTTCTACCCATCCCTTTATGCCAAATACGGCGTTATCTTGTTCGCGCCAACAATAGTTTTTTGTTCGCGACATTCCGCCTCGCCTAATCAGCCGTGCAATCGAGACCTCACTGCGACCTGACCTTTATAGCTAAAGGGTGTTCACAAAATGATCCTCGTCCCGAGTGCTCGCTTAAAGAATCTCGTTGTCTACGAAATTTAATGTTGTCTTATTATATTTCTATTCTAGTAATATTATGCCGGTGTAGTGAAGACGAGCGATTTATTTGAAGATTTTTTGAAGGAATCTCGATTTATTAATAACTATGATAGCCTGATAAATTGTCAAACAGCAATTAAATTAGGCAGTGTTGAGTCTGCAGCAGACGTGGATTTATCGCCACCGCGGTTGGTGGTGAAACACTTCTACCAACTGAGCTGTGAGGTCAGTCAAAATTATCACATGAAATTAAATTCTATGTGCATTACTTGAAAGGACTAAAAAGCTGTTTTTTCTGACCTACTAAAGACTTTAGTCCCCCTGTATTATGGGCCCCTTTGTGGGTTATTTATCTAAATAATTCAACGTCTGAGCTCTCGATGTCGCCCGCTTTGTGTTGTGGTTTATTGAGACGTTCGGGCGAGGGTGTTTTGTGAACACTTTTCTCGCGAAATCAATTCATCGAAAGCGATAGGATTGTGATACTAGGGCAGAACGAACGCGAATCATTTCGGACACGTTTTCTGTTACGTAAAGTATTCATTCTATTATAATTATATATTTTCTTTCTATATGTGCCTTATAGAAGAATACCCAAAAAAGAATCGAATTTTATGCAAGAAAATAGTTGACGACGACAAGTTGAGTTAAAAAAACACAAAGGCACGGCCGTACCGTCCTTTTCTCGAAGCTATACAGAGCATTTTCGATCCCCTGTGACTTCATTATGGATTAAGCTGATTTTATTGCCGCGTGCGATTTCCAAGATATCACTTAAAAAAAAAACAAAGATGTCTAATATTGACACGGTCCCTATAAAATGCTGTTAGTGAACTAATTAGGTAACAATTTATAACAAAGTTGTCGGATAAATTCTTGTATAGACAGGTACTGAATAAATTAACTGACTTAGTTTTACATTACATCTTGTAACTTTTTGCAGCACAAGTACTGTGTTGAGAGACTTGCGTTTTTGGCCATGTTATAATATGTTTTTGATGGGATTCATTTTAATTGTTCAACTCAGAACTTAGTAATATCGTTCGTCTAGCATACTCACATTATCCCACTCTTATACGAGTAGCCAGAAATAGAAATATCATCTACTGACGCGTTGTGTAGGCACGTGTATACAATTTCTTACAAGTACAATTACAATAAAAATGGTCAGTTTTAATTAATAGATTGTATCTATTTACTTACGAGGTGCTCCTGTAGAAATTTCATTGAAGAAAATAAGTCGAGACCCGCCTTGGACAACTTTCTAGAAAGTATTTTCAAAAATGCCCTGACTTACTTTGACGCTTGTTAACATATTTTATTTAAGGAAGTTCCGCGATCCTAAATACATGCAGTCATCTACAAGTAGTCATTTAGTTAGGACGTCTTTAATGTTCATTTGACTATACATTTACTGTAAGATTTAACTTTAGGAGATTTCTGGTGAGACCTTGAGAAGAGGTGAGCGATATAAACAGCCAGTCTGTGTGTACTCGTATTTATTCCGTGAAGTGTATAGTGACATTACTTTGATGTTCAAAGAGCGCCTGAACAAACTTCATGATTAAATTAGGAAGTAAGTAGTAGTTCATTCGGCGAACATTACGGCGAGTTTTGCGGAAAAGTTTTATAAAACCCGAAATCCTTTTGATGGTTTCTGAAAATTATGTTAATGAAGCTTTCCAAAGAGAAGTTTGTATTGTAGACGGTAGATGGCAGTTAGTAAGCTCCACAGGGCTACCACAAATTTTTACGATGCTTCCAAAGTCGGTGTAATCGTGCAATTATTGTTTTATAGTCACCTCAGGGGCGCTCGTTAAGCTGCCAGCCCTGCTGCTGTTATATCGGAAGATACTGATTTTTTTATAAGCATAGAACTTGGAAAATTCTAGTTTAGGCTTACAACCCTGCATTAAGAATCGGAAAGCATGGAAAAACAGAAGCACAAGACAGACACCAAAGGCCCGAGAACAAACATTATGCTCACCACACAAAGTAGGGTTCCTACCAACTAAGATATGGAGACGACTAAGTCTAGGTTAACGCAGCTTATGCACGTGCAAAGTTTGGACTTAGGTACCTCCTGGAAGCTATGCGTTCCGGGGTAGGACGGTGATGCAAATTGAAAAAATCGTCAGAGGGTGCGGTTTACACTGGCACAACGAGGGCTCCATACCATTAATTATATTTTTAATTACAATAATTAAACGGATATATATTACGGTCCAAAAAGTATAAACAGTCAGTCGTTGTAGACTTTCTAATAGGGTTTTGTGAAAGCTGTGTTTGGGTACGCAACCCTTAAAAAAGATGGCTTCAGACTATATTTTTTAGGATTGTGTACCGATTTTGAAATCATAAAAAAAATTGACTTTCAGTTAAATGTAAAGTTTATTTCATGATACAGACAGTAGCATCCAATAATTGAAAGCATCATAATGCTATGGTCAGTTCCTACTCAACAACATAGCGTCAGTTTAACAAGTAGGGCTCAAGGGACGATTGCCGTAATGAGCGTGTGGACGGTAATTGTGGACTGTAGGTAATGAGCCCCCACTGACTGCCCCACCATTACTGGGATCAGTCTGTTATACTGATATATAGGCAGGGAAACTTCAAATTATTGCAGATATACCACATTTTTATTCTACCTTTGGTGGTTAGTTGTTCTCACATACCGCGGCGGTGACCCAAGTTGCATCGCGTTGCACCCATCACTCTGAGGATGTAACGTCTTGTAATTTCCATTGGACCATGGCAATGCAACTGCAACGTCTGTCTGTTCTACATTACAGTCTTAGTATTGTGAAATGTTATATAACGATGCTGACTTTCCATCAGGAGATGCTGGTTTAAATCCAGACGCCTCGATAAGTTTATCGCTCAGGAAATGTATATGCGCAGACGTTAGCCAATTCAAATTCTCGTAGAATATCTTCAACTTGACTCGTTCTTGCTGACGATAATCGTATATTTCATAAAACGGCTAAGTTGGCAAGATCAAAACTCTTCTACATATTTATTCAGAAAAACAAATAACAATATATTTACTGGAGAATAAAATAGTAAATTGCTTTACTGTCTTTAGTCTTTTTAAGATTCTATAAATCTCATGATTTAATTGATTTGGTATAATAACATTAAAAAATTGTATCCTTTCAAATAATCCGACCTATCCATGGTAAAACAATGGAAGCGACGCAAGCATTTCCAAGACGAAGTCCCTACTGTAGTTGACTCCACACGGTGTGAAGCGAACTGTTTATTGGTGTAATTTAATAAACAAGAGAAAAACAAAAAAATATATATTACGATTAAAAACCTTCAGCGGTTTATTTGTCTAACTTCCATTATAGCCTTCGCATCCGAACCACCCGCGTTCAAATCACTCGGTCCGTGGTAAGTAGCTCGCTCCACAAAGAGTTCCGGACAAGCGCTCAGGGCAGCCAGCCTCGAGCCGCGCTGATATAAAAGCGCTGATGCAAGAGATGTAATTGCAACCGCGCACAGACCACTCCGCGGTTAGCGAGCAGCTGCCGCAGCGTGTGCAGCAGTTGGTACCGCCTCGCCCCGGAGTACGGAGCAGTCAGTAAGGCCTCGCCCCAGGATACGCAGCAGTTAGTAAGCACGTCGTCTTGAGTGCGCGTCTTTGTGTCGCGAACAATGCGCCGACGTAATCCGCGAAAGTCCTTCAGTAATGAAAACCAGTGGTGGAGTGTAAACTAAACGCAGTAACACAATTTTGTCTTATTTTGACTAGGTTAGTACTTACACAGCGTACAGTAGCGATTCTTACTATCTATGTAACTGGCATCACAGCTTAATTCCTTCTGCTCCGTAGGTCTAGGGTTGATCCCACCCAGGACAAACATTTGTGTGACGAACAAAGAGGTTTGTTCTGTGTGTGGGTAAAAAAAACTACTTTATAAAATGTCCATGCGTATTTATTTATTTCCCTCGAAAGAGCCGCCGACTGTAATAGGGGTGTTATCTCGTAGTCCTACTTTTACGTCCCACTTTTCGTCGCCTTCCTTTCGAAACAATATATTTGTGACAACCTTGGCACTCCGCTCGACTCAGCTTATCCACGGCATACTTCGGTGCAACACTTATTAGTTGATACGGTAATGTTAAAGAGGCTACGTAACTTTTGCTAGATACAAGATTGTCCCCAAGCACTGAAGTGAAGACATGTGAAACCGTCGAAAGTTGCACTACTGTGAGCGTCCCGGACACTGCATCACTGTGCACTCCTTACTGCGACTGTAATCTGCGACTTGCAAATAATATAGTAGCTGACGCCGGGTCACTGACCTGAGAGATCTTATCTAGAATTACATTCTGTGTTAGCGGCTGGGTAGGTAGATATATTAATTATATTATTGTCAATATTTTGCAAAAATAACCAACATTTGTGTACAGTTGCTTCGAAAAGTGTTATATTAACGAGAGTAATTGTATCCTATAGTCTTAGAAAGAAACGTTTACACACTCATACCTCTGCACTAGGATTCCCTGTGTCGCAGATGGCATGGACAAACACAGAAACACAAGACAAACACCCAAGACCCGAGAACAAACTTCATGCTCACCACACAAAGTATGCCCCGGCCGGGAATCGAACCCGGGACCCCTCGCTTCGAAGGCAGGGCTACCACCAACTAAGCCACGGAGCCGTCTTTCACTTTAGACTTTAGACAAATTTTAATAATTTCATTATCACTTGGAGAGTAAAAGGTAAAAAGCTTATATCATTATATACGCGGTGTTAATCCCGCGGACGTTTTTATTTTTCATCAAAACTCCAAAACAGAGCAAATATCTCCCATTACCCAGAGTAAGTTTTGAGTTTCGCTGCCACTCCGGGTTCCGTAGCCAGCGACCCGCCGCACGCGAGAATTAATGAATCCCCATTGGAATCGGGTTAATGGAAAAAGCGAACAAATAATTGAAAAGCAAAATACGTGAAAAGTCACATATTGAATTCTCGTTCGAATTCCTCTTTTCATGTCAAGGAAACAAGCGCAGGGACGTTTGTTACGTTGTTACGTTGCTAAAAAGACATTTCCGGATTACTCCTCTGGGAAAACGACAGATGCACGCTGTTTTAGATGTATGGAACGTTCCGTCTGAACACACTGTATACTACTACAGTATGCTCAGACTGCTGAATAACCGACGACAAAAAAGTACGGTATGTATAACCAACTTGACTGTATGTTTGTTACGCGATATGTTTGCCAATTTGAATGATTTCATTTGATAAGATGCCTGGTGTGTGGTTGAGGTTGTTCCAAAGAAATTTTATGATAAAATTTCACCTCCAAAATAAGAGCAAAACCGACGTAAAATAAGAGGCGGATTATTGAAATATTCGATTTCATAAAGCAAACAGCAATTCAAAAAAATCTCCTCTCAGATTATAACGAGATACATCAATTTTACTGAAATCACCAAAATGATGACCCCTCTCGAGTGCTATCAATAATCATAAACGCTGATATTTGGCTTTATGACACAATCAATGAAAGTAGGATTCAAATAAAATTACCGTATACCTACTCCTTTTGTATATTTGCTCATATTCCAAACACGGTATATATCGGGTGTCGGTGTCTCGCGATGCTCTTTAGTCAAAGTCAAAGTCAAAAATACTTTATTTCCATTGAATTCTTTACAAATTACTAGGAACGTCACTTTTTTTAAATTATTTATGTACCATACAAGATCATGCATTCTTATTACTAACTTTAGCACTTCTTCAAACCCTATTTATGATCAGGAACATGCGCCGAGCATCGCTTCCTGAAGTGCCTAAAATGAGGAACAGAAGTTTACTTCGCCGGAATAGAGTAAACAATTATTATTGATAGAAAAGTATTTTGTGAACTTGTTATTATTGGAAAGCCTCGTATTCTAATTGCGGGAATCAACCGAGCAGTCCCGGGGCGCTCGCGCTGCACTCCGCCATTGTTCCCCGCGGCTCGGGTTTCCCGCCTAATTGCAGACGATTGGATGCCGGGCTGGATGGATCCATTCAGAAATTAAAAATCCTGAAAGCTAACAATCTATACAAAGTTATTGTTATCGCAAAAAATAACCTTTACAATACATACAAATAATGTATTGTAAGATTTCCTTGAGGGTTTGTTGTGATTCGAGTGGCTCGTTTTAATTGAGGTCACCTAACGCGATTCGTTCTCGGTGGAAGAGTACCGTAAAACCGATTATGTCTGTATGTGTTATGAGTTCCGAAATAGTTAACATAATAAATGAACATGGTGATCCCTATGGTATATGGCGCCAATTGGGGCCTAGCGATTGGGCTTCTTGTACGTCTTGGGTACGGAATCATAAGTATAAAGTATTTTTAAACCGTCAAAGTTAACAAGGTATCGTAAACTGAAACCCATTTATTCCTTTGGATCTCAGGTATCGTTTGGACACGGCACCTTGTAATACAACGTAAACCAAATTAAACAGTGGAGATGTATGAGTTTACACAATAATTAATTACGGCATGAATACGAGTACCAATTAAAAGAGCATTTAATTTCAAAGCAATCAACGGCCGACGGTGTGATTGTTGGCTTGCGTGATCGGTGTACATATACTCACACGCACAGCTACAATCCACACACACGCAGCACTAGTAACAGTAAATCTATCTCTGTATATAAAAATTAATTTCTATTCGTTAGCCTTGCTAAAACTCGAAAATGGCTAGACCGATTTGGCTGACTTATATTTAGTTGTCAACGAGACAAGGTTTGTTTAGTATTATTCCTTTGGAAAACTCACGGAAAAACTGAAACCACATTTTTCTATGGGACTTTTGGTACCATGTCGTTTGACAGTCGATTGTCAAATTGTAAATTAAGGCACCAACACATTTATCTTTATAACTTATAATAATATACTTTAGAGACAAACTTATCTTGCAATAGGTGTATTCTTACGTCGTCCAGGCACACCCATCGCTTAACACCGCGCGTGTGTGCGCCATACTAAAATGGAATGTTTCCATTGGGTAAGGATTTTTTTACCTCCTAAATATTCCGATATCTCAGGAAGCCGGGTAAAATATTATTTCCTTCAAATAATTCTCAAAACAATTGTAACATTTTATAACATACTACATCCGATATTGTAATATACTATAGTGTTGGTATAGATTTTCTCTCTCACAATAGCTTAGTTACTGGAAATGAATTGCTTATCCTAATCGCAGAAACTAACGGTATTCCTCAATAATGCCAATTCATTAATCAGAAAGGTTCAGGCGCAATCTGTAAGCGGCATTATCGCACGGCTAGGCTCGCGACCGGTGTACGCAGGGGTCCGGGTCCCTACGTCATGTTTACTAACACTTCAAACATATAGCCCGTAATGCTTATACAAATTGTTTTTTTTTTACGCGGGCCTCGAGATTGTTCCTGATTTAACGTTTAGGCAACATATTAACAGCTTATGTGCAAGAACATTTTAAAAGTCTCGGATTCATCCTGAGACTAAGTACAAGCTTTACTCAAATAACTATAATTAAAATTTTATACATCCCACTCGTCAGGAGCCATCTCGAAAGGAATGCCATCATATGGAATCCTCACGAAGCTAAATATAGCTGATGGTTGAAAAGATACAACATAAATTCACGTGTTTTTTGTATATACGGTGTACGGTACAAGAGAGTACGGTGTGTACCCTTTCTCCAATTAAAGTCATTGGAAGTTCAGACTTGCAATGACGATTTTAATTGGACCAAAAATCGCGCGTTCGTTCGACGCGATGCTTTCTCGCATTGCAAATCACTCTTTATTAGAAGTTCGTAAATTGCTAACGTTACAACATTGCGTGCGTTGTCATAGATTCTGTACGAGTTACGGCTGATACAGCTGTTGTTTGTATAAATGTTCGCAACGTAGCTGTAAGGGCTGTTTTTCTTTTTAATCTTTATACGCTGAATTTGTAACCCTACCGTTGGCTACCATAGTTATTATAGCCTTTATTTAATTCCGTTTTGTCGCAACAAGCGTACTGCGCGGAGAGTTTAGTGTTCATGAACTGACTTGGTCCATAATTATACTATGCTTATTAATGTAGTTACAAGATTACTGCGCGTACATGTTTCTTTTAGATAGATAGACAGACGACACTTAAATTGCACACCAAATAGGTCAAGTTAAAAATTCCAAATTAAAATTATTAAAAAGTTGACATAATGGCCTTGCTGCATATAGGTCTCTGCTGCCACTAAGTACCCAGTATTTGTATTATTACATTGGTAGCATTAGTAAAACATTGATAGTATGTTCGGTAGCAAATAAAATACATGTTTAACGTGGAAATATAAAAAAAATTATTTAAATATGTACGCCAGTTTATCATCGTTCGAGCCATCTCCGTGACTTACTTTGATCGACAGAGAACTTTTCAACTCGATAACTCAAAGCTACACCAAATTTGTATTAAATTTAATTAGTGAACATAATTAATATTTAGTTTGTATTTAAATGATAATTGAAATTGTTAATTAATATGAACTTCCAGCGACACAAACAGTAATACCTAGAACTCGTTATCCGGGTCGCCAGACCACAGATATAATTGATTTGCAGGTCAGCGTGGACACTATGTTTGTGGTTTTGTGGTGTGCGCGAACTCCTCACATCCAACAACAATACAAGCCTAGCTCCTTATAATATCGATTATTTCAAGTTATCATTTTTTTTTGTTACTTTAATCCAATCCAGGTTACACATTACAAAGACTTACAAAACAGTTCTTGTTTTTCCTGAAAATAATGAATAGTACATACGATTTGGGCAGTTTCGTCGATCGTTTGCTGGCGTCGTGCATCAGTGCCAGCCGACATGCCCCCACGAGCCACCTGCTATCGATAGCTGAGATTGAGCTTTAATCTTTCATAGGGGCTCAATTTTCTGATTCCGTTTTTGACGTAAATACGTCTTTAAACGGGCTTCCGTAGTGGGAAGCAATGCAAAAAATAGCAATTCAGTAATTCAAATAGATAGTCAGTAAGTGAAGACGACAAGTCAGTAAACATATAGACAGTCAGTAAGTGAAGACGACAAGTCAGAAAAAGGCATATAGATAGTCAGTAAGTTGAGTATTGTATTGTACATTGTAAGAGTGTGGGTGGTCCGGAGTGGCGAGCGCGCGTCGGCACAATGCAGATCATCGTTTAAGTGCGTGCGGGCGGGGAGGGGGAGGTTAGCGGGCGGGGTGGTTCGGGTTTAATACCGCTACTGTTCAACGCCGCAAACACTTGATAAGTCTAACTTCATTATCTAACTTTATTATATTAGTGTTTATTACAGTTTGGTTAGCGAACCGGGCAACAGGAATCGCTTTAAAACTTTCTTATATATTTATTATTCACTAGTCTTACAGCTCAAATGGTAGGAACTCTGTCTTTTGCGCTGTATGTCGTACACAAATATTTTTCCTGGATGCTGTATGTAAAAACAGAAGTATGTTATGCTATGCTTAGTTTGGGGCTAGATAGTACTGTGTGAAATATCAAAATTAATAAAGCTAACACTTGTTTATAGTTTAATCAGTGTGGCTTAATAATAATAATAAAGAAATATGAGACTTGCGAATAAAAATCTGGAGCAATGTACTTCTAATTTCTTCATTCTGTTATCTATTTTTCCAAGGTTGTGATGGTGGTGTGCGTCGGCCGCGGCTCGTCCCCCTCCGCGTACAGCCGCGAGCCGCAGGGGGAACAAGGCAGGGCATGTCCCACTCCCACTCCGAACACCATCTCGATCTACCCGCACCTTAGTCCTGAAAAAACACTTTCAAACAGTCGGATATATTTGATTTAAAAATAAAAATTATTTTCTCGGCTTGTGTGAATACTGATGTTTATATTGCTTTAACTGTAGTAACGGAACTCTCGAGATATCTAACACGACTCGTTTACTATGTAAATGTACGATGGCCGCCGGTCCCCCCGCGGTGGGCACTCACAACAACCCGGGCGAGGGGTATCGACACGGAGGCACTAATATCCGCACTTAACTGGCACCACTCCCGCACGGCCGTTCGTTCGTTATCGTTCCTACTGTGTCTGTAATGTACATTAATATGTGCCTTCATTTTAAATCACTATTATGGCTTTTGAACGTGCGATTAATCCGTTTCGAGGATGAAAATTGACACTTTCCATACTTAAAGCACGTGAATAATGATCCGTAGCAAACGTTAATAACTCATAGTTAATATTGTAATATATAATTAGTTCTTCAGCATGACAATGCCAAACCGCATACCGCAGAAGTCGTAAAAAGATATTTAGAGGGACAGGACTGGGAAGTGTTACCCCACCCGCCATATTCACCAGACATAGCTCCTTCGGATTACCACCTATTCCGGACGATGCAGACAGACCTTACTGGAGAAAAGTTTACTTCATGTGAAAGTATCAAAATTTGGATTGACAACTGGATAAGCTCAAAAGACCAGGACTTCTTCCAGCAAGGAATACGAAAACTACCTGAACGATGGGCGAAGGTTGTAGCTGCAGATGGAGCATACTTTCAATAATTTTTTTTTTAATTTTGTAAGCGAACAAATGTGTTTTATTTTGACAAAAAGGGGCGGAGTCATATTCACACACCCAATAGTTTCAAGATCGCTGGCTGGGCAGCGATGAACTTGTTGTTTGTTCGCGGGGCTTGAACGAATGGCTTTATGCTGTGTATGAGTGTGAATCGGTGCCACATGCAGTACAGACGATGGAGAGACGGAAATGTGTGTGGGAACAATAACGGGATCATTGGTTCAAATTGTTTTAAAAAGTAGTCGACATTTGCTAAAGCTAAAAATTAAATTAATTAAGAACAAAACCTTCCTTATCCATTAGGCAGTAGGAAGTAGTATTAAAAATCTTTCACAGTAATAAGATTATTGTATTTAAATATCAAACTACATAAACTCTATAACACATTAAAATAAAATACTGATTCTGATTCTGTGAATTCACAGATGATGTGGCTCATCATTGGTTCTGTAGCGGTTTCAAACTGTTGGGAATGTACAATATATAATATATGCCGGGAGGTCAGGATGTTGACTTCTATTTTCCAAAACCCGATTAATAAATACTCTTAGACATAGCGCCATCAAGCCCAAACTAAGCTACCGGAATAAAATTTATAATAGAATATTTGTACAACATTTCACCTAGATTCCGAACATACATCTATGTTCGTCACAAAAATGTTTGTCCGGGGTTGGAATCGAACCCATGACCTGGAGCGCAGGAGGTCGAGCTACAACTGACTGACTGTAAACTGTAACGACACTCAACAGTGTTGGCTGTGAGTTTACATCGGGGATAATGTGACAACACCCTTAGTATTCAGTCCGGTGAAGTGAGGCAACGTAGGTAGCCGAGGCGTTCCCAATTAGTTGTGAAAGTGGAAGCATTTTTATAATTGGCTGCAGCTTCGATATGGAAATGAGGATGCGGTGAAAGTATAATTAAGGAAATAAAAACCTGAATGCAGCATTTATTTGCACTTGCAACAGTACGAGTAGCTGCTAGAGCGGGTGTGGGTTCAAGTCTAGCGAAGGAGTTATTTTATTTGCATTATGTTACAATCTAAATAAAATTTGCCGTATTTGTAAATAGATTCTACAATTGAATGGAGGCTAGCGAGTCGCGCCTGCTTACGTCTTCGCGTAGAGGTTTCGCATATTGTAGAACGTCTGCGGCGGCGGCGGTTGAGGACGACTGCTCATTATGTGATTACTCATTTTCCCAACAGCATATATTTGGCAACAGGTACTTGGAGTACAGTTATTGAATAGTACAACTACGTAAATAGATACCTAGCAGCTAACATTGACTTTCATCACTATCGGATAGGTACTAGAGCCAACTTATATGATACGACTAGCCCCATGGTTCAGTCAGTGGTAACTTATATAATACGACTAGCCCCATGGTTCAGTCAGTGGTAACTTATATAATACGACTAGCCCCATGGTTCAGTCAGTGGTAACTTATATAATACGACTAGCCCCATGGTTCAGTCAGTGTTAACTTATATAATACGACTAGCCCCATGGTTCAGTCAGTGGTAACTTATATAATACGACTAGCCCCATGGTTCAGTCAGTGGTAACTTATATAATACGACTAGCCCCATGGTTCAGTCAGTGGTAACTTATATAATACGACTAGCCCCATGGTTCAGTCAGTGGTAACTTATATAATACGACTAGCCCCATGGTTCAGTCAGTGGTAACTTATATAATACGACTAGCCCCATGGTTCAGTCAGTGGTAACTTATATAATACGACTAGCCCCATGGTTCAGTCAGTGGTAACTTATATAATACGACTAGCCCCATGGTTCAGTCAGTGGTAACTTATATAATACGACTAGCCCCATGGTTCAGTCAGTGGTAACTTATATAATACGACTAGCCCCATGGTTCAGTCAGTGGTAACTTATATAATACGACTAGCCCCATGGTTCAGTCAGTGGTAACTTATATAATACGACTAGCCCCATGGTTCAGTCAGTGGTAACTTATATGATACGACTAGCCCCATGGTTCAGTCAGTGGTAACTTATATAATACGACTAGCCCCATGGTTCAGTCAGTGGTAACTTATATAATACGACTAGCCCCATGGTTCAGTCAGTGGTAACTTATATAATACGACTAGCCCCATGGTTCAGTCAGTGGTAACTTATATGATACGACTAGCCCCATGGTTCAGTCAGTGGTAACTTATATAATACGACTAGCCCCATGGTTCAGTCAGTGGTAACTTATATGATACGACTAGCCCCATGGTTCAGTCAGTGGTAACTTATATAATACGACTAGCCCCATGGTTCAGTCAGTGGTAACTTATATGATACGACTAGCCCCATGGTTCATGGTTCAGTCAGTGGTAACACTCTGCCTTCTGCGCTGTAGGTCGTGGTTCAATTCTCACTCAAGACAAGCATTTGTGCGACGAACATTAATGTTTCAAACGATGTATAATATTATAATATACTATAATAATAATAATATAT
The DNA here is from genome assembly GCA_921293045.1 of Aplocera efformata. NCBI lineage: Eukaryota > Metazoa > Arthropoda > Insecta > Lepidoptera > Geometridae > Aplocera > Aplocera efformata. Next base: position 14,423,092 of record OV121041.1, read on the forward strand.
ATTATATTTCCTACCTTACTCTCAGTATCACTACGTCCATAATTAAAAACGCTGATCAAACAGTATAAAGTAATGTTAGTGGAATTAGCGACGAGCTAAATAGTTCCAGTTTATTCTAGAGTGCAGTCATCACGGTTGTTGCACATCAAAGCTCACAAACATGTAAACAGCGAACGTTCATATCCCGAGGCGGGCAGCCCGGGCAAGCGTGTGTCTGCCCGATCCGTCTCTATACGAACGGCCGGTTTATGTATGGAGGCGCAGATGTATGTTACTAGTTCACGGATAGAACCATATCAGTGTCACAACTTGGACGATGATGGTGCGAGTACAAGTAATTACTGATTAAGGACATTGTGCATCTTACGTAATGATTAGTGCAAGTGATTAGTAAAGTAAGATGATAAGAAACGTGTAGTAATGCCAATTATCGTCAAATATTAATCTACAGATGAATTGCGAACGATTGCCCCGGAGCTAAGTAATTTTATGAAATATGTAGGAGTTTGTAACACTATGTTCCTACTGAAGGGCTTACACTAGGCAAGTAAGAGTGAATGTGCCTGGTCTACCTCGGGAGCCCAACCCGGATTGCCAGATGTCACTTGTCGAAGTTTTGGCTCAAAGCGCACCCTGGTCTCTTTACCATTTGATGAACGTATTACGCACGCAAATATTTTAAGTGAAAACTTATTGCTACACGTGTGGATTCGAAACATCTACCTTCAGATTATAAATCGTCGTATGTGCTCCTGAGCCACCACGGCACAATATAGTACACAGGAACCTTAGAGGCGATTTTAGTTCCCATTGGCACGTTTGTCTCCACAGGGTTGGAAAACAAAAAGTAAAAGCAATAAATGGTTCCGGACTACTTGCGGCGGGATTTGTGAGAGTAGGCGATGTGCGGCGGAGCGCGCGCGGGGCGGGGGGGGGGGGGAGGTCTGGACTCCTCGGGCCGGAGTTAAACGACCTGTTCAACAGGACGTTTCTCAAGGTATATGACCCACAAATCTGCTGACACCGAAAGTAGTAAAGTTCTAGAGGGAAAAACGTGTGAAATCAAATTACTTTTCTGTTTCGGAAACTAAACTTAGATAGCAAAAAAGCTACTAAAAGGTAATTTATACCTATAATAAACCTCATAAATGTCATTTGGAGTTTTAGGCGACAAGGGTTCCGCTCTACCGATTGTATTTTGGATAGTTCGTTAGGGTATCCACCGTGAAATAGATATTGGATTGTGACTTTAATTACATACACTTTGTTGTTTGAAAGAAAGAAATATTTAAAAATGATTTGGGAGATGCTTCTTCTATAACTGGATGTTAATAAGTCAAAGTCAAAAATACTTTATTTCCATTGAATTCTTTAAAAATTATTTGGAAACGTCATTTTGTTTTTAAACATTTATGTATAACTACAAAATCATGCGTTCTTATTACTAACTTTAGCGCTTGTTCAAACCCTTTTGAACCTATTTTAGTAACGTAGATTCCATAGTGCAAGCTATATTTAGTTTAAGGCTAGATGACTCTTTGAAGTGCAAACGATATTTTTGCTGTATTTATGTATTATATAAAAAAATTACAGCCCTTCAAAGTTACGACAGAGAAACGTTAAAAGCTTAACAATAGTGTTCCCTTTTACTATTTGTATAAGGAACATTGAAAAGGGAGCTTCCGAGGGCAGTACAATTCTATTCCCCCGGCTAGTCCTGATCCCGAGGCAACTTGTATCGAGACGATTAAATTTCCACAGACAGTTGAGTCCTGACATTGTGCGGATGCCGAGGGCTCCACAAAGGATGCCGACACGGCGGCGCGCGCGGCGAGCCTCGCAATAATAGACCTCATTCGCACGAGGGGCGCTCGCTTCACGGACTACAATGGAATGATTTCACGTTTGCTGAATAGTTCGTGACCGTATACATCGGTATCACAGCGGGACAGCCGGATTAACCTGTTTATATAACGCTTACACACAAATGTATCTACTCAAGGTGTCGTTAAGATAATTCAAAGCACACACACACACATCTGAGCAGGTAATTAATGGACATTACGTGCACACTAATATGTTAAACTATATTCATGTTTCATTGTTTAGTTAGGATCTGTTCCTGTAAAATTTATGTAATTTCAAGGAGTTATATACGCACAAGTCAACATACTCGTGTGCATATAACGTGTCACAGGAATTCTCAAGACACATTAATATCACAAATAACAGAATAACAGTGTTAGTTTTAAAAGTCTTGGGTCTCAGAAAAACGCCCAGTTTGTGGAATAAGGAAGAGTTACTTCTGGATGATCTATTGTTTCACAAATGCCAGGAGCATCAAATTTTAGATAAATCAGAGGCCGCTTCAGATAAATCATGTTTACCATCCGATAATCTAATCTTTCATGTTTAGTAATTCATCTTAGATGGATTGATAGATTCCTTGCCAGTTGGACTCGCGGGATTCAAGGATTCGGTTCGAACATTAAATTCAGCTTCAATAACAAATTACAGGAGTGAGTTCAGCATTCTCGTGCGGAAAGATTATTCTCTTGCGTCCGTTACGGTGACAGGTGACAGGTGACAGGTGACAGGTGACAGGTGACAGGTGACAGGTGACTGGTGCACATCGGACCTTCTCATAACCAACCTGGCAGGAGTGCCTTGGTAGTTATTATCATTGATAAGATACAAAAAGTACAAAATAAGGGTAGATACAACAACAAGCAAAACATACCCTTCAGCTTCAGCTTGTACTTGACGTTCATTACAGACTCCAGTCGGATTACGACGACTGGACCCCGGGGGCTAATCACTAATCTTTCAGATTTTATAACATCAATAGTTATTATTATATTTAACATATAAAGGACCTTTATTTAAAAAAAAGGTTTTGTTTTTTTTTGTTGATGTGTTTCCTTAAAGCTAACAGATCATCTAAGTAATTATTTTTCCAAGTCAAAGCGAAATCTTTCAACGCTTTTAAGCTTTAAAAGGTTGCCCCATTCAATTGTATCCCTTTAAGGATAACTCGAGTCCAAAATTATTAATATAGAAAATTTATCTTTAAGATTGTAAGTGTGGACACCCACCTGCCTCATGCAAAAGGCTTACACTAATAATTTTGAATGTAATTCCACCCTTCTTCAATTTATTTAACTCAGCCGGTACCTTCAGTGGTTGGTCGTATTAAGTACATAAAGTGTGTTATTATGCAAAGTGACATTATCATACTTTACCGAGTACCGGGATCCAGGCCGGCCGTTATGAACCAACTCAACCGAACGGCTGGCGAACTGCTTCATCCGCCGCGTTATGCAAGTCAACATTTGCGACTGCAATCTGCCAGATCTGACAGGGCACAGTGCATGTTTAATGGCATCTGCCCATGCCACCTGCGTCAACATTACATCAAAAAAAGTACCAAACTGTCATACAAACACTTTCCTAAAATTTGTTAATGACAATATGAGTGAATGGTTCACTTAATTTTCATCAATCCATTACCAGCATTAATGGATATGAATTTACTTATTTCAAAGTAAAAACGTTTTTTTGAGTCATCGTAAGACGGGCTTCTATTTTTAATATTGATTAAATTTCAAGTGTATATAACTCTTTGCTTAAGTTATCGACATTACTATCATGGTTATACCATTAATATCGGTATCGCCAGCGTTCAGTTGGCCTGGACGCAAGGTATATGTGCTATTCTGCGGCTTTACGAAGAAAGGAATCCAACTTTATGGCTTACGCGGCTTTGTTTGACATTTTGCGCGAAATTTCGATATCATAATTTTATTATGGGGATTGAATGACTTGATTCAGGAACATTTCACGGTTTACGCTCCATTTCACAATTTACGTAATTCTGATCTGTTTCACTTGTTGTTTTCAAAATCAATTTTCTGTTTTGTTTTTGCCCTCGTCCGGTATTCTTAATAAGGTATGTTTCAGTGTATTCAACGAATATAGGTCGAACATAACGTAACTAATTGTTAACATACGGATTGCAGGCGGCGCCTTGCGCTTCACCTCTCATTTAACAAATTGTTGGCCTGATTCAAAGAGGATTACCCTTGCCCTACTTAAGAAAAGATCCAACTTGCGTGAGGTTTAACCTATTATTTCGCTTTTTTTTCTTATTATGAAGTGGTTAATCCTGGAGATACTCGTAGAGATTTCAAGCCACCTTACTCTCCATATATCACACATCGACTAATTTTACTATGCAACGCTTGATAATGGAACGTGTCAACGTAATAACTTAAATTCTCTGTCATACCTTAGATTAGTATTAGATCATTGACTCTATTATCGGCTCCATAGCTCAGTTGGTAGCTAACCTACCTTCGAAACGATCTGGATTTCGATTCCCGGCCGGGGAAAACTTTGTGACGAGAGTAAAGTTTGTTCACGGGTCCCGGGTGTTTGTCTAGTGCTTCTGTGTTTATCTGTGTAAACGTTAACATTGTAACGTTTGGTTCACGTCTTGAGATTTGCTACGTTAATAATGCGTAGCTTCTTGTTATCGAGCCCTGACTCCGAGCAGCTCGGGTAATCTTTCCAAGGAGGATTCTTAGAAAACTTGAGCCTGTTTTGCAAGTCAGAATAATAGGAAATAAACAGAGTTACACCCGAATTTCCATTTATCCGCGAGATAATCACAAAATCGTTTATATTAACTATATAATTTGGAACTCTTGGCAGGATCACACAGTTCTAGTACAACTTGTGTAATTTAACATAAGCATCCGCAGATTAGCGAAGTTTTGGCACGAGGCGGGATCTCTTCAAACGAAGGACGCAGCGGAAACGTTATTTATAAATTATAATATTATCTTAATGTTATGTAAGTCCATTGTCTCGGCCTCCCGTATTGGAAATAGGCGTAATACTTATGCAGATAACTCGGGCTACACTCCAATTATGTGCAATGGATCAGCTCTTCTGTGTTTGGTACAATTGATTTTTCAGGCCACTTCAGAGCATTCCCTTACATTGGCAGCTAGCTCCCAACTTCAGACTAGCGAAACATGACCTATGTCGATATCAAAAATAGATTTCTTTCATTTACCAGTTTCAAAAGCCGTAATTTTTAATTGGTTGACTTTTTCATAGAGTTCAAAACGACAAATTACAACGATATCTTTGAATAAATTCAATGATAAATATTTGAATTAATTCAATCGCTTTTTGCGCTAGTTCAACGCGCCAGTTTTTTTCTATTATTAAATATAAAACAAATGTTTTACCTAGAATCACATAAAAATTTTGCACACAGCTACGCTGGCAAATCTGGTAAGTTTATTTATCGTGTCGCATTATAACTGGTGCGAATAACATTGGAGTAGATAACGGCAGAAGGCGGCGCGGCGTGCGCCTGGCCGCGAGCCAGCCGCGCCTGCCACAGGGCAGCCACGCGAGCGGTGACGCCGGCGAATCTTCAGTAACCTTCTGAAGGAGCACGTTAGGTGAACACTTTAACTGGGATACTTCTAATAAAAAAATAATTCTGCAGTATTTTTAATAAACCAAACACCTTTTTGTTTAGTTTAGAAAATAATACTTTCAATTGATTTTTAACGCAATAGCCTTGTTGGCATTGAATATAGATATTTATTTGAGTTTGAAATAAAAATACAAAACTGGTTATCCTGATAATTTAATCACAATACTTCGCTTCGTGTCAGTTTAAACCGGCACTCGCTACAAACTGAATACGAATAACATTTTACGTATTATATAAAACAAGCTTTTATGATCACAGTAATTGTGTTACAGATAAAAATAAATGAGATGCATCTCATTATTTTACTTACTAACTTACGAGCGTGTCTTATCGAGCAACGCAAACAACTTGAAAAGCTTCAACAGATAAAAACTAAAAATCAATGAAAAAATATTTTTGTTTGTGGCTACTCCACTCTACTACTTACTTACCTCGATGGCTCAGCGACACAGGGTGTGCTGGCCTGCGATAAGAGAAGATGCCATTTGTCGTCTCCTGAATTGCTTCTCGTCAGTTTTCAACTGGAACTTATAGGCATTATTTGTAAAATGTATGGCGAGATGTGTAACTGTGTAACATTTCCCTGTGTAGCACGCTTGTTCCATAACGACGCGATGTTTCATAGTGTTGATTCCCCGATAGCCGTTCGGTTATTGAGATACGGCAGGACAGATGGAGACCATTCAAATAACACACTACATAGCCGTGGTAACGATATCTTTGGCCATTCCCAGGACGGACCCAGTCTACATCTCTCCACAGGCAGACTTCCCGAAGAACATATTTTTTATGTTAAAAAACAGAAATGTTAACGCGTATGCTTACTTTAGCTTCTCAGAGGAACGTTTCTGAATAAATTCTGTAACGCACACACGTCAGGAACCGTTATTCCCAACACCTATTCCGCAAAAGCCGAGATTCTTTTCATGAAATAGAAAGCGCCGAGTGGGTATACGTGAGACGTCTATCAAAGAATAGTTTTAAGACTTCGCAGCCCGTCACTGAGTGATGGAATCGCGTGGGAAATAGCTATTATTCATTCTTTCCCGGGCATAGGGAACCCTTTACAAAAGGTACTGTATTGATAGGACGCAAATTGACGGTGAAGTGGACATGGATACTTCTTTGCTCTCATTTTTATGATGTTATCAATATTCAAGAGGTCCTCTCAGACGTATGTGGGTGTCACGAGAGGCAGCCGACAGGCAGAGAGCACTTAGCGGGCCCGTGTCATCACCAATAATATACCAATCGTAATGTTACTCAAATTGAGTTTTATTTAATTAGAATTACTCAATCCACTATTTTATTTGTGATACTGATATCTAAATACTAGGTAGATTTGCTCCTATTGGTTTGAATTTTATTCCCTAATTTTGGGTATATCAAACACTCGTATACATATACAAAATTTTCACTGAAATACCCAAAAAAATACATATAATTTTGATTGTGGTACACAGATCAGACGAGCGAAGAGCTAACGGACACACGTGGCTGGAAGTTGACTGGTTAACCGAAAATGATGTCGTCGATGTAACGCATTTTAAATATTGTATAACTCTAAATATTATAATTTAATTAGTCCACAAGTTTATAGCTGTTCGTGTTTAAGTTTCAGAAATTGTATTTTCAACAGCTGGAACTGAAACTCTTGTTTGAGTTGAGGGCTGGGCGAACCGGTCTGAGAGTTCGACAAAAGTTTCGCTATATGAGGCACAGTTTAGTTGCACGACCCATTTCACTTCATGTAGTGGTCTGAACACAATGCGGGGAGGCGCGTCCGCTCACCGAGCTAATATTATAAGAGGCCGCGACGAACGAGATACAAATCCGGTGGTTATTGAGGTCATTCCTACATAAGAGAGCTTGACGTGTAAACATCGCCAGCGTGAAGCGAGCTTTGAACATTCCCCCACTTCGACAGAAAGCGTTGTAACCACAGACACGATGCGGCGCGACTTGAACCTACGGAACACACACATTAGGTTGAACATTCTGTTTCGGGATCGGTAAAGTTGTGCATCGGTAGCGGCGCCTGATAATGCTAGGTATTGCACCTTTGTGGAGGACGCCTCGGGGTTTCCAAAGTTAGGACGCTGGTGATATTCATTGTTATGAGTTACGTGGTTTTGGCTAGCACTACATGAAGTTTGGAGCTCGGGAATGGAATTAGGGATCATACATTTTTATGAATAGTAATGAGCTCAGCTCGAACTGGCTCACACGAAATTAGCTTTGAGTTTATGACTACGGTACTTGAACACCGACACGCTCGCGCTCGAGAGTGATCTTCTGTTCTATGATTGTAAAGCTGACAAGTCTGATTCGGTCTGAACACGCATCGACTTCAGCAACAAGTTGCGTTATTTTGTGCGATACATTAAATGTTTTAATTACAGACATTTCCAATAAATTTCATAGTAAAATTTTTAGCTTTTTGAACTTGAATTCACAAATATTTGTTTGTTTAGCGAGAAATGTATAGAGTCAGTTGGATGCAACACTAGAAATAACACACCACGAAAGTGAAGGTAGTGAAGTGGCTACCAACCCACCGTTAGCTTTCACGGGTGGGGGTAGCCACTTCACGACACATGATTCTGTTTATGGGCTGACCTTCAACCCAAGTGTATTAAGTATTGCACGTGCACTTTGATATACGGGAATAGAAAGTCTTATTCGAATGTTATTGTGGTGTGATTATTCAGTATTTACAAGCGCGCTTCACAGCTACAACTAGCTAGCTTGAAAAGCTAAGAATAAAACTTTACAGATCTCTATTCTCCATTCAGTAGTTGGATGGGTGTTGTTTAAATTAATCGTTTGTTGGTCATGATGCCGCTCTCGGGTTTACTAATCTATTAATAAGTGGGAGCCCTCCGGGCAGCTTTGTTTTTTGATTTACAAAAGCTGTAGTGATGTCATTTCTATTAATATTTCTGTGGAAACGTACAAATATTAATAATACAAAAGAAACAAATGAACGAACGAAATATTATCTGAACGATGCTATTTATAAGACACGGCTGATGTGGCTTTGATATTATAATCAATTTGTTCTATTACTGTCAGGGTTGTTTAGATCATATTCAAGAAAACAGAGAGGTTCGATATAAAAATGATAAAAACTAGAATTCCAACAACTAAGCAATAAATAGTAATAACAGTAAATACAACTTGATATAATAATGAAATAAATGTATATATTTGTGTGCTACAACAGCAAGCAGGGTCTCGGCTCAGCATTTTGCTGAACTACATCGGTAAAATGTATTGTACTTCGGCGCTGCATTACTAAACGCTTGTGTTGCGATTTGGTTCTCAAACTGATAGATTCTTGGTTGCATATTTTTAATACCACGCTCTCGAAACATTGAAAGAAAACACGGACATACCGGTTTCACGAGGAAACCGGTATGTCCTAAAACAAAACATCGGAGATATGTGTCTACCGATCCGCCTTGGGTTCTCATGGTAGGTCAAAGCTGAGACGGACATCTTAAAGTTAACATCTTAAGCGCTTTAGTTCAAATGCTAATAGCGATCACCCATCAAAGTTAGTATTGCTAACCTAAGATAATTTGTATAGAACAACTAGACGAGCCTCACCAAGACCAATAGATCCTAAGCTTTGATCCCTTCAAATCCAAAAACATGACGGCAGTAGGTACCAGGCATGCCTACTCAGAGCGCGGAACGTGTAAATTAGCTAAAGCAGAGAACTTCGTAGCTAGCGCTACGCCGTAGACGTGCTACAAACTCCCAAGATTAGCTCGGAGCTATTATTAGCTTACTTCCAGAACGCTTTGTAAGCCCGTGTCACTGTGTGAGTTTGCGCTGAGTCGCTGGGATGCTGAAATTTAATCACTGAAGTTCCATTATTAAATCAGCTGATGTTTGATTTGTAGTTATATCGTGAGTGTGTGGTTCCTTATAAACACGTATATCTTCATAATAAAGAATAAAGAAGTTTGTAACCTAGTTGGTAATAAGCTTGCCTTCAAATAAGATTCAGGTTTGATCGACAGTGAAGTTTGACTTCGTGGGATGAGCATATACTTTGTTTTTGGGTCTTATATTTTTATGTCTTGCTTGTTCGTGTCACTTGCGTTTATTTATTCCGGAGTCGACTAGCCCCTAAGAACTAAAAACAAAGCACCAACCCCCACCCACCTGCATATAATCAGTTCCATATATTATTATGTTTAAAAACTTAGACTACCAAGTTTTTTACTACCGAACAAAAAAACATTATATCCGTTGAATTCGTATAAATGACACAAGTCCGGGTATCGTTTAGTCCTTCTTGAGTATTTGATACATGCTTGAACAAGTGTACAAGTCGAGAAACAACATTGAAGTGACGTAATATTGAAATAACAATTTTATTAAACTCGATATAAAATTGCACGTGCAATATTCAGCGGGAGGCGGGAGTGGAGTTTGTTTGTCGCAAGATGTCACCCGTGCGCGCCCCGCCCGCGGTGCCGCCGCGGACCAGGGGCGCGGCCCGCTGTGGCGGTAGGCCTGACGAATTCATTATTTTTGTCCAATGATGGTCAATTATATAGCCGCGATCTCACCGTGAGTGAGTAGATGTAGCTTCTTGTAATGTATACGGCTGGATGCGGCAGTCTTAGCACTTTTTTGCTACAAGGAACACGACAAATAGTTTGGTGACATGATCTTGTTCCGCCGTGGGCGCCATCGTTTGGAGACACGGGGAGATAGCACCTACGGACGTGAGCAGCATGGATCCTCAAAAGCTGCACTAAATATTTGGTGAAATAATTATAATAGCATCGTGCAACCGTTTCGATAATAATATTCCGCAAAGCTTTGACCAAAACTTTCAGTGGGCATCCCTTGGAGTCCTGTGACATTAACAATACATCCGCCTGCTTGTGACACGGCAATGGATATCTCTTGGTTCACTTCCGCAAACGAATGCTTTAACTCATGATAAAATACCGTTTTAATTCTGTACTTTTCGCAAACCCTCAAGTAAAAGTGCGTCCGGGAAACTTAAATAATAAAAAGTTTCGCGCGGGTGGGAGTACCCACTCTAAGCACGAGTTATTGAGGGTATTTTGAAATATACGAATAATGGGAATATGTTCGATATAATTTCGTTTGCTGAGGGAAAGTGAAGTAGTGGGCCCAACTTACAAAATAGTTTTCACAGAATAAGTTATGAAGGCTTTCTGTCTGAAACAATTTTATTAGAAATTACAGACGACGTCTATTCACTCAAAAGGCACAAAAATGGAGGATGGATTTTTGGTAAGTAGCCTATCTCAACAATGTAATATCGTGTTCTACAGACATTTAGTTTGAGATGTTTTAGATAATTTTCAAACTAAGTAAATAGTTCATATGAAAAATGAGTCACATATGTATTATTGAAGTGTTAAATCCTAGTTGTAATAATGTACGGTGAGAGTACAATTAACTTATTTTTTTGTTTCCTTTTGTTTCTAAACAATTTGGAATATTATAAATGTAGCTTGAGATAGCCCGCTCCCAGACCGCCGCCATGTTAACGCCGTCATCTAATAACCACCCTCGGGCGGTCACGGGGTTCATCTGTGAGATCACAAATTCCCGAACAAAAGTGATTGAACCAGTAACGTATAGATCCTGCGTCCGTAGTGATACATCCGTATACGTCATTGGTATTGCGTACGAGAAATAAATATGTATAGCTCTGGTTATCAATATTGCAGTAAAAATATCTTCATTTGAAAAATAAAGATTAGCGTGCCCTAAATGATATACTTAAATTTTTATTTCTGAATTTCATATTATTTCAAATTTCAATTATAAGATCTTTTTTTAACACTTCAAAGTGACAAGTTCAACAAAACGGCAATTTCCTAAGTAAAGACCAATTTTTAGCTTTTCGTATAGAAAATCACTTTATCTGTCACTGTGTCAGTGCCTACCGACGTACAACAAGCTCACTGAGCACCATTTATTTCTCGTCAAGCGCAGCATCTCAATCGGAGCTCCGTCTAGGAACTAATCTGTCTGTTTATCTCCCATCGCCATGGATTTGTGCGGTTGACACGCAATTACGACCACATAACACACTCGCTCCTACCATTCGATACCATTTTCAACCGAAAACTATAGGCTACACGGTTGAAATTGAGTGTTTAGTACTATTGCGTCCGTCCAACTCGTTCCTGTGCCTCATTTGAACCTTAACGTTTTGAAATACGGTCTAACTCGTTACGTTCCAAGTTGTGATTTATGTTAGAGGCAAAGCGATGTTCGTCGCAGATAGTGCGCCCAGCCGGCAGACTGACTCCTTTATAATGAAGTGAGACTGTCTCTTAGTTAATTGTTGTTTCTTTTGTTTGAAAAATCCATTTCGCAGAAATGTAGAGCGCATTTTTACTTTCTTAAGAAATTTCTGAGAGGCGAACTTTATTTTTAGCTGAAACATTTTTTATCTCCTGAAAAACAAAAAAGCTACGTTTGAATGATACAAAATAATCTCAAGTATTTTGAGTGAGGTTTAAATTGAAAGACTTAGTAATCCGACGCTAACCAATGGCTGATTGGCATTGCTGTATTCCGGTGGAAGGGTGTGGGTACACCGGCACGGTGTACAGGCTCTCCCGATCTCAGCGACACGGGCGCGATGCGATGCGACGTAGTTGGAGTTGTACTCTTGTTGTTAATGGGCGGCTGTAACCGATGGCGGCTGCCTGACCATGCCGGCACTTCAATGCAACGTTATTACAGAAAAGTATAATAGTTTTATCGTATTGGCAGACATTACCAAGTGTGTTCGTACAAATTCAATTTCCCGTTGCTCTAATAGAAACAGACCGCCTCCTCTTCCGCGACGGCATCCCATTAGCAGCATGTGATACGAGAAGCCTTATCAATCTTAGCTTCGGCCCAGGTCGTCACCCGCTCACAAACCCCATAGCATTTCACGACCAAAAATCTACCCTATCGCATCGGATTATAGTTCGTTATATCATTTTTTTTTCTTTTCTACAATGCTTTAATCCATTGAAAGTGAGCTCTATCAGTGTAGTGCTGGATTGATTTTTGGATGAGGGGTAGTAGACATTCGCCGTCCTCCTGGAGTTCCCACGCGCGCGAGATGTTCTCCGCCTGACGCCTGACGTCTGACGCGCCAAATATACTCGTACATTGATCGCGACGTTTATACGTGTATTTACGTGACGTTGAGTTATGAAGGTCGTCGAATAGAAATGCGATAGTTTACCTTTTAGCAAAATATTGTATCATACACTGTTGCTGTTCGTACCTAAAGTTTTCCTATTCCTTGGTTCTGTGAAAATACCGGAGACACACTCCGTGCATGGGAAGACCTTTTTTTTTTTTTTTTTTTTTTTTTTTTGCGTGGGGAAATGCACTCGCATACCGCCCTGCCACGGGGAGACAGAGCGGTTATGTGGGACTAGACCCACTAAAACCCCACGATGTCCTCCTCTGCCGCTTAGTGGCGGGAACACGGGAACGTTATAACACACATCCGCGAACCCGCCGCGGCTGTCCGTTTCCGGACCCCCCTGTGTTGGCATCGGGTGCCACTCCTCTGTTTGCGACACGCCAGGACATATGGCGTGTCGCAACCACCTCGGGGACCTGGTCAGCGAAAGGGCGTCAGACGGCCCCGTGTCTAGACGCCCTAGGTCCCCATGCGACGGGTCAGATATGTGGCCCCGTCGCCTGCCACTACGGCCGCAGAGGATAGGGAGAGCGGCGCCTCGCAATACCGACACTCCACTTCCCCTGCGGCCCCACCGCGTCCGCCATCGAACGGTGGCGACCCCGTCGTGGCCGCGGTAGGTAGGGAGAGCGGCGCACCGTTATACCGGCACTCCTCTCCCACCGCGGCCCCTATCCCTCAGCTGCGATGCCTCCCATTCGACATCGCAGCCCGCCTCAGTTGCGGTGCCCCCCATAAGGCACCGCCACCTACAATGCCGCTCCTAGACGGCTTGGAGGCAAAGCCTAAAGGAGCGGCCCTCCCGGGTTCCTCTTAGCTTCACCGTGGGTGACCAGGCCACGGTTACTAAGCCCCCCCGCCCCGACAAGGCGGGAACCCGCGGGGGGGTGCATGGGCAGACCTAACATAGGTTCTAGACGAGAGCCTGCGCTAGGTCCTCACACACAATTGATGAGCCTCGTGATGGAACTGACAGCTGCCCGCTTGATGTTGAGCGCCATTTTATGCGCTTAGCTATATCAATACGACATACGGTCTCCCTACGGAAATAATAACATGAGTTGGCGCTAATCACATATCCTTTAGTATAATTTCTACCCATAAATTGTTCGTCCTAATAAGATCACATCAGAACCTCACAGAACTTAAACTGACTTTTTAATAAAAACGTCAAAGTTAATAACATTGTCACATTAATTAAAATGAAATCCATTTTAGATGAATGTATCATTACATATAATACAATTGATTGATCTGGGTGCACGCCAGTATACGGATGTAACCATTTACCAACAGGTGGGCCTTCAGTCCCCCTTCACTTCAGGAATACAAAATAAATTTAATTTAATAAAGTATAGTGCGCCGTGCTTGCGATACAGGGGTAGTCGATGTGACGCCGCGAGCGACCAGATGCTGAGCGGGTGTGCCTCGCAACCTACATGTTTGTTGTTGTACGTAGATGATCCTTGTCCACATCGGGTTGTCGCTATATAGATAGATAGATTGATAAAACATTTATTTCGACACAATAACACATAGGAACAATACGGCACAAGTACATTAAAAACAATTAGCAACAAAACGTATATTCAGTCCCTATGCGTCCCGTGCCGAAAAAGGGGTTGTATTCCGTTCTTAAACAATCAAAGAAGCAGCTGCTCGTCATCGCCGGAACAATCCCGAAACACGCAAAAAGCTTCTGAATATTTTTGCTTTCACTACATTCACGGTCCCGACTTATTAAAAATGTTATGTAGAAACTTAATAATAAGCAAAACAAGAGACGGACCGAGCTTTGAAAAAAAAACCATACCGTTGTAAGTCAAGTAATGCATAGACAAATTGTGAAGGTGTTTTGCTTTTAGTTTTGTCGATAGTAAATCCTAGTAATTTATATTCTGTAACTTCTTCAATATTGCATTTGTTTTTAACGTTATCAAAGGATTGGTTTTTTTGGTGTGGTCTGCATTGTACGAGTTTTGTTTTAAGAGTTACTATTAATTAATGAATTGTGGTCTTGAGAGCCGTGAAGTAATTGAAGGCTCCGTGGCATAGTTGGTAGTAGGGCCGCCTTCGAAGCGAGGGGTCCCGGGTTCGTATCCCGGCCGGGGCACACTTTGTGTGGTGAGCATGAAGTTTGTTCTCGAGTATCTATTCATTACATTGTTATTAATGTACATACTCGCTCAATGTATGTTTGTGATTGTTGTGTACATTGTTATTAATGTACATACTCGCTCAATGTATGTTTCGAATAATATTGCCATGCCTTATTTCAGATTTTATTGTTCATAAAGGAAAGTAAAAAACTTAAAAACAATTTGTTATACCCGTCCGTTTTAAACAATGAATTATGAGGTTTTAGTTTTCTTTGAAACTAAAAGCCACTAAAGGGCGATTAAAACTCACAAAGTGCAACTTACAAAGTTGTACTGTAAGTCTCAGAATTCAACTTTAAATCGTGCAAGTATTTTAATTTGCAGAAACTTTGGCCAACAACTGGCATTAAATTTTCCGCACGGACGACCAGCAGAACCTGTGTCGCGATGTCGCGGTGTCGCGATGTCAGCGGGCGACGCCAGCGACATGTCGACACAAACGCAACCTTAACGCGAGGCGTTACTGTACATTTTAATTGGCTTAAATTGTTCTGTGCAAACCGCCAAAAACCACCGCCGAAGTTTGCGCATATTATATTTGGAAATTGACGGATCCTAGATTGTTTTACGAAACTCAAGGTTTTTTCGAGGTTGACTTTTGAAAGATTTTTGTATTTGACTTCCTATAAACCTTAAATAACAAGGTTCCCATTGTTAGTTTCCAGTTCGTTTCTTCGTTCGTGTCTTCTGCATCAGGATGGTTTAATTTGCGAAAATTGGTTAAATATGGAGGGTGAAATAGGGCCGGCGAAATGAAGATAATTTACTTTTGTTGTCAGTACAAATAATTTGCTCTCTTCACGTGGGTAGCGACAAATATGAAGCCTTTATGAGTGTAAATTTTACTAACCCTAAACTTTAAGTACATACTTACTTATATTAGGTAACTTTGATGAAATATTTCAGGTATAAGGATCCTTTTACAATAATGAATGCAGCGGATGACACGTTTTACATTCCAACTATCATATGCAAAGTAAAGACAACTATTAACTGTACAAGTAGCTCTGTATGGAAATGTGTTGTGAGTTGTATTTGAATATACATAGAGATGAGCGCCAGCCGCGGGAGCCGGCAATCTGCGGAGAGGGGACCGGCCTCATGCAGAGGACTTAAACTCAAAACGAACTGGAAACTAACAATGGGAACCTTGATATTTAATCTTACAAGCCAGCCTGCCAGCCATTTACATTATTTCTGAAAAACAAAGTTATATATAATTTACGTCTTTTTGTTCTGTAAATTATGTTACTTATAATAACATAATTTTCAGAGCGAGTAGAGTACTCGCTCCACTCGTAACAAGTTAATGGTAATTTAAAATTATATACAAAGACTCCAAACTAATCCTAATATGAAAAATGCGAAAGTGATTTTATTTCTTAGTTTGTTACGCTTTCACGCCTCAACCACTGAACTGATTTTAAAAACTCTTTCACCATTGGAAAGCTACATTATCAACAAGTAACATAGGTTATATTTTATCCCCTTATTCCCACGGGAACGGGAACTACGCGGGTAAAACCGCGGGCTGGCAGATAGTTCATATATAATTTTGTTATGAAGTGTCGAAGTAAAATGTTTTTATCGACTTATTACGTTATTTATTTAAATTACTCACACTTGAATATTGTTTCATAATTGAACCTGATGTTGCCGGTGTTTCGGGGGACATATTATGTACGATGCGCTTTGCACTGACTATCCTTGACGTTGTATTCCCAAGAAAATGTAAAAAGACAAAAATGTCTGCTCTGGTCGAACGGGAGGTAAATATGAATAACCGGTTTCCCCCTCACTCAGGCTGTTATTGGACGTTGATAAACGATCGCTAAATAAAAAGAAAACCCGATTTCACTCGCCTTTATAACGGAGCCGTTAAACTATACGCATAGAAGTTCCACAGTCGATACGAATACACTGATGTACCCTCCAGACGTTTTCGAGACAGACGCGTGCGCATACATGTTCATAGCTTTTGCCCAGGCATGCCTAGTCACTCAGCCAAACAAGCTTAGGGATGTCCAATATACAGTTAAGTAGACGATTGCATTTAGAACTCATCAAATCATAAGCAAAAACTGTTTTACTTTCAAAGGTTAAGTCAAAAATATTTAATTCATTTATATATTAGTAACGTAATTTTTTAATAAATACTGGCTTACTCTCGTTCTTATTTTTAAGTTTGGCGTCTGTTCAAAGCTTCACCTACCCTCCATGGGGAAGATTTCGATCACTCGATTATTTTGTTGTCTTCAACATCAACAACTGTAGCGCATTGGCCCAGTGGCTAACCAATGCCTAAGCCAGCATGTGATACAGATGCAGCTCGCATACATATGTTAAACCAACACAAGCTAACACAATTGAATTCTTCCCTTGAATGTCCTTATACGTATAAATTCACTTCTACAAGGTTGATTTCTTTGGAATCCGATAAATTTGCTACTAATGAATTGTTCGCTCCCCCTCTTTCCCACTCACTCAAACCAACCCTTTCCTAAAATTGATAATTTCATCGACTACTGACAAAGACATGACAGCTACCTGCTTTGATCGCTTGCTCATGATATTATCGTAATAACGGTTATTCATTATGATAAATTAAATTCGCCTTAATTTTAAAAGTTTCATTCATCTTCATTCATCATTATAAGTTAAAATGATCACATGAAAGTTGGTAATTAATTTTCTTCATATCGTTATGTCGTTCTCGTTCTCGACGTGACGGGTCCGGGACGGCTTCAGTCAGGCTGTATTATAATATTTCATTAGAACGTGCACCACTTCCTCCAGTTCCTCCGGAAGATTTTGCGGTCGATTTGCTGCTTTTATTTTCTTCATTTAACATGTGGGAAGTCGCTCAGCTTGGTCACATACATAAATTAATTATAATTTGTAACCTTTAATTATAGTAGGTACATAATTCAGGCTTCAAAATGTTTTATAAGGTACTATCCGGTTTAATATCCGTGAGTTAGTGGCCAACTCTGGTGTTGGAGCTTTAAGAGACCGTCTCAACGCGTCCTTCGAAGCACGGGACTCTTTATTCAAATACTCATCCAATAAGTACACGGATGAAGTAAGCGTCAACAACTAGGCCAGCTGTACTGCGAGACCTCCGAGGGTCAGACAGATGTCTGCTGCTGGTAGGAGGGACGTATCTTAACTAATATTATTGTGAGAAATTTGTATGTTTATTTGCAATGGTAAATTCAAAAAGTACTTAACCGTAAAAAAGATATAACTATAGGTAGTAAAATTATTTTCAAAAATGTTGAGATCCCTACAATTTCAAAAAGTATCAAAAATTTGCGTATAAAAGTCATTATTTGGCGTTCGCAGCGGAAGCTATTGATGATACTAAATATAATGTACAACGTGTTTCCAGCACTCATCATCACCCACCAAAAGTCCAGTGGCGCGATGTGTCTGACTAATATAATTAAGTCACAATATGGGCTTCGTATCATGATGATCATAGTAGGTCTTATCCGAATAAATATGTGCATATATTAAAAGACAAGGTCGCTGCCGACTTAGCTGTGCTTCCGCACTTGTGGTCTCCGGTTGTTTGTCGAGTATTGCCTGTATCGGCAAATGCAAATCAACAGTTACCAATAAATCAGCGGGTCCGTCTGTTTGTCTCGCCCGTATTTGTTGGGTTGTGAGAGCTCCCGCCGCACGCCGCGCACACAGCACACAGCACACAGCTCACAGCACACAGTACACAGGGTGGTGTGGACTCACCCGGCGCCGACCACCTCGCTCTGTGTGTGAGACGGAATTGGTAAGTTTATTTTCGAGGCAAAGTTATCGTTCACCGACATATTGAGACGTTAATACAGTGAGTGGCCTCGCAGCTCGGTGGGTTTGATTCCCACTCAGGACATGCATTTGTTTGACACACATAAATGTTCGTTTTTTAAATATATGTCAATATGTGTTATATGAAAATACATTTTCAAAAAAAGTACTTCTCGTATATAAGTTATCTTGTAAGCTATAATATTGGGTATGATAATATTATTAACTAGCGGATACTAAAAAAGAAATACATTTTGTGCCTAATGCATTGTTTTAGTAGTAGATAGTTTTATCTTCGCATTATTGCCTTTCTAATTAAACCTATTTAGGGCACATCGGCTGGATAGTTTAAAAGTATGTAACGGACATTAAAATGTTTGTGTTAATATTAGGATTAGTATAGTAGTTATTATTCGTGTCACCGAGATATTTACAATAATAAAGATAGTTTAGAAAAAAAAAATTGTATAGTAGATTCGCCGTTTCGTTCTCTGTGTAGCATTTTAAGGAACAATGTAATAGTATCGGTGTAAGAATAAGAATAATTTATTTGCCAAAAAATAGGATCTAACACAGTATGTTAACAGAGAATCCCAAACTAAGCTTGTTAAAAGCTTGTGTCTTGGGACTCTATGAATATAATGAATCTTCGGTGCATTAGGGCGCTTAGGCTTAAGTTTCCTCATACATCGGTAGGGGAGAACCTGAGTCGTATTTCAGATGTCTACGGGCGGCGGTGACCACTTAATATCAGGTGGACCGTCAGCTGGTACAATTTAATCGTATAAAAAGTCGCAGTTATATACGAGTATGTTAGAAAGAGAAGCAGTACTAACGTATTGCATTGTCCTTGTTTCCCTCATTTGGCACAGCTCAGCCTTTCTGTATCGAGTTTCGGGAGTGTCGCACTGAGAGCCACCCCGGCTCGTGCCGCGCGCCTGCACCTCTCGTCCCTGTCGAGTTATTACCTTTATACCCTCATTTTTCAAGCTAAAGGATGTATGAAGTTCACATTGACCCCCAATTATCCAAGATCTACGGGGTAATAAATTGTATCCGTCGCGCAGATCGCTTTTCCCGTATGTCGTGAGGCTGTGGGCTCCATCACTTCCATGTGCCGAGGCGCTGGTATTAGTATCTGCTAACATAGTCCAAGGGCCAAGATTTTTTTTACCTCTGAAGTGAAGTGACGAGCTGAAGGCCCACCTGATGGCAAGTGGTTACCTCCGCCCCTAACAATAGAAATTCGACCTAGGTTCTCCTACCCAAGTCGTATCCCGTTGCACCCGGCACCTGAGACGGGGATTTTATGTCACATGCACCTGTGTTTGCACCGGCACCCACACCCTTCTACCGGAACACAGCATTACGAGTGCATCACTGCTTGACGACAGATTACCAGGTGTGCAGGCAGTAATACTGCCACACCGGGTGGCCGACAGAACGATCGGTTGTGACACTTTCATCGGACAAACTTGTCACAATTTCTGTTGGAACAAAGACATAAAATCTTTGTTTTACCTGAATTATCCAACAATTTTCTGACTATATCTCGGTTTGTCTTCCCTTTTGAGAAAAAGACAACGGTTCCATCTTTGATTTGTTTCTGTGAATCATACGCGGAGCTTTTCAAACACGACCAACTTCATATCGTACGCTCCTCCAATAAATTCTCCCAGACCAGCATAACATTTGGGAGAAAATATGTAAGTTTAAAAGTGGATCGAGGAGTTCCCTCCGGCCGGACGGCGTACTAATCCTCTCGCTGGCGGAGCGTCGCTCTCGCTGGCTTTGTTTGGGAAGGATTCTACTTTACTTTAGGCTAATGCTGGGATTACCTAATGTCTGCTCTAGTCCGGAGGAGGCAGAGAGATCGGCGCCGAATGGGTATCGGAAAATATATTATATGAAACTAAGATAAGGAAAAAAATAGATAGACAGTGTTGGTTGTGTAATTCCGTCCGAGTCGTAATTACGAAATTACAGGTAGTAATTATTGTATAATAATGAGCAGCAAACTTAGCAACACGTACTTGTGAACTCGTTGGTACATAATATACTCGCTGCGCCCTGCGGGGTCACCCGCGCTTGGCTATCCTCCGTACATTCCGGGACTATAGTCTATCTCTGTTCCAAATTTAACCAATATCCGATCATCCCTTTGGCGAGATTGAGTAACAAACATCCATTCATCCAAACTTTTGCAGTTATAATAGTAGTAAGATTAGGTATATATTTAAAAATTCGAAGACATGAAATTTAAATTAAATATAATAATATAGTTTTTTTTTTTTTATCAAACTCATTCAGTATGAATGTATGCATACCAACAAACACACACACACACGCGGATTAGTAAAGTAATCATTGTTATGTGACATGTCAACGGAGAGAAGGCAACCTTTGCTCGGCTGTGAGTGAGACAACAAAGTTGATTCAAAAAGTCTATGTAAACCATTATCACAATATAAAGCGTTAACGAAAATTCTAAATTCACACGCACTCAGGAGATCACTGAGGATATTTCCTGAGTGGCAGCTCAGGGAGTCCCCGTGATCCCTGCGTGGCAGCCGCCAAGTTTGTCGCAGCCGGACATCAAACAGGACACCTCTTCGAGGGCCGGACTCCGCCCTCAAACGACCAATAAAGTTATCTTCTATTCAAAATATTTTCTACTTTTCTGATAATATAATGTTTTGAGAGCACTACTAGAGAACGCGACTGCATTACATAACATCTGGAACTGAGTTAGGGGGTGGCGAGTAGCTGAGTGGCTGAGTCGCTGCCACGCGCGGCACAATGCACGCATTGTCCGCGAGTGCGCTGTGAGCTCTTGTTGTTAAATATATATTTTTGTTAAATGTCCCGCGCTAAACGCTGAGGGAACTAAAGAAATAAAACCAGATTTTAATGTGTGCGTCCAACGCGGCCGAGGACTGAGCACTTATCCTATTGGGATTAATCTCTAGTGTTTTTCTATTTCTCAAAAGTGATGTGACGAGCTAAAGACCCACCTGATGTTAAGTGGTTACCTCCGCCCATAACAACATAAATTAATCTTAAGTGAAGTATGAAAAGAGCCTAGTCGCACCCCGTTGTGCCATTATTACCAGGTGTGGAGGCAGTACTTCTCCGGGCGACCTTTGCATAAGTTCTACTACTTCTTTTTGATGATCCTTTAGGATCACCCAAGGGGGTCCTTGTAGGGACTTTGAAGGTATCCATCTACCTACGGACGCAAGCAACCCCCTCAAAGTTGCATGTGCATGGAATATCATATTTAATTGACAATAAGGTTATTATACCAATATTTTTGTAGAGATCCTTAAACTGACCACTACAAAATAAATCCAATTCTGATATATATCACCGAAGAGACAGTTATTGCGACCACAGATTATATTTCAAGATGGCGTCGATACTTCACGCCGCGTTCGATAATGTTGACACAAAAAATAGGCGACACATGAAAATAAATCTTTTAGATTGCATCGCTCTATCGTCGTTCCGATAATAATGTCGCGTTTTACACTACTACAATAAGAGATTGATACTAAAATGATACTTTAAAGTAAGTATGTTGTTACTAATACATTCCTCAATAGCTATACAAAAGTAGGTAAATTGGAAAAGACCTTGAATGCCAAACGTGAACCAGGTTCGATTCCTGGCCGCGCCTGGAGAATCATTTTGTGAGTGGCACCATTTTAGTACTGCCAGGTTTGCGATTGACTACAACGACCGGACGCTAGCGCCGCACGCACACTAGTGTAATAATTTCATATCCGGTCAATATGAAATTAACCTACTCTCAAAACAAGCGCTTAGGTAACTAAAAAACAACAGTACGTAGTAGAGTACTTGTTACTGTGATCATAGAGCCATTTTTATTGAAATCCTATCTGGGTGTTTACATGTGTGTATTTGCAAAAAATGCTATGTTATATTTTATCAGTGGTCTAGTTGTCAGAGTACAAGATGCTTAGTTTGTAGCTAGGTGTGGCTGTGTGAAAAGCCAATTCATGTTTATCTAAAACCTATATATTTATTACATTTTACATCGATATTAATGTCACGGTTCTCTGTACCCCAATAGACTAATTACATCACTTTACGCGTTTGAGGTGGATGTGAGTGATATCATCGCATATAATACGTTTATACAAGTTGAATACTTGTGTTGTCCGGGAGCTCCCACTATTTCTGCGATTGTCAATTAGTGAGGGTGTTTGAATCGTGTTTACTGTTTACCTCCTCGCACTACAACCTCCTATTACTCCCTTCCTGTGCTATTTCGGTTCTGCTTTCACTCAACGAGCGATTTCACGGTGCTTAAGTACCAAAATGAGGCCATTAAAACACTCCGTCGACATTTGTTTAGCTTCGTATTGTTTAACGCGAGCTCGGAGCTCTCCGTCTATTCGCAGGAAATTAATGACCCCCGCGAACTTTAGGAATAAAAATCATTATGTGGAATTATTTGTGATATTTGTATCTTACAAACGTGCATTTGAGAAGTGACATTAACAGTACACGTTAATGATGTGCAACGACTGTGTACCATCGTCTCGAACTCTTTGTATCTTTTGAATCATGAATCGGAGTTCAAATTTCGAAATTTAACAAATTTAACCTTCACATTTTCATCATGGACGGGCTGAAACGTTCACAGAATATGTGTTATTTTGACAAATATGCCAACAGGTATCATGAATTACAATAGGTGCAGCGGCGCCTGGGTGTGCCAGTCCGAATCACAGGTCGGCGGTTACTTCGCAGGTGGTTGTCGAGCAGTACTGGCATGTGCATGCGCAGTAGTAATATATAAGTAGGTACAGGTGCTCGCTGTACTCACTGTTCCATTTCATCGTATCCATGCGTCGATTGGTGACCTCCAAGTTATTGATACACATTTATTTATGTGTAGATCGCGTTGTTGCGGCTCTATTTAGTGTAATCACAAAATATGGCTCAGAGCGGAATTACATCATATTACTTGTTGTAGTTTGTATTCAATTAAATGTTCATTGGCGCTTAAAATAATACTTACATTAACATGCATGTGGCGGGGGATCTCATTGTAATGAGTTTTAATTACTATTCAACATTTGTATTACAAATAGTAAAATTCCGTATATCTCGCCAATATACGTCTATATATACGTCTATTTTTTTGTAATATCTCTGATCTATGTTTTATGTAGGACTGATCTATGTTAATAATAACAAGAAATTATTGAAACCTCGACTGTGTGAAAAATTCTAAATTTCATTTACATATATATAAGTAGTTTTTAAGCCATTTATAAAACCTTGTATTTTGCTACAACCCTCGACAGGATTTGAGAAAAAAACAAAATTTTAAGACATCTTTTAAAAATTACAAACAAATTATTGACAAATTTAAGGCGCCAAAAAGAGAGGCCATTCATTAATTATAATTTTGTCATAGCTGATGTCACTCTCACAATCAAGAGGAATCTAACGATACCCCTCAAGCTAAAATCTATCAAGCAATTTAGGCTACAAAGTGTGAAAGTGTCACAGAAATATTCATACATCCACTCGACAAACATAATCCTCCTTCGGGCACAGTCGCGTAAAAAGTACTCCGTTGTATTTTTCTAGAACAAACCTTTCGACTACTACACGCCTGTGATACACTTACAAAGCGAACACGACTTTCTCATTCGGGCGCCGATGTCGGAGCCGATCCTGTCTCCTGTCTCGTTGGCAATCCTTTTCTATTTGGTATAGGTAGACGCTGGCACAGTACTGCCTGTTCGCAGTGTTAAACTATCTTGTGTCAGCAGTGTGGAGTTATCACGAAATATATTTAAGGC
Organism: Aplocera efformata; assembly: GCA_921293045.1. NCBI lineage: Eukaryota > Metazoa > Arthropoda > Insecta > Lepidoptera > Geometridae > Aplocera > Aplocera efformata. The sequence goes on from OV121041.1 coordinate 14,447,635, forward strand.
GCTGTTGACAGCCATGTCACCTGTCTCGAGTAGCTTAACCAAATTAATAAAAATGAAAACGTGATAAATTCACATAGATTACAGTTTTCTCAATTTGTGTGCACACTTTGAGAGTGAATAAATCTCGAGTTAAAATGTACGTATTAAAAAGTTATCGTATAGAACGTCAAGTAGAAATCTTAATAAACTAAATGGTATGAAAAATCATTACAAAATACTAGCAACTAATTAAAAATGATACAAAAGCTTTCATCCCTTATCTATCGCCCTTAGGTTACACCCTACCATATAAAAATAGAAACATCCATATCGGTATATAACGGCCGAAGAAAAATATCACAAAATACGCAATTTCGTTTACTTGGATGACATAATTTTTCATGCTATTTTGATTTAACAACTAAACTATTGAGTCGATTGTGATAAAAATATTGTAGAAACCACCTGAAAAAATAATTTTCCAAATCGATTCATAAATAACAGATAACTGAAGAAGACATAAGGAGAAAAAAGTATAACAAAATATATACAACCGAATCGATATCCTCTTCCGTTGGAGGTCTGTTGAAAAGGAGAAACGGAATTCAACAGAGTTGTAGCGCCAATATAGCTCGTGGGAGCCTTAGCCAAGCATTAAGGTCAAGTGGAGTAAGAAGGAAAGGAGAGGGCTGCGTTGACACCGCGCGAGGCAGACGCGGCGCGCTCCGCGTCCCGGGGGAGGCTGAGTGACGTCACACGCATTACCAGTCCCTCCTTTATAATGTAAATGTTTGAAAAGGTTTATCGAAACGTAAGCTCACTATTACACTCCACGTCCCGCCGGGCTCACGGGCTCACTGTTTGCGCAAACAAACGACGTAATGCGCCACTAATTTTGTTTTCGTGTTTGTTTATTTATTTATGTGGATCTGCTTACAAAATAATTTATTGTTCGAATCTAAAACCAAATTCAGAACATTGGGCATATGACGCAATGTTTGTGTTTCATTTGAAATGATGTTGGATGTAAATACATATATTTTTATGGAACTAAATTAAATAAATGTTAAAATGGGAACTAGATTAATGATGGAATCCCTATTTATACTTTTTTCCTCCATAACTCGACGTGTTGTTGTGCATAAACCATATCCTTCCACAGGTTTCCTACCAAAGTATGAGAAAAATCAAGCACTTGTAATTTCTTTCGCACACAAGCTCGTCCAACGTATTTTGATTTAAATAGTTCACTGACTCCAAATGTATTAATTACAGTTGACCGAAATTATTTACATTTTGTCATTTACATCGTTATAAGTCATTATTATCGTTCTCCATTTTTCTACTTTCCTTGAATGGGGAAAAATGGCAAATACTATTCTTATGAAGGGAAATTGTGGTAAGCTCAAGTGCCCAATTGTCTCGACCCACGTATCCCGGGAGCGAATGGGCACGGTAATGCAAATCCCGCGCAAATCAACTGTTCCGTCCAATTAGACATTCTCCTCCTCCCCCCGCACCTCTACAACCCCCCTCCCCCCAGGCCGTCTCTCAGATAGCGGTCCAGAGGATCGCACACTAGCCCGCAGTAAACTTGCTGCGCAGTACATCAATCATAGCCAACTATTCACCTCGACCATTTTGTTTTTGTGATTCACACATACAAACAAATTTAAAGACACGTGACATGTCGTACTTAGAATCATGTTCATTGGTTGGGCATTTTATTGGCTTCTTCCATAATCAATTTAGAGGTACCACGCTTTTCGCTTCCGCAGGTGAATATCTTTTGAGTCTATTTACTGTATAATTCACATTTATATCAAGAAGGCTCAAGTAGAGGAAGTGAAAGGGGCAATCTAAAAGCCTCACGTTGGCTTTAGATTGCCCCTTACGCTTCCTCTACTTGGGCTTGGGCTTAAAATTGGGGCTTCTTCATCTAGGTAGGCAAGGGTGGTAGCTGTTGTTCCGACTAAGGTGCAGGTGGTTTGACATGTGACAAAGTAAGTGCATTGCAAAATAATTAATTGCAACAATTTTATTTTAAATCAAAATATAGGTTCAGAAGGTAATGTAATTAACTAAAAAGGCGTCGGCATGAATAAAGGCTGGTATGAGAGATGGCGTACGGTCCAGTGTACTAGGTGTCGGACTCCGCCATTCAATTAGCGGTCACGGCGCAGAGCCGGTTACCGCCGGTTACCGCCTGTTATTGAAGCGTTTTCACGTTATTATTACGCTAAGGGACCCCGGGAAGGCGTTTCGGTAAACAGAATTTCGTTACCGATGTAACTCTTAACGTCAGAACATGCCGCTACGTTGCCAAATTAAGAAACACTGACTGTAATGAGGTGTAGATGTTACTCTACTGTTTCTTATACTAATATCATAAAGCTGAAAGCTCAGCAAATTTGGATGAAATTAGGTACCAAAATAGCTTATACTTTTGATCCCGGAAAAGTGCATTGCACTCTGAGGATGGCCGACCGTAGGTAACGTCGCGGGACGCCGCTAGTGCGTAATAATATAATAATGTGAAGTTTAAGATTGGAAAACCCACAACATTTGATTGAATATGTGAAATCAATGTCAATGATCTATAATATCCGAGAGATTCAACAAAAAACTGAGAAGTACAATACAAGTAAACGAGAGTAGGCCTTGATACCAGCAGCGGGAACGTTAGAGGCTGGCACGGTGCAGTAAGTACCTTATTTACATCATTTAAGAGTCAACTACTTTCCTACTAAAACAAAGAAAGAAACAAGGAAAAGTTTTGGGCAAATATTATAGTTACTTTGTTTGACATACTAATATTATCTGAGAGGTCGTAAGAGCCGATGTAATAATTAAAGTTCAGTGGCCCGCATCAGGAGCTGCCGGGGACTGTACCGACGGGGACCGTGTCCAACCCGTCGTGCGGTGGCTCGAGCTCGGTTTCGGCTTCAGTCGTGTAAATGTCTCACGGAACCGGAGACGATTAACTCAGCCTGTCACAGATAAACTACTTGCAGATAAACTACTGAATTAATAAGAGTTATTGTCCTCCGCTGGGACACGTGTGCGGTGTGCGGTGTGCGGGGGGTGCCTCCAACGACGGCGCTCGATGTCTCCGCAGTGGGTGACCAGACAGACAGTGAAAACATATGTATCGCAATACAAACGACCAAGACCTGAGAACATATTGTATGCTCAATACACAAAGGGTTCCCGAATCCTAGACCTGAATAAATTTGTTTAATGTTATCCTGTATGCAAAGCCAAATTCTCTTCTCCGATTAGTGTGTGTGACACGGCGGCCGATGTTTCCTTATGATGTACTTTCGGATATACCACCACACTGTCGTCTCACACTTTATCAAGCATAGATTTACATATCAAGTAGTTTGGGTGAGAAGCACTTTCTTCTGGTTGATCTCCATATACGGCGTATATGATACTTGAGAACTAAAGGAATAAATGAGTTTGAATTTGGGCGTATATAAAATAACCTAACAATTTTGTTATCATTCAAAAGTGACCTAATACACTTTTTGAGATAAAAATTAAACATTTAAGAGACTTGTACTGCTGCAGCATGCGTGGAGCCATCCATCACGCCCCGCCCCGTCCCGCGTCCCGCCCCGCCCCGCGATGTATTGCGCCTTCAATCTCCATTTGTCTGAATTTGTAATTCACTCGCTGTTGCCTACAGATACTTACTGCAAGTTATGGTTTTCCAGCATTTACGAGTACTTTATTTAAAAAAAAAAATCGAGATTGGCGTGTAGCTTCATAGATACGTGCACTCATGTCATGATAGTCATGTCACTCATGTCACTCGTGTCATAGGAAAAAAGCCCTTTATAGTATTATTCTTTGTAGATGCGCATATTCGGACTTCGCAAGATTGCGTAAACAAAAAATACCGCGATAGACATACACACAATCATTTGGATTGTAATGTATGTCCGATGTGTGTTTGGGACCCGTTTCAAACAAAAGCCGGTTCGAGGGTCCATTGAGCATGAAAATAATAAAAAGCAAGTGAATCGTGAAACGGGCCACGTGACAAGGGTTCCGCCGCGTTTTAAAACATTGCCACGAAACCACTCGTCCGGCGGCCGGGGCCGGGCCAACCGAGCGGCGGCCAGCTCCGGCGGCTCTACACGATGACCGGCCCACGGTCGGGCTCCGGCTCGGCTAGCATGAGGTCTACTGAAGGTATGCAGGCCTTTATCTGAAGATACGACGCAAAATACAGCTACAGACTTTAAAAAAATAGTAAATGTGCTTACGTGCCAAATACTAGTCCAAACAGTCATTTTAAAAGTTGTATGGAGTGCGGTTAAACAGGTACCTAACTCTGAGTATCTGGTTTCGATATTGTGTAGAACAATCGCGACGTAGCTCTCCTGTAAACTTTACTACGCCCATCCGTAACACGTATATTACAACTAATAAATCCTTGTTCTAAGTAAAAATTAAACACTTTATTACATCCGTTTGGTTGGTCTTTAGAAAAAACAAAAGTGTCTGTCTGTATTTCGCTGGTAACCTCGCGTGTCACTGGTCTGACAACAACCAGGATACTCTGGCAGATTGCCGTTATATTCAGCCGGATCTCAGACAGGTTAGTGTATTTCTTTACTTCCAGATTTACTGCACACGAAATGTCAAATCTTGTACAGGAAGATATATATAAAATCAAAAACATAGACAAGTTATATGAACTTGTCTATGTGTTTTTGATTAAGAAACAGAATATTGGTTATTTAAATATAAATTGGGAAATGAATAATGTAGTGTTAAAATTTGGCGAAACTTAACGATCACCAAAAGCCCAACCTACTGGAACGTTTGCAAAAATAGAAGCAACTGCAAAGAACTGTCCAAAAATAGAAAACCCGCATCAACAAACAGCGATGCAGCACAAAGCAAAAAAACTTTGCCACTCGATTGCGAACAAATACCGTGGGGCGAAATATTGACATGAAGCTGGAACATGAAACCACCGCCGACCGCCTGCCGTGAACTCGTCCGGCCCCTGTCCGCCGCAGCCGGCTAGCAGCCAGCCAAGTCTCCGACGGCGCCTCGGCGGGACAACCACTCATTAGCAAATACTTATATTACCTTCACGATAATATCACGACGACAAAAGGATACAATCCGATATATAGTTGCTCGCGTCCGCAGGTGAGCACCAGAAACCCTTCACGTTCACCTTCCTAGATAATTGCTCGATATAGTATCATATATTGTGAATTTGTTTGAATGCAGTAATATGCACTCACACCCTTCCACCGGAACACAGTAATGCGAGCGCTACTGCTTGTCGACAGATTCCAGATGTGGTGGCAGTACTTCTCCGACGAACCCACCCGGGGGTGGTGCTAAAGGAGCGACAAAAAGTAGCAGTAGAACTTGTGCAAAGTTCGTCCGGAGAAATACCGCCTCTATACCTGGTAATCTGCCGCCAAGCAGTGGTACACTCACATTGCTGTGTTCCAGTGGAAGGGTGTGGGTGCCGGTGAAATCACATGCGCATGCGACGTAAAATTTCTGGCGACGGCCGCAGTCTTCTCATAATTCGGTCGGTCGGGGAACCTCTTAACATCAGGTGGGTCTTCAGCTAGTTCCGTAACATTAATTACATAAAAAAAATTGTACATGCCTGCTTCACAGTGACAAAAGTAAACACACCACACGTGCGGCGCCGAAAAAAAAAAATAAAAGCGCCCCGCGGTGAAGTGCTGAGCTCACGGCTTTGTTAGCGCTACAATTATATATTTTTGTGCATAATCCCGGGAGACGTGGAAACATTTTGTTCGACCGAAATGTGCGCTTTTCGAGATTTGGAGCAAATCGGCTATTACGGTAATCCTCGAGTTTTTCCCGTTATGCCGCGCTGATATCGCGCACATTACCGCCACAAATTACAAATGACATTCTGAATTGAGTTACTTTTACGTGTTTATTAATAGGCGCACTCAATCACTCGAAGCAGGGACGGCGGAGAGTAAATACTAGGTACTTGCAGTGTTGCGAACGACCCACGATACTACGCCGTGTTACAAGGGTGCCTTCGTGCTGTTTGGAGTAGGTTTTAGCAGGTGGGGCAGTTTGAGGGCGATTGATTGTACAAGCCTTCGTTACCCCGAATTAGAATGACTTCGGACTTATCAATTTTACTAAATTTACGTGAGAAGGAAATGACTAATTTTAATAATAAGTTTAATAATAATAAATCTGAAAATCGAGAAAACAAACCGACTTCAATACTTTTATTGTATCACTTGTTTCTCGTCTTTAGATGCAGGTAGGGTGTACCCTGACCGGACCCATCACCTTTGGCATCTAGTGCCACTCCTCTGTTTGCGACACGCCAGAGGGTGTACCCTACCCTACCATTTTAAAATGGTAAAATGGTAAAAGAAACATCCAAATTGGTATGCAATGGGCGAAGAAAAAAGTCACAGGAAAGCAAAATACGCAATGTTGGATGACATATTTTTGCCAGTTATTTTGATTTAACAACTAAACTATCGAATCGAGAAAAATTCTGTGGTTTCAATCTAAAAGCATTTTCCTTCAAACACAAAAAAGTATTTTCCAAATTGGCTGATAAATGCCGAGAACTGAGGTAACCAACATAACAAACCGCCGAAAGTACCGTAATATATGCCACCGAATTGAAAACCTCTGAGAGTTGGTTGGAAAGGTTTTATTTCTTGGCGCCCGCGGTCTCCGCCGAACTGTCGAATGAACTACATTTTCATTTCATTCATGTGTAAGAAGAATTCCCAAGAAAATAATAAAATATTTTTTTAATACATCAAATTTAGTAATATAAAATCCAACGTGCGTGTATATTTTAAACTGTTAATATTTTTATTGTATTTAATTATTTACAAAAAATCCATAATTTTTTCAAAATATAATTGCTGTATTTTGAGACGTAAAAAAAGGTTTATGTAATCCTTTTTAGAAGGATCCTTTTTCCTTTTTATTAAAAAAATAATCCTTATTTTTAATATTTTTTTAATACAAATAAAATAAATCGGTTATACATTACCATTCCATGCACCTTTTTAAATCTTTTTCAAAGATTCATTTTTGTGGAACAAATAATGACTTAAATAGTATATATATAAATTACTTCATGAAGTCAGATCCCCCAGGGGTGTCCGCGCTGCGGGGACAAGCCGAAAGCAGACATAACGTGAACGTTATTATTGTATTACCCAAAGATATTGTATAAAAAGAGGGTATTACCGGTTTATTTGGTCGGTTATTAAAACGAATGGGCCCGAAGGCTGCACTAATTATTCTGCCTTTTCACGTCAACTCATTTTATTTATACAGAGCGCACAGTTTACGGTATTGCCATGGCAATAGCAAGACAGGAGCGCGAATCTCCGACAGCAATCATTGCGAATACAACATTTTATTTTATCGCTAACTACTGTTAGCGGCTTTGCCCGAGTAAACCCAGGAACATTTACAAATACGGCAATAGCAATACCAATAAGTGACTTATTTCTCGCCTTTAGAGGATCCGATTTTTTTTTCGTCGTTATATACCGTCCAAATCGGTATATAACGTGCGAAAAAAAAAGCCACAGGAAACCAAAACATTCGTTTACTTGGATGACATATATTTTCTAGTTATTACTTTAAACGAGGTATTTCTTTTTTAAAAATATTTTAGATTTTTATAATGACAAAGCGTCGAGTCATATATACATACAACAGCAACTAAATGATAGTTCGTCCTAATAGAAAGTGAGCCACGCTGCGAGCGCGAGGCCCTCGCCCTGACCTTTCCCGTAGTACTTGTATTGACGAACCACCGCGACATCTCACACGATAGATTTCATAAGGAAAATATCGCCATTTTCAATAGAACGAACATAATAAGTTTAGTATCTTAGATCCCAAAAAAGTATATTTAGGTATGAAAGGCATTGTATTTACACTTTTGTTATTTTCGAGATTGGCAAATAAACGGGAACACCCAATATGTTACAAGTGATTCAATTTAAGAAACGTTCTGTTATTTTATTGATATTTTTTCAAATTTCTGTTGAGCTTTTCCCAGATTTTTGCCTTTGAGGGGTTCAAAATAGAGATCGTGGGTGATCTGTTGGATGGTGGCGGATAGTGACTCCAATGCATTTTATGCATATTAAAGATTTTATATTTTTTTTAATTTAATTTTTCTTCATTGAAACGACCAACAGATACAAATGGACAAAATTATTATAATAAACAATAAACTTCTTAAAAATAATTACAGCCAATTAAAGGTCTCCGTCGATTAAATTTATGAGCATAAATGAACTATCTTTTTCCCGTAGCTTCACTTTCGCTCACCTCCTGCCCGCCTGCCCGGCACATCGCTCACCTCCTGCCCGCCTGCCCGGCACATCGCTCACCTCCTGCCCGCCTACCCGGCACATCGCTCACCTCCTGCCCGCCTGCCCGGCACATCGCTCACCTCCTGCCCGCCTGCCCGGCACATCGCTCACCTCCTGCCCGCCTACCCGGCACATCGCTCACCTCCTGCCCGCCTGCCCGACACATCGCTCACCTCCTGCCCGCCTGCCCGGCACATCGCTCACCTCCTGCCCGCCTGCCCGGCACATCGCTCACCTCCTGCCCGCCTGCCCGGCACATCGCTCACCTCCTGCCCGCCTGCCCGACACATCGCTCACCTCCTGCCCGCCTGCCCGGCACATCGCTCACCTCCTGCCCGCCTGCCCGACACATCGCTCACCTCCTGCCCGCCTGCCCGGCTGTTGATCGAGGATCTCTGAGACAAGCTTGATACTATCGCAACTTGACTGGCTGTGCACTATTCAGTACTTACGCGGTTTTTGTATTAATAGATATATTGAACAATCAACTGCTACTTTGGATTACTGCTTTTACACCACCAGTGTATGTGTCCACTGTGGAAGCAATATGGACCTCCCTATAACATAAACAGACACAGGACTACCTGTGTGAACAGGCCGTTGGGACGGGCGGAGTGGAACAGCCGCCTGCCGCCGAGAGATAAATATTATACTCGTACGAGGTCGTTTTATTTCAGCTCGAATGAGATTCATTTCGAACACACGAGCTGCTGCGGTTCAACGTCACTATCCCACCTGCATGCGAGTAGCTTGCCGCTACATGTTCACATGTTCTCGTTTTATATCCAGTTTCATAACCTGTTTCATTCATTTCATTTAGTTTCATTCATTAAAAAAATGGGAGTTGTTTTTGTTCTAATAATAAATAAATAAATTTTCAGCGACATCTCAGGTTTGGATTGTGTTTTGTACTGATCAGAAGATAGTTTACCTCTTAAGATGCCTTTTGATGTTATCTTTTAAACAGGGAAATAAAAATTCATTGTTTCATATTATCCTAACAAAATAAGGAGAACTTTTGAATTTTTTGAAACGTTAAAGGTTGGAGGAAAAATTCAACTATGGGTACGGAACCTAAGAGTATGTACACCGACCCGGGTGAGAGAAGATGCAATATTATGATTGTAGTCTGCAACAATAATGACATTGTGGACAACACAATGTCATTTGTAACTTACATGTGGTTACTTTCAAGTGTACCTTAAACTTCAATTGAATCAAATCTGTGACCTTAGGAACAGCAATAAACCCTTTAGGCATTTCGTTGAAAGTACCCTCCCCGAGAGCGATGTATCCGAGCCGCGCAGTTCACTATCTGAAGTTTCATCAATACAAATAAAAGTAAAAGCCTCTCTGTTTCTAATAAAAGTTATCAACTTCGGATTCTCGAAGCTTTTACGAGTTTTCTCATAAAAAATACTGGAACAGCCGAATGCAGCCATCCCGCCGGCAGACCCGCTCCGAATGTGACTGCCTCCTACTTATCGTGAAACTCATTTACTTTTTTATGATGTTTGATCGGTCACGTGGGACACGAGGCCTGTATCCTAATACTCCTGCGGGATGGTGGCTCTACTTCTGCACGATGCCATCAGATTTATGTAGCATTCATACTTTTACGAGATGAGTTCATATATAATACATTTTTGACATTTTCAATAATTGTTCGCCTAAAATCGCCAGGGAAGAATAATATTTACTAGAGAATAAAGTTATACTTAGTATGTCGTCGTTTGATGTATCGTGTCGGTATCGTTTTGTTTTTCCTTAATTAGCGCTCGACCCTGTAGCGACGTGACTTGCTTGCTTCTCGTTAAGTACAAAAAATGCTATTACTTTTCTGGATGTATAAAATTTCTGTTTTTATCCTTGTGTAATTATGTAACACAATTACCAAACTATAATACAATATGTTTCAGTTTCTGATAACCAGAGTAGAGCTTGTTCACATATGAATCGATATTACTTTGAATTAATATAAAAAGTTTATTCAGTAAGTGAATATAGTATTTAACTCTATGTGTGGTTTTTCGGCTACGTTTCCGCTACAACAGCGGAGAACGAGTTTCGTTTCCCATTCAAGTCATTACAAAGTTAGGTTTCCGGTAAAACTACTACATGGAGCAGCACATCCGGTTATTCAGATAAGTAAAAATGTAACTGTTTTCCGCTTAGTCCGTGCACACTAGAAGACGCGGACGAAAGCTGACCGCTTCGAGATTGCTCCGCGCCCTACGAGAGTGCTACGCCGCTGCCGTAGGAGTCCCAGGTAGTTTGCTACGGTTGTACGCTACGCGGCCGCGGCCGTTATGTAAATCCGAGAAGCTGCCGGCAGCACAGTCCGTCTTGGTTGCGTTGCGTTTAATATTCGAGTGGGTTCGGGGCGAACCGACTGTGGGCGGAATCAATTAACGGATTATGTAGACCTTGATTCCCTATTCATGCTCGGCTTATGTTTGCTAAACGATGCTATGGATAACTGTATGACCGTACTTGACATGCAATTAATTGGTTTGCGCGAGACAAAGGGAATCGACGTGCGGAGTCTGTTGTTACCGACGATACAGTTGCTTCCCATATAACCATGAAATTGGTTTCATTATTGTACATTTAAATCATCTGCTGTGACAGTTGTTACGGCTCTCGTTACACAATTATTTGTAGGTTACCGCAGCCTCACGGCACAACGTAAATATAATTATTGACGTTTTCAGTGATGTCGGCTTACGTTGGTAAGGCAAGTTCACTAGTTGGTGGTTCACTAGTTCGAACCCTACAATGAGGTAGTTTTATTTTAACCACACCCGAGCCAAGCGTGCGATAATGTGCTTCGGTAACTTGACTTGCGAGCCTCCGCCCCCCCGCCCCTCCGCCCCTCCGTACGTACACTCGCTTATAGTGTCACTTGTCATCGCGGACATGTCACTTGTATCTAGTCACAGATTATCATAATGCGTACTATATTTTTTTAATAAGTACTCTGATTCCAATACTTCCACCGCGACACACAGCCGTACTCAGATATACCGTATCAGAGATTTTATTCTAAGCCTACGTAGTTTCTACGCTATAAGTGTATAGCACCGATCATAAATCTATATAATTGGAAACATTTGGTCATGTTCGGATAATTTCCTGAAGTGTGTGTGTGTGTGCGTGTTGCGATGATTTATGTGATCGTCTCCGGCCGTCCGAGGGCTGTCCGCAATCTGCTTGTGGATTTATGTTCACTACATAACAACCGCGGACGGGCGCGGCGCACACCGCCGTGCGTTTTGCGTGATGCGTGATGCGTGGTGCGTGGTGCGTGATGCGTGGTGCGTGGCGCTTTGTGAGTGATGCGTGGTGCATGATCACATTGTAATAGGTTCACTATTACACATAACAATAATAATAAATGACTTTATACGAAGTTGCCGTTTGTGAGTTATTACTGTTTCTTTATTTGATATTACTACCGCTCCAGCTACGTACGACCTCGATTTACAAATGAAAAAAAAAATACATTATGTATTGTATTTTTTTTTGTTCATGGTAATTAAGAACAAAACAAAAACAAATTACAAGAAAAAATAACAAGAAATGAGAGGTGCCGCGCGGCCCGACCCGGCGGCCTTTATATACGTAGTGTTCACCACCAGGCCGCGCGGTGCGCCCTGTGGCCGCACTCACTGCCGACTAGGGGTAGTTAATGTTCTCACTGCTGTGTTTGTACAAGCAGCGGGATTCATTGTCACTCTCCTATTGTTTACTGCTCGGTAGCACGGTTAGCATTTATGCTCCGTTACGGGGCAATCTCCGGCCGGTGCAAATGTTTGTGCCGTGAGCATGAAATTTTTTCTCGAGTCTTGCACGTATATGTTGTGTAATATTGTGTGCCCAAGCTACCTGCAATAAAGAATCCTAGTACAAAGGTATCAGAGTCGGCGTTTCTTTAAAAAACTCTGGTTTTAGACATGACGCAATTTCGTTTTAATTTAAAATATTGAAGATAGCTGGATTTACACATTTAATTAAAGCTAAAGAGCTTGTTTGTTTGTTTGTTTGATCTCTGGAACTACCAGTCACATTTTTGAAACAATATGTTTGTATAGCCACATTCATTCACCCATCATTACACTAAATTTCTTTAATTCACACGCGGTACGGCTAGTAATTTAATAAATTGATTTAAAAATCGATGAATCGGAATTCAATACTTCCATCCCTTATATTATGTTCTTAGTTGGTATTCTTCATTAAATTTCAATGGGAACATGTCGGAGTACGAAATGATTACCGGCGCGTCTTCAGCGCTCAGCATCGTTTCGACTGTTCACAATTGGGAAACGGACCCCCCTCGCCTACAAGAGGAGTGCTAATGTAATGAAGGTGAGCGTTCTCATTTGTATAGAAATTGTATTTATTCCGGTTTTTAATATCCTAATTGAATCTCAAATTGTGCTGTTAATTCCAAAATGAGTTTCGTAAAGAACGTTTCTGTATATTTGAAAGAAAATGCCTTAGCCGGACCAAGCGGGGGCGGATTAACATTCAAACAAAATAACTGTAAAATATAATTATGTCATCCAAGTAAACGAAAATGCGTATTTTGTTTTCATGTGGCTTTTCTCGAGATCCCGTTGTAAACAATCAGTTTACATGTTCTGTATGTAGGATGTTTATTTATTTTTTAATTGTAGGGTGTGCCCCTTATTGTATAGAAATAAAAAAATATCTGATATTTTTTTACAAAATTTTCGGAGCAAGTTTAAAGTCGTCTGATGTTAAGTGGTTACTGCTTAGCTACAGAAAAACGACTGCGGTCTTCGTCTATCGAAGTATGAAAATACCCATTACGTCTTCACTCTGAAACGGGGAGGTTGCGTCTCATGTGCCTGTAATTTCACCGGCACCCGCACCCTTCCACCGGAACACAGCAATGCGAATGCACTGCTTGGCGGCGCTTTATTAGGTGTGGCGGTACTCCTCCGGATGAACTTGGCTCCAGTTCTACCGATACTAAGTATCACTCAATAAATCATTTTCATGTTTTTCTGCAGCTTTTAAATCCTTCCATTTTGTGAAGAGTCTACAACTTCGCTTTTGTATTGTGTAGCTGATAGTTCAGTACAATAACCACCGTGGTGGGATGTCCTCAGCGATAGGTTATGAAGGTACCGGGGTAGGGAGGGGGCGGGGAGGGGTCCCGGGCTCCGACCTGTATCCTACTCTATCATCCGTATATCGGTATCGTACGAGTTGCACTCACCTCCGCGGTTGCTTCATAAATTGATACCTTAAAGTGACAGGTATAAAGTTTAGTTTGAAAGAGAACCACACTTAAGGGATATTATCGAGGCCATAAATTGATATAGAAATTGAATTTAAAAATACTGTGCGTCTTATTGAGCGGTTTATTGAGCCACTCCGCGGCGGCGGACGCGAGGCGCGAGGTGCGAGGTGCGAGGTGCGAGGTGCCGGACAGATGTTACGAGGTGCGAGAAGATCGATGAGCTTGGCATCTATTTCCGTTTAGGGATAAACTTTAATGAATAAATTAGATTTATTCCCTAAGACCTCAGTATTCACATCAGTGGGAACTAAAAGTGCACCACTGCTTGGCGACGGACACCGGATGTGGCGGCAGTACTCGGCGGTCGAACTAGACACGAGTTCTACCGCTACTTACATTGCAAATTGTCATACATTTCATTTAAATCGTTCGTGGATTTAGACGGGATACTTCACTTTTGCGGATAAAATCAAAAAAATGTGTCGCAATACGCATGATTACACGTTCACGTTACTTACTGCACTGCTTGTACCGGGTACTCAATTTTAGCTCAGTCAATGTCATTAACAATACACAAACACGACCACTAGGCACGAACTATCATATTTTCAAACTAGGATTTTGTAGCTACTGAGCGAGTACCTAGTGAGCTCTTAAAAACGGTGTGAGTACATGTTATGCTAAGCCTCTTTGTTTTAACGGAAAACACACCCACACACACACGGAAACATCTGCAACTGAATATTGTGTGCTCAATGTAACTGTATAATATCCATCATCTTCAGCGGCTACGTTACGTTGCGGAACGTTTGTAAACTATATTTGTCTAAAATAGGTCACTGAGACCTCGCCGCTGTAGGCGCGGCGGGGCGGCGGCGCGGCGTGGCGGGGCGGCGGCGCGGCGGGGCGGGGCGGGGCGGCTCACTTTGAAGTTCAAGGATAAATGTACTTGTCTTAATGTTCCGAAGGTTTGAGCCGAGGCCGCCTTCCCTTTGTGGCTTTGCTTGAAAATATCCAAAAGTAATTATTTTGCGGTTCGTCGGTTTACTTCCCAATGCTCGGCTACTTGTTGAGTTGTTCCCTTTCAAATTTATGTTATTTTAATTTTATTCATTTTCACAGTGCCAAACGATAACATGCCTCTCAGTTTCAAAGCGTACATAACTACTCGTGTTTTAGGATCGCAGCGATGTATGTATGTATTCAACATTCGTGTAAAAATACGATGGAAAAATAATGTTATTTTTGTTCGAAATGAACGCCGTTAGTAGTCCTAATTAAAATAACAACGTGACGGTCAAACTCAACACTAATCAAATGCCGGCCCGGACCGACACCGGACCGACACCGGACCGACACCGGACCGACACCTGACCGACACCGGCAAGGGGTTATTTTCAATTGAAAATGTGAACGCTAATCCAAATTTGAGATAGCAAAACGGGACTAGTAAAGTGGTATTTCTGTTATAATATTTTCACATAATGCGACGATTGAACTAAAACAATCCTTACCCGCACCCCGGGGATTCCCTTTATATAAGGTAGGTAATTAAAATATTAATATCTGTTTGTTAGTCTAGCCGCCATAAAGTATATTTACTTCAAGTGACAATGGATACATTCATAATACGAAGTCTTTGAAAGTTTCAATCGGCTGCCTGTGGGGGGTCTACAGATACACAAAGGTTATCGTTAACAGAGATAGTAATAAAGTTATCGCTACCCTTTCGGTTTCGGGGTTCGGCGCCGGGCCGTGCCGCCAGTCCGCAGGCGCGTGCCGCTGACAGCGTGACATGTTACATCTAAATGCATACAACATGTGATAACTTGACCTGAACGCATTGTTTCAAACCTGTTTATTTACGTCACAGCGTGACGTTCACACGACACTCGCGCGACACTCACAATTGTAAAACAATTGTCAGACAAAATATAATATAAAAGATAGTGGAGACGATAGGGAGCCAATCGAGCGAAGGCTCTTCACATTCTCGGAGCTAATGGGTGGAAAGCGTCGCGCGACCAATTCATGTCATCAAATTATCGATGAGATTATTTGAGGTTCATTTCAGTGTGAAATTCGTATAACCCCGTCAAGACGTTCCATTAAATGTGAGGCACCCAAACCCTCCGAGCTATTTCAGACCCACTACCATAATCGTTACAGCGTAACTTCAAGTAGGTGAATTCCAGCTTGTGTAGCGCTATTGTCCAGTTGTATTTATGAGCACGCCGGCTCATCGCGAGGCGGCGAGGCGGCGAGGCGAGGATGCCACGTGCCGGAAGTAGCGGGAGGAAAGATTACAACATTACTAACATGGTTTTCGGCTTCCATACCCGTCAACGCACAGACGCATTCAATGATAGTGAACAGAAAATTCTATTTCTTCGTTACTATAGCTAAAGCTACCGCGATATAAGCATACATTTTATTTCAAATTCTTTTTTAACATCATTTGAACTCAGATCTTTTCGAAAAGTAAACTGCCCATCAAAACCTTGCCCGAGTTCTTTCCACATGTTTCAAATCGAAGCCCTGAGTTATACTTGTAATAATGAAACTTCTCCGCAGATTTCATTACATAAAGTTCGCGAGTTCCGTATCCTCGCCGGATACACTTAAAGTAATTAAACTGTTGTTTTAGGAAACCGTTTGACGGTCGTAATTTTTTATTGCATTTTATTTTAATATCGCTAAAAGGGTAAAGTATCTCCAAGACTCCCGTTTAGTTGTGGCCCATAATCGTTAACTAAGGTATAATATTGTTTGGTTCGTCCTGACTAAATAATAATTAGTCGATAAAAGACTGCCTTAAGGACGGATATAACGGACGGATATTATATTAAATTAACTCTTTACCTGAAATATTTTGGTTAAATCAGGTCAAAATATATTTGGCGGTTCTGAGGGTCTGTTTTTCAGTAACCTATGATAGACTATTGCGATAACCGTAAAGTTATTTCGTTGGTACCTATATCTATGCACATGTTACTTTGTAATTTTTGTAAATCAAGAATAATAAATAAAAGGTTTATTGAATTTTACACAATTTAGAAATATTATCTATTAACAATAATTAAATATCGCGGAAAATATAAAAAAATTCAAAATAGAAAAAAGTATTTCACACTAATATTATGAAGGCGAAATTGTATTTTTTTTTATCTGTGTGTTTATTACTCCTTCACGCTCAAACGGTTTAACGGATTTGAATAAAATTTAGTACCAAGATAACTTAAATCCTGGATTTAAAACATAGGGTACTTTTAAACCCGGGAAAAAACAACGTTCCTTTAGGATGGTACCGCGGGAAATCTCGCGGGGAACAACAATAAAAAAACAGTTATTTAATAAGTTATCAGTCATTAGTGTAATAAAACGAATATATTATCAGTCATGCATTGTGAGGAAATAAAACCCTTTCCCGATTAGATCTTGTAAGCCGTGTATCAGCTAAGAGATTATAATACATCAATGCGTTAAGTGTGTAGTGGGCGAGACGAGACGAGACGAGACGAGACGAGACGAGTTACGTCGTCACGCGAAATTGAATAATCCGCTGAGTCGTCTCGCGAGGGATCCGACCGAGGCTGCGCTGCGAGCGGGGGCTCCCCTCGCAGTGTCGCACAGACACACACAGATATGATCTCATAAGCTCCACGGATATCATCCGAAAAGTATTCTCGGAATCCCATATCCGTGAAGGGGGAAGATAACGGATTTCCTCGCTTGATCTTGCCGCGGGAGGATTCAAACGAGCACTGAACATTTAAAAGGTATATCCGAGCTGCTACCCGCTAGGTGCTAGCTCCTAGAACAAGCGCTAGATTAAGTTTTAAGATAGCAAAATCTAGTAGATATACATATATTTAAAATAAAAAATAAAGATCCCAAGTAATTTTTGAAAATTCAACGGAAATAAAGATTTTTGACTTTGACTTTCTACCAACCGGACAGCTCATCATTATGTTGTCAACATTATTAAGACGAACGGAGAGTGGTTCATTAATAACCATAACTATCATTATATTTGCCACTCTCATTTAATTTCAAATATACGAATACAAACCTCTTTACCAGTATAAGAAAGTTCGGCAAATTGTTTTATGACTATTAATATAAACAATAGAAAATGTAATTGGAATGGCTTCCAGTGCTCATTCGATTGAAAATAACAACTCACTTGTAATGGAACGAGCAAACGTAGTGCTCTAAGCGGAGTGCGACGTATCGGAATTTAATTTGAATGGAAGCGTGTGCGGTGCCGGGCCTACGAGCCGGCCACAGCATGGGGCAGTGCGCGAGACCGATCACTCATTTAAGTTTTCAAAACACTAACAATTTAATACAATATATTGTTAAAGTTTCCAAAGTTCACTGGGTCCACTTCAAGTACTGCTTGTTGTTAGCAGTGACCTTTACGAGCAGAACATGAGCGTTTAAGTATTACAACTTATAACAAAAATATTGTTCAAGAAAAGTTGTCGAGATTTCAGCCGGCGCTGTACAGCGCTTAATCCATTTATTCCTCTCCGATACAATCGGTGAAGAACGGCGACGGGACGGTGGCGGGGCGGCGGCGGGACGCGGGCGGTGATACAATAAATCATCAAGTGTGTCAAATTGAACTTGTTTGAATAAGACGACTCAAAAAGTTCACGGTTCACGGTGTCGTTTTGCTGTGGTTCATGGGTAGCGGCAGCCCCTTAGCATCAGGTCAAGATCAAATTAATCACATAAGTATACAATAAGTAAAAAATCAAGAGTAAGATCACTTTGTTTCCGGGTCTTACAAAACCCGGAAAACGGGAATAAACGGTATTTCTATGTATATTTTTAAGTTAATTTAAAAAACTTTTTTTTTAAATAAAGCTTAAGATTACAAACACGGGAGAAAGTTCATACTAAAATCAACCTGAGAGTATATTTTTGAGATAAAAAGAATCTAAATCATTTTATAAAACATTTTGAGCTAACGAACTTAAAAAATTCAACAGAGTTGCTAATTGTCAAGTCTGTTGAAGATACAATACTGATTGTGTTGTTTATATCATACAATATCATAGTAGAAATTAGGTCACAGCTCAATGTTACGATACATATAACTGAATATAAATAAATATGACGTGTACAAGATGACCTTGTAAACGTACCCTATTTATCGAACATACGAGATCAAATAGAACCGCAACATTAGATGATAGTAGTACTGTTGGTACAACTACACTACGTCGCTTCCATTTACATAGCTATCAAAACTAAACGCCGGCTGAAGTATACAGGTAAAGCCACTCCCGGAGCGCCAGGCAGGGCGCGGGCGCCGCGGCGAGGCAGCCCCACGCTCGCGCCTAATGGCGGCCATCAGCCGGCGCGCGGCCATCGGTCCTGCGGCGTCCTGGGACGCACTCCGGCACTCGATACTCGTGGCCGACAATCAACAACGAACAATCGATTCCAATCAAACTCTAACTTAGACGTATTCATTCTTTTTTTTAATTTTCGATAAAAATATACACGCATAAATTTATTTAGTAATAGGAGGTTCGAGCAATCGTAGCAATTCTTAGTAATAAGAGCGCGTGATCTTGTAGGCACATATGTATTTTTTAAATGAAATATTAAAAAAAAATATAATTCAAACATAAAGGCGACCGTATCATAACTTATTTTTTTGTGAATTAAATGAAAATAATAAGTTTTGACTTTAAATATTTTTGTCACAGGGGCTAGTTACGTATGCACAATTACATATATGTAGGCACAGATATAACAATACTAAGGGGTTAATTCTGGCATGAAATTTCTAAGGGATGATGGTACACTCGACCAAATGAAACAGAATCATCGAAATCTGTCAACAACAGGCGGAGGTATCGAGTGATCGTATAAAAAGAAAACAGCCCATTTTGAAGTCGAGAAATACAATAAAGCTCATCCTTACTTGAAGTTGGTAATAAATAATAATAGAAGGCGTTATTCTTTTTCATCCAATATCCAATGGCGAAGATTGGTGCTTTGATGTTCTTAGAGGATTATCTAAGTTAAGCAACTGTCCCTAGCCTGCCTCGGTCTCTGTTCGAACGGGTGAGCGTTTAGCATTGAAACTAAACACTTCCGTGTTTCGGAGGGTATGATAAGATGCATATTCCGGGCACGCTGCGCTACCGTAGAGCACAGAGAAGCTCGTAAAATGGTTGCTTGTATGAAATTACTTTGTTCTCAAATCTGGATATATTGACGTAAGCCTCTTCAGCTCGTATATTGCCATTCGAGTGCGGAGGAGTAATGTCATTGAGACGGAGATCAAGGACACCAGGACCACGCCGACATGATGTTATATTTGTTATACTACTCAGGACAAAGTAAAAGATACAGTGTGCCTCCTACGGGCATCCACTGGAAACATGTATAGGATATAACTTTACAATTTTACTATTTATCAATTAAAATATTTAATAAACAAGAAATTATTGATAAATAACACCTAACTGCGTGAAGGATTTCAAATTACATTTAAATATGTTGTATGTGTTTTTGTATAAAACCATGTACACCACCCATGGGTTTCGAGACCAAAAACTTTTTTGCAGACATAATATGCCGCCAAATATCGGCCATTTTCATCAAAGAGTAGATATTCTGGTGCAGTCGGGTAAAAAGGTCGTTACCTATTATATATATGTTTATACGAGTAATGTAGCTTACTAAAGCTTCACACAGATTCCTGATTCACAATGAAGAGGCGCGTTCGTTCCGGTCTCACGTCACATCTGTATAGGGACTGTTGTAACTCATCAGGTAATTATGTGACTAGTCAAACATGTAAGTTTACTTACGGCACTGAACTGACATATTAGATTTGAGGCTGTGCCAACTCATTTGAGGAGTTGTTCGTTAATCAAAGTACAGAAGGCGTCAATCAAAGCGCTTGCGGAGTCGGAGTCGGAGTCATGTATACAATGGCCGAGCGCACAGTACATGTATCTATTATAGAGGAGGAACATAGTCAAGTCAAAATCATTACTCGCGTTGAATTCTTAAAAATTACTTGGAAACAACAATATCTTTTTTAAGAGAGCGGTGCGGTGCCATAACAAAGGATCAACCAAACGTAGCAGTATAACTTGTGCCAAGTTCATCCGGAGAGGTATTGCCGCCACACCTGGAATCTGCCGCCAAGCAGTGGTGATCGCATTGCTGTCACTTAATCACATAAATATATATATATATATATATATATATATATATATATATATATATATATATATATATTTATTATTATTATTTATACAACTTAAATATATGTTTATATTGGAAATATTTGTGCAAATTATACAATTTATTGGTGTAAATTGTTTTTAGATATTGGGTGCTATTATAATATTATGCTTTCAGTAACATACTAACACATTTTTTTTAAATGAATTTCGATATATATCCTGGTACGAAATAAGATGTCACGTTATTTTTTTTTTTTCTTATTTCCTGCCTTTGCCGCCCGCGCTCCCACCCGCCGGCGACATTCATTCATTATTCAATATTACAACGTTCACCGTCCGATCCGTTTGATCGGCGCGCGCCACTCATTAGAACGTTCTTGTTCCAAGTTCGAGCTCATTACGCGCCGCTGGACGCCACCTCGTGTTTTGCTCGCACATATTGAGGAGTGTCGTTTTTATAATAGATGGGACGAAAATTTCATTTCATTTTTTTTCTTAATGTAATTGGAAGCTTTTTTTTTTATGTGAAAGTGTGACGGAACGAGCTGAGGGCCCACCTGATGGTAAGTGGTGACCCTCGCCCATGACAACAGTAATGCGCGCGACTCAGTATGAGATTCAAATCTTTACTGAGTCGCATTCATCCTGCTGCGTCCATCACCCGAGACGGGGATGATACGTCTCATGCGCATGTGATTTCACCGGCAGCCACACCCTTCCACCGGAACACAGTAATGCAACCACTACTGCTTGGCGGCAGATTCCAGATGTGGTGGCAGTACCTCTCCGGAAGAACTTGGCACAAGTTCTACTGCTACTTTTGGTTGCTCCTTTAGCACCACCCAGGGGGTACGTGTAGGGAATCCAAGGGTACACACCTACGGACGCGAGCTTCATAATTTATTTATTTTTTCAAAATTCGCCTTATATTTGAATGTTATGTTTTAAACTTATATAAAATAATTTTATTTTGCTATTATCAAAACTGAAATTGTCGAATACACGTGCAACAATTAGAAAATTCCACCAGTGCCAACAAAAATGAAGATAAAATGTTTGAGTAAAACGTTTTGCGTCTTACGAAACTACGTAGGTATGCGCACACTAGAGGCATATATTTGATGTCTGAATCTGAACAGCATTCCTGCCGGCGTGGTCAAATTAGAAAAACGAAACTTTGAATAAGTTCGGTGTCGGTTAACTTAATGTTCCGTGACTTAATTAATAAGGGGTTCAGAATTATAATTCGAGCCAAGTCAGGCGAACGCACCCTTCTGGTATCGTCCCTGTGATAAAATTAGCCCGAGGCTGACGTCAGCGCGGACGCGGCCGCCGCTCGGCCCCGCTCCGCACCCGCACCGCCAGCTCCCGTTGCACCCGGCTGACATTTATCCGACCGTCAAGTGACTGGAACTGAGGTGAACTACGATTATTTATTCGAAATATATTCGCTTTGTTTATTCGTATGTTTTCTATGAATGTGACAGCTGCTCTGCATCTTCAAAGGAGGCCTGTTGGAACCGCAAACTTTGCTAATTTCAATAATTTTCCAAATAAATCTTTGCAAATGTTAAGAGCGTGTTAAGAGAGCATATTTCGTCTAATTAGTTTAATTACTTAATTCTAATTAAAATTGTTTTCAGCTCCATTTTAGACTTGAAGTGGCTTGATCCAACGAGCTGCGCAGAGCGAGCACACGGCGGCGCGGCCGGCCGGGGTCAGCGTTGCTCTCGGGACGTGCGGCCTCGCAGCGACACCACCAACTTTGGATCCGCGCAGAGCAAAACTACTTGAACTTGCTAGATTGGCTGGGCTCTCTGCGGGACGTAACCACGTGACGTGGCATGCTCCGGCATGCTTCTACATGCCACAGCATCCTTGGGGCTACCGAAGCACGCCCCGCCACACCGCCGGGCACGGTGTGATGTGCGGCCGGTCGGCATAAACAATCGGAAACGCTTCAGGGCAGCGAGCCCGTACTCTACAGGAAGACGACTCAAATTAATTATGTTTGTGGAATGGCAAAGAGGTCAAATACGGGTCAATCAGCTGATGGCATTCCTAATTGATGGATGGATGGCCTGCAGCCGCTGAAGGGCCTCGGGTCAATACTTCCCGATCGATCATGGCGATACTAAATTAATTTAGGATATTGTCTACCGTTTGATCGATGTGGGAACCTCAATTTGCTTTCAGAAGGGTTTACTTAAATAACCCATTAATAATATATATCCGAAAGTACGTCTGTTGGTTTTTGTTCTTCGCTTGTTTCACAAGAACGCCGGTTGACGCGAAAGTGTGTCCACACCTTCATGTCTGGTCGTAGTCTGCGCGGCGGCGCGCTGGAACAGACGCCGCATTCAAGCCAGGAGGGCGCTGGATTCAATCCAGAAGAGCAAATATAATTAAAAAAAAAATCGCCTTATCCCTTCCATAAAACGCTAAACGAAAACATTGCGAGGAAGCTGACGTATTATCGTAGAAATATAACTAACAATTCAAAAACATAATGAATGAGTTTTCAGCTCCTGAGCTGATAGAGCAGCTCCCACTTCTGCACCGCTCGCGAGTTCAATTCCTGCCGCGGACAAACATAGGTGTTTGTTATGTGTCCGTACGTATTTATATATAGATGCAAGTATTATAATGTGGAGCTTTACTATTGTATTAATAGATAACATTTACGAAGCCTAAAATAAGAAATCAATATTTATTATACAACAGTACAATAAGTATTCCATCAGTAACCTGATTCCCATATGGGTTTCTAATATACTAACACAACACACAATTATTATTAAATTTTAATTCCATTTTTTTTTATTGAGTATTTTTAATATTATACATTATAATATATATTATATATATCGGTCCGCTCCTATTGTAACACCCTCTGGCCAGCATAGTCATTGTCAGTAGAAACGTTAGCAATGTTATTTTAAGATCTCATGTAATAACCTGCATCATACTATGTGATGCAATGCAAACAAATACTGAATACTGACTTTGACTTATTAATTAATCGCCTAATAAAATTAGAATTCCTTCCTAGCTTCGCATTGTATCCAAACCAAAACCAAATCCAAAAGTCGGCTTCAGGCGGCCGCTAGAGGCTGTGCGCCGGCCCGGCCCGGGCCGCCGCCGCCGTGACACGTGCCGCCGGCTGGCAGCGCTTGCAGCCCGGCACGCGGCCTCCTTACCCAACACTCGAGATACTAAATTAAGCAATTAAAACTTACGCCGATTATACGGATTACGATAAAACTAATTGATTACTTTCTATTAATTAAGTTAAGCCGAAACAAGTAGAGCTAGGCCTGTGATAAATCCTTGATAAGAAATTTGTAACGGGAGGGAGTCTCCAACTTTGCAAGTTCAATAATTAAAGTTACTTCGATTTTTTTAAACTATTAATTAATGGATCGAGGCGGTACTTTTCATAAGTCCTCGTTAAGATGGTCTGGAATGGAGGTAATATTAAATATTCCTTCGGTGAGCTTTATATCAATATTAAATACCCAACCTTAGAATCGACACGTTTCACCTCCGTCGGTTGCCTCGAGTTGCCTCGTTGCCTCGTTGAGTTGCCTCGAGTTGCCTCGTTGCCTCGTTGAGTTGCCTCGAGTTGCCTCGTTGAGTTGCCTCGAGTTGCCTCGTTGCCTCGTTGAGTTGCCTCGTGGAGAGGTACACGTGTTGATTATTGTTCAGTATTTACTCATTAGAACTTCGGCGGAGGTGTACTAAATATTTATTTTGAGATCATCTTTTTTAACTGCTACATTTCGATCGTAGATGGCCGCCCGTAGACAACAGCGACCCGTCACCCGGGTGCAGTACTGCTTGGCGGCAAATCACCAGGTATGAAAGCAATACTTCTCCGGATGAACTTTGCACAAGTTCTGCTGCTATTTTTGTTGCACCTTTAGCACCACCCAGGGGGTACGTGTAGGGACTCAAAGGGTACTCATCAAGGACACGAACAACTGGACCCTCCAGTGGTGCCGCAATTCCTACTGTACCTGGTACCTACTCCCGTGTATTACACATGTATGTATTGTAGGTATCATCATTTTGTTAAATGTATATTTTCGGATACATGTCATTAGCTATGAAATGTCAAATATAATATCTAATTAGATAATATAAAACAATTCATGTTAGACCTAAATATTTAAATGGTAGCCGAGGCTAAAAATCTCAAGCGTCAATTTATTTATTTTATGAACTCGTCAACAGCCTTCTTATAAATAATTATAAAAGTTTAAAAGTACATATTATTTGATGAAATAACCCAAAAACAACACATAAATGAATACAATAGTATTGATATGTTGTTGTATTGATATGAAATTATAGAAATCTTTTTTAATATTATTGATACTGTGTAGTTTCGAATGCTTGATTATTAATAACGCGGCCCGGTAGCATGTGCTTGGTGCATTGACGGTTCCGTAGACACAGTTGTCAGCCCGCTTTGATGAATTCATATATAAATAGTATTAGGTCAAGCTCCGGCCCGCGTGTAAATCTCCTGCATAATGCATCTGCCTTATATCGTCAATTAAGGCGCGTGACGTCAGGTGGCGCGTCACGTCACCCACCGCCCCCGCCCCCGCCCCCGCCCCCGCCCCCCGGCACCGGCCGAGCCGCCGACGCTACCGAGAAAGCCTTTCTTCATATCCTTCAATATTTGTATTTGAGGGTATCCGTAAAAGGTAAAGGGATCCTACACAAAGTCTACAATGTTGAACTATCCCGCGCCGCGGCGGGATACATACTCGTATCCGATACCATGGCGGCATCCTATCAAACAATTGATTGTGTGGGTCTCTCGCCGGGGGTGCGAGTTTGAATCTCACTTAGTTTACGAAGTGACGAAAACGCGTGGCTCACCATTACACGATATGCTCTGGTTATAGCTACTTTTGGCTCTGGCATGTTACTTCAAGTTCAGACCACACTAAACGGGTTTCATTTAATGTGGTAACACATGTACCTCCTAAACTTGTATTGAACATAAACCGCGAAATGCGCAAGTTTCCCGCCGTGCCCGTGGATTCGCCGAGGTGAGCCATCACCCGAGCGGTGGTGAACTAGCAAGTTTCTCAGTAGACCATCAGATATTGAACCGCGACGCGCCTGATGAATTTTCCATTACATTGATATTAAAACTGAACGCCGAGCCGCTATGTATATTGTTGTACTGCACGTGGCTTTCACGTAAGAATATAATATTATAAATTCAGGGAAGCGAGGTTTCGAATCACACCCCTGGCCTGCTTCAACCACCCATGCTGTTCGAAATAACATGTATCTCTTCAAACTCATAACATAACATTCAGACTGCGTTCGCACCACGCAATGTCTGGATCTTATGATTAGCCAAAGTTACAGTGGTTTAACATAAGACAACATATTATTGTAATGAACACACCCGTGTCAGTCCGCGACCCCCGGGGCATGGCCGCTGTGGCTGCCGTGTTGACGTCTATTTGAGTGACGCTGTGTTGAGGCACAGAAAATATAAAAGTTATATTAAGACACTATTAATTCTGGTTTCCCTTCAATACGTACAAAGACATTATTAGTTCCAGAGACTGGACAGATATTAGTTCCAGAGACACTTAATGTCACGCTTCAAATGGTGTCACTCGATCTATTTATATGGATATCGGTGATGTCAATACCTACACAAGCGGCTGATTTAAAGTCGAATATATTTTTATTTTTAGTATAATAATACTCGTAGTGATAAAATTAATAGTATATCCGAGTACGTACATACATTTATTAAATAACTTTTTCTTTATTTCCAAACAGATTTGTTGCACAGGTTTGATATCAGTCGTGGTTTGTTGCATTTATTAATTGAAGATCCCAGGCACATTAATATATGTAAATTTAAGACATTTTTCCCCCAACATTTGTTACGACTAGCTGGCACACCAATTAATTTTTTTCTTTTTCTTTTAAAATGCGTATAAATTCAAAATCATGAGATGCCTTACGTTGTTAAGGTGTTCAAACATTTTTCATTATGAGATATAAAATTCACCCGAGTCAGAGCATCGGGCTCCACCCACCCGGAGCTGGCAAGCATGTTCTCACATGCAAGAAAATACAAAATCTCTCCGTATTGGAACAGAACGCGGCCATGTAGCTGTCTAACGAGCCTTTTCGAGGGAGCTTTCCAACAATAAATATCCGTTTATTTGTTTAGGAACCTAAACCTAGACATCTTTCATTTGCACAGAAAATATTTGCGGTAAGGGGCTATCTTGCGGCTAGTTGATCTCAGCAGTTAACCTTGGGACGAATTATCAATTGCCGTAGTTTTCACAATCACAAGTCATAGATACAAGTCTGTTTATTTCTGGGATCATTCGCTCCTCAGTCACCATGCCGTGACTTTTTATCTCGGAACTAATGAGCATGAACGCTCCTAGGTGTGACTGCAGGCTCTGTCTCAAGAGAAGGTTACCAACATGGGAAAAAAGGCCATTAAAATTTATGTCTTTTTTTTTTGCAGAATCCAATTTTTTACGTCCCTACACGTACCCCCTGGGTGGTGCTAAAGGAGCAACAACAAGTAGCAGTAGAACTTGCAGTGCAGGGTTCGCCCGGTGAGGTATTGCCTCCACATCTGGTTCAAGCAGTAGTGCACTCGCATTGCTGTATTCCGGTGGAAGGGTGTGAGTGCCGGTGAAATCACAGGCGCATGAGACGTACCCCGCCTCGGGTAACGGGCGCAACGCCCAAGTCGTACACTTG
Organism: Aplocera efformata; assembly: GCA_921293045.1. Classification (NCBI taxonomy): domain Eukaryota; kingdom Metazoa; phylum Arthropoda; class Insecta; order Lepidoptera; family Geometridae; genus Aplocera; species Aplocera efformata. The sequence goes on from OV121041.1 coordinate 14,475,282, forward strand.
GGTCTTTTCAGGCTTCAGTTGGGGAGGACCCGACTCGTATTGATATTATTATTGTGGGGGAAGGTAACCGCTTAACATCGGGTGGGCCTTCAGCTCGTCCCGTCCCTTCGGTTACATAAAACAACCCTAACAAGAAGTACCTACGTATTCCGAGGAATACCTGGATATCTTGTGCCGTCGACTCGATGTCCTTCACAAGCAGAGTACCCACCTCATGTCAAACTTTCCACCTGTGGACTCTGGAGGGGCCATGAACGCTCGCAGCGCCTCTGTTCCTTAACGCAGATCATTGTTTCTCCGCGACGAGAGAACACAGTCACATGTACATCGTGAGGTACAAGCCGTAGTCTCAGTTTGAAAGTTCAGTCAGCTGTGGACGTTGGATGTAATGATGATAACTGTCCGCACAACAACAAGTCAGATCTGTTGGTTTTAGTAGTTTGGAATCGGTTTGTGAGATTACGGAAGTTAAGGTACAAATTGGTCCGATGGATTTACTTACGTTCTAAATGAACAAACTTCTGTAGTTAGCTTAATTAGCTTATATTGAGTTTGGATTCGGAAATCGAAACTTTGTACATTTTAATTGTGTTAATCACGGGAAGCGCTTCTGTGATAATACCTACATGAAATGTGATCAGAGTTTCTGATGAATTTCAATTTATACATGACTTAATGTACTCAAAGATTTTAATAATGCATGGGCGGAGGTGAGTACCTAACATCAGGTTAAAAAAAAATAAACCTTTGATATTTTAACTTATGGTTTGTGTGAATTTCGCAACGAAAAGCAAAAGAATGTACAAAATATTAAAAATTGAATGAATTTTGTAATGATGACTGACAATGATTACCTGCCCCTGCCGGTTGCGACCAAGCGGCCGTGTAGTCGGCGGTGGTGCCGCCTTTACGTATTTATTTTATTTTTTTACCCGACTACGGCGAAGCAAACATGAGGGTTATGATTTCGATCGGTATGTGTGTTTCCTCAACATTTCTAAACTACTTATCATAATTTAACAAATAAGGTACAGAAGCGCCTTGATTGATTATACGAGTATGTGAAGTCACATTAAATTGAATATGTCTCCCTCTAGTGTACATAAAGTCAGGAAGTATAAAAAAAAGTTTAATGATATTGTGTTGGGTACCAAATGAAAGGGCTTCATTATGTAAAGCTGTATATAAATTGTCTGTGTTCAATTGATTACTGTAGAGAGTGATGACATTTCATGAAATCAGACACTGTCAACACTTTCTAGTTCGGTATTGCACCTGGCTTTAGTTAATGGCTTTCCGACGCAAACAGAAATGGCAATCCTTCACAAACACCGAGTTGGATTTGTTTCACCTGAAAGACAATATGCCAAACGTCAGAAAACAAACAGTAAAATTCACAGAAAATAAACCTAGTTCTCCATTGAGCTCAAACTATTTCGTTTGGCCGGCCGCCGGCGTCACTTGCAGTTTGCAATAAAGGTGGAATCCAGAATGCGACCGCCGCGCCGTGGCCGCCGGCGGCCGCCGGCGGCCGCCGCCCGACGACCTCTGTGGACGGTCAGATCGGCAGGGACAATCAGATTGGGGCAATCGGACTACACACATCTAAGAAACTGGACGGAACATCTGCAAACAAATGCAGTTGGTTATAGTTTCTAAGGAAGCCGGTACAGTTCACTAAACCAGGTTTATTTCTGTAGCTTTCTATATGTTTTGAAATGAGTGTACAACTACAAGTACCAAATAACGGGCGCGAGAGTCAGGCACAGACGGAATAGTAGATTTGAAGCGCTGTGGTTTGTTTATGTGTCTTTGTGCTGTAACAAAAATATCGTGATAGTAACATTTATTAACTAGTTGTCCGCCTATTTTCGATTTTTGAAGGCTCCTGATTACTGTCTTCTGTCTGACTCACTTTTTATATAGAGTATTTTTAAACCCATTTTTTTTTTTCGTATTATTTTACAATCATTTTCTTTCATACAAACATTGTTCTAAAAACTACAAACACAACAAAACGAACAACAAAAAAAAAAATTTTTTTTTTTTCGATAAAGTTTATTCAAGCTCAATTCAAATTTAATAAAATAAATTCATCATAATATGTATGAGAATAATATCAGTTTTAGGATTATTAAATATATCATTTTTTATTCATAACTCATGCACGAGCTGAAGATAATCTCAAGTGAAATATTTGTAGACGCCATGCCACTGCGCACTTTGTGTTCGTGAGCAATAAATAATCAGCCCAATAAATCGTGGATGAAATAGGGCCGTCGGCGCGGGAGGCACGCGCGCTGCATACACCCAGCACCCAGCATCGGAGCCGCGGCGCTGGCACGTCAGCGCCCGGCGCGTCTCTATTTAAATAGGAAATGTCTTCGGCAGCGCCGCGAGCCAACAAACGGAAAATAGCTCCTCCTACAGAGTTGTGTACTTGCTGACGGTCGCTATGTCAATGTAGTCACGGCTCCTGCACCCCTCGCTTAGCTTGAGGGTATAGCAGTACGCACCTTTCAAGTTTGTTTTTATTTTGTTAAAAGACTATATTAAATAAATGACAAATTTTAATCAGTTTTCTTTGACAATAACAAACAAACCCCAATTTTATGAAATAATACAATAAAAGAACAAATTAATAAATGATGATGAAAAATTTTAATGAGCAGATAGGAGGCTAGATCGAAGCTTCACAAAAGCTTATGGAACATCTCATATTTCTAAAACTCCACAGAGAAGGGCCACCTTCCTATATTCTCTCAGCTATTTCGTAGGTGAATACCCTCAGAGTCCCTACACGTACCCCCTGGGTGGTGCTAAAGGAGAAACAAAAAATTGCAGTAGAACTTGTGCAATGTTCGCCCGGAGAGGTACTGCTGCCACGCCTGGTAATCTGGCGCTAAGCAGTGGTGCCGGTGAAATCATATGCGCATGAGACGTAACGTCATCCAAGACTTGACTTGAGTCTTCTTATACTTCGGTCGGGAAAGACCTAGGTCGTATTGTTGTCGTTACGGGCGGAGGTAACCACTTTACATCATGTGGGTCTTCAGCTCGTCCCCTCACTCTTGTCACATAATGTGACTGCATTAAAAGTTCAACAAACTGACTTCAATAATTACATTCCCTAATGTTCAATGTTCAAGACGAAGTTTTGTCATGAAACCTCAATGTGCCAACCCGGGAGTACCCGCATCCTATGAACAAGTAAACAATTAGGGAAGATATCGTGCGTTATGTAACAAACGTACAACAACACATGCAGCCCAATGAGAGTTTCCTCCGTTTTTAAAGTCTGTGTAAAATTATACAAATGTTTTTGTAAATGAATCCGCACAGTAGTTTTATTTTTAACGTACTCAAAATAAAATATATATTCCACAAGCATATTCAAATACGCAAATATTGAAGATCTAACAGAATCGAAGTACCGAAGCGAAGTTTCAAGAAAACTCTCAAACGTGAAAGTTGGAGAAAAATTGAACAAATTATTCACAGAGGCGACGATTCAATAGAATCAGGGGAAAAGTTGATTTAGAACCGTAACAATATCACACAAAGTTAACTTTCATCCTATTTATTTTCTGCGAACCAGTTAGCTCTTTTATTAGATGTCTACTGCAAAAAGAGGATAAAGGAATAAATAGAAAGCTTTCTGTTGAGCGACGCTGCGAGCACTCGGGGACGGCTGCCAAATAGCTCGTTACGCTAAAATGATCCATACGTCTCGTTGACATTGAGCGCTATTTGCCAAATGAGATAAAAACACTTTCACAGTTCACTGAGCGCAGCGGAAACGGTTCGACAACAGCAGACCAATATTTACCGGAAGTGTGACTGCTCCCGCTCCGGCCGGAATCAATAGGCTCCGTGGCCCCTCATTCATCTCACGGAGCGGTCACGCGAGCCGCCCTCTCCACGATCCGCGGACGAGAGCCTCCGCCGCCGGCTGACAATTACCAACAAATTAGCTTTAAACGGCTTCACATTGTCGAACAAAGTGATCCTTGGAACGCTGACGCTTCAATCAATATGACGGTTCTCAATCAACAGCTTTTAATGGAATATCGATAATTATCCGCTCGGAGGCAGCCCGGAAGGTACCGACGCCTGCCTCGGCAGAGGACAGCCGGTACCTTGCACGTTGTGAACGCGACGAGAAGACTTCGGGAATAAACGCTGCCACGCATACTTCAGCCGCCAAACAATATCCTATTGATTCACTGTCATCCTACTGAAAAAGTAGCAGATCAAATTACCAGTACACGGGACTTACATCTTCATAGAACCCTGCACACAGCACGGTGTTAAGATGAAAGTACGATCTAACCTCGCTAGCTGCTCGGGTCCGTGGGAGAATACCCTTATACACGTAGCCAAAAGTAGCCAAGTTTGTCCGGAGAGGTATAGCCACCTCACCTGGAATCTGCCGCGAAACAGTAGTTTTGCATTACCTCCAGTGGAAGCGGAAAACTAGCGAGTCTGGTTTGTTCAGTCTAAGTCTGGAGCCTACTCCAGAAGGTTAGCAATACTTTTAAAAGTCAGTAATGTGTACGAGTTTTTAACCATAAATAAATTTATAACTAACAAACGATAACTTATTTTAAAAGTTTCCTGGCCAATTTTTCTCATTGGTTAGAACAGACTTAGACTGAACAAACCAGACTCGCTAGTTTTCCGCTTCCACTGGAGGTAATGCAAAACTACTGTTTCGCGGCAGATTCCAGATGAGGTGGCTATACCTCTCCGGACAAACTTGATTACTTTTGGAATGGTTACAGTGTTTTTTTCCATTACTTTATGACTGCCACGTTCTTTATGAACATGCCAAAATGTTTACGGGTGTACATTTACGTCTCTAAATTTTGTAACTCTGCTCCACGACTCGCAGATAACTTACATATTACAAGTTATTTGCGAGTCGCATTACATTTCAATATTGACTAGACATTACGAATATAATTATATTGTTTGTGAACAGAGTTATCCTTACATTATTTGGGTTTCTTATTTGGGGATTTTTTTTTCTGTTTCTTTGCCGTGTGACTCCTATACTTATAAAATAAACAAAAGTACATAAGTATACAATAAGTAATTAATTTTTATATAATAAAATATATTTTTGTAAATTAATTCTATAGTTAATTATACAATCCGTTTTATCTAACTTCGTAATTTGGTTCAAGTTTAGTTTAATTCAAGCTTGAAACCAATTAACAAGTAAGTATTCTGTCAATGAATCGTAATAAAACGACACATTAACAGCTCAACGGCTTCGTACACCTTATCACAGGAGCCTGCAGGCAGTTGGTTGGTATACCTAAGTAACACTTATTATTATGTATTTATGCCGGGCAGTCGCGGCACTCTTTAATCGCTATCTACTCGGCGAGAGGACCACGAATTAAAAGCCGCTAATGATCAAGTCACTGCAATTTAACTAAAGCTTGACTATTGCCAGCAAAAGTTACAATATTAAAGTAGAATTTTAAAGCAAGAATTTTATTATAAATGTATTTGTATTATATATTACAATGCATTATTGTTATTATAGTTGCAAACCGGCTGCGTCCCCACTAGGATACCTAACACTACGATCGCAAACAACTGAAAACTAAAACAAGTATAAAAAATGAGCTAAATCTTTACTAAACCCAGGGAATGGTCGGGCATCTAATGGGCCTGACATTATTTTGTATATATGGGCTTTAATAAACAGTTTAGTCTTATCGCTAAACGACCGTAATCGCTTCGGTTATTCTATTTCAATCTTGTTTATGAAGGCAATATGAGTGCTCGGTGCTTGAACATTTTTTCAGTAGTAGTAACTGTTAGTATAATAATATTACACAGAGACCGTGGTGGGCTATTAGTACAGATTGTAAGGCTTGAAAAATGTATGTGCTGAACAGAAAGTGTTCACGGTAACTAACTAAACAACCAAAAATCGAAGATAGTGTGATATTTACCTACCTTTGCGTAAATATCACATTGACTAAAGAATTCACTCTAGATTGTCGAGAATAAGCCTACGGGAACATGAAAGGCCGAAGTACCACGTAACAATTTGGCAATATAAAATCTCTCTTCAAAGTGTATCTCTGCGCGCCTCGTCTATGTCTATGCTGACTATTCTCTACGCAATAACATTTCTTATTAACGGCACGGTTATCGTTTGCTATGTGATGTCAGTATTCATTAAACCCCTCCATTCGCTGAGGGTTAATGAATACTGTCTATAAACTGTAAGGCGTTTAACCTAAAAATAAAAATGTATGGCTTCAGCTTAGAACAAGTTTATTACGAAAATGTCGAAACCTCCGACTTGGGTTAAACATCAAACGCCTGAACAATCTTCATAACTGACAGCTAGGAACCATCCCGACCACGTCAGATTTCAAACAGAAAAAACCGCACCAATATCGGTTCACTCGATTGAGAGTTACGATGCCACTGACAAACACAACTTTCAACTTTGCAACAGTTGTAATTTTCTTGATGTAAACACTGGATGCAATAATATTATTTAGCTCCCGGAAACCAAAATTAGTATACGTACATATAACTTCTATTCTAAAATGATATGTATTCACAATAAAAGTTTGCAACTTCCTTGAAGGAAGACATATAAAGTAAGAAGCGGTTGGACCCGATACAGTGTCGTCCGTATACATATTTGAAACACTTCAATGTCAGTTCGCCGCATCCTAGTCAGTGTGTTTTTACAAGAGAGAAAACAACAAAATATTTTATCTAATGCTGTTTACACGACTATGCTCGCGTTTATTACTTAAAACCCCTTCGGAATAGTTTATTTAGTTTTAATCAAAACTTTATTTTTCCAAAAATGAGCCTAAACAGCGGGTAGATACTGATTGTATAACCTGGCCCCGCGCCCCGCGCCCCGCGCCCCGCGCCCCGCGCCCCGCGCCCCGCGCCCCGCACCCCGCACCCCGCTCTCAACAAAAGAGACCTATTTCGTGGCGTGACTATTAAAGGCTTACATTGGCAAGCGCTATAATTAATAGCCTGGTTCTTATCACAGTAGTGTAAGGTTCATAATTGAACAGTTCGAGGTTTGAAATAATGGAGAGAGTCACGCGACGCGTGCGAGGCACGTCGTAACAGTAATGGTTCATATCGATGGATCCTCGCGGGCTCGACCCCCCAACTCACCCGCGAGACATCCAATCACACAATCCAATTAATAGCTCCGTTTTTATAAAATCGAACAGATCGAGCTCATCACGTTCGCAAGCTAATCAAATCATCAAATCAAAATGTAACCGATAACATAAGCTTTGATATAATACGAGTAGATTGAAACTTTGAAACCGGGTCATCAGTTGAGAAGCAACAGAGACACAGGCGCGCCCCGCCCCGGGTGCGCACGGGTGCATTTCCTAATAAACCAAATAAAAATCCGCTTACGCAAAATATATTAGACATGTATTTCCTAATCATATAAAAGTGGTGCAGACTGCTACGAACGCAACAATAGAAATCAGCCGCACGCGGCAAATTATTATTATTTATGTAAAATACGTCGCAGTTTGAAGTCTCGTACAAATACCGTGTGTGATTCTTGCATCTTCGAAGAGGCTGACTGTACCTAGTTCCTATCTGTGAATGAAAGAGGCAGCGCAGGTGAAGAATAATTCTACAGCTGTTTGTTTATGAAATCCAAATACCTAACTCAATTTCATCGCTTGCCTTCGACACGCTGCGCAGACCGTACAACTATAGTATAAAAGAAGGTATCGTCTGTGATTTCCTGTGTCTAAATCTCTATATTTTGGTAGTGTGACTTGAAAAATTTTCGAACTGCAAAAGTAGCTTTATGACCAAGTTCGTCCGGAAAAGTACTGGCACCGACTCTGGCATTCGCATTGCTACGTTCCGGTTGAAGGGTGATGGTGAAATTACAGTCACATGAGGCGTTACGTTCCCTTCTTAGAGTAACGTAATGTAACTTGGATCTTCTAATACTACGGAAGGACCTAAATTACATTGCTTTTGTCTTTGAGTGCCCGTAACCATTTAACATCAGGTAGGTCACTACTATGGAAAAGTAAACCAGACTCACGATATAAAACGCACGAGTAAAAAAACGACAACGGTACTCCCGCTACAACAGCATGCTTGATCATGTAACGGACATACTTCATATTTAAATAAAACCAAAAGCCTTAACAAGTTGGAGAAAGCTACAAGGCTCTATAAACTATGGATCACACAAATTGCAGGCCCAGAGGCGAACACTGATAGTACTGTTATCGTCGGTAATCGTCGCCATTGCGTTCCCGCGAATAGCCCGGCCGCCAGCTCCGTCCAGTAATCCACGGCTTTATAATTATAATCTCGCAACTACGACACAAAACAAATTACATATATAAATATATATGTGTGAATTCACTGAAATTGTATAAATTATATGTAGAACTTGCTGAATTCGAACTTGAATGTGCAACTTGCTATTACTGAAATTTTAATATGGACGAAAGCCACTGTCAGTACACAAAACAACATTTGCCATTCATTAGGCAAATTCGTTGAGATACTAGCAAAACTTGACTCAGAAATTACTAAAACGTACGTTATAAAGGTGAGTTGATGTTCAACTTTGAACATACTCCCGTTAAATAAATAAACCAATAATATGAATTTTCCAAATAAATAATGTCATTATACAATATTATATAAATTCATTTCTAGTTACTTTTTGGAATCTTATGTGGAATAATAACTCAGAGTGTGGCGTGCTGTTTAGCCGTGGAACTGCATTATGCACGAAAGAAACCGCAAGGACATTACTCAATGCCACCGTTCCCGGTGTCCCGGGAGCTGTCCACACACGGAGAGATCATCACCGGAGCCCTGCTGCTGCCAGCCGACCAACACTACCTCATAAACACTTTGATTTTGAAACAGGAATGAGCACATACAATCGTTTTTTCAATGAAAGCGGATGAATGCAACGTGATAATACGAAAAGTACTTTGTGTCTCGTTACCCAAAAGGAAGCTTTAACTTACGGGAATGATGTCCGTTTCGCGAAATAAGGATAAACTTCAAAGAAACCTGTGCGTTAATTAAGCAATTCCTGAGAAAGCCCCGCACAAGTGGGACGTACCGAGGTAAGGGAGCCAAATGTAAATGGCACTTTTTATTTCAGCCAATTACGACGCGACTCCTCAGATTTGGACTAAAATGTTTTGGAGAATGATTAAGTAAGTTTTTGGATTTTTCTATCATAACCTAAAGTTGAATGTTTCTAATACTTACATTTATAGGCGGTTTCGTAAGAATCGAGCGTTATAACTTGCAGACTAACATTCTGTCTGTTCTGTTAACGAAGACTGATAAAAACTTCAGTTACGTTTAACATAAAGGAAAATAATAGGTTATTTTGTTAAAGCATCCACTAATGTCAACATGCAAGAGGGAAAAAGCCCTCAAAAATAAAGGAGCCGGGTGATATCACATGTTGGAATACGGAAGATATTGATTAAAACTCTTGATATATTAGTTCAATGTCTGCGGTGCTTTATCAAAAAGTTAATTAAAAGGTGTCCCATTTATAAAAGTTAGAGCGCTCGGCTCCCGCGCCCGCCAGTATCTGCACGGATACACAAATAACCATACTTTTGTTTTCGTCGCCTACATTTGACCTCCCATTGCTCTCTCTCCACATTCATGTAAAGCAAACATTTCTTCTCTGCAACGGAAATAAATATGTGCTTCTTCCAACAAACAATGTATGTCTTGGAATTTTCATCTTTCTTTAGAATGTGCAAAATTTTAAGGAAAGTATTTTATATCTGGATTCTGCGTTGAATTGTAACGAAAAAAATTATAACTTATGTCACCGTAAGTATACATTAATTGATATCATCCTAGTGATATTACTAGTTGCTATGTTTCATGCGCATGTGATTTCACCGGCACCCATACCCTTCCAACGGAACACGGCAATGCGTGTGCACCACTACTTATGCCGACGTCCCTACATATCGGGGATTTTTTTTAAATACATTTCTGTTCACATTTCTGTTTTTAAATACATCTTTATATTTTACATTGAAATGATTTGACTAATAACTATTAAAACTAAATTTAAATGACAAGAACACCATACGATTTATATTTCATGGGATTCAATGTTGACGTGAATTGAATTCAATTAATCTCATAGCATGCCTTGTGTCCGGTGCTACGGGTTAAGCTACGCGGGTGCTACGCGGGCGCTACGCGACTGCTACGGAGAGGTCCGTAGCGTCCGCCTCCGCGTCCGGCCTGGCGCACGTTATTTATGGGACAGCGAAGCGCCACAGAGATTTCAGATGGACCAGTGTTTACTTTACTTAGCGGTTTATACAACAACTGATCAATACGACGACTCTTGCTAGTGAGCAACCCTCTCCTTTACCTCCCAACTATGTGTCGTGTTGAAATATGAAGTTTCTCCTGTTTCTTCGGACTGATTCCAATGCATTACATTTTCATAAAGCAATTAGCTTTTGTTATATTAAGGTTTGTGAACATTTCAATTCTATAAGAAATCTGATTGAGGCAGATTATTTCTCAGACCACCTCAATCAACATAACTATCACTTTTCGCTATATAAATCTGGATCTAATTAATGAAAATATGGATGTGAATAATACGTACAAACATTTAATTTAGTTTATCTCATATTAAACCCAGAAATGACAAGACCTTTATTTACATTTGGTGTTACTACTAGAACTATCTTCCTGCCTAACAAGAGGCATAAAAACGGTGATTTTAGTTTACGAAAAGTAACTTTCTAAACAAGGATTCGGTACTACTAGTATTCGGTATACCTGTAATTAGTCAGTTGCCCTACTGTTTCGGTTCAAACTGTGGATCCATTCTAAACGGCTCCATTCCGATCAGACATTAATCACGGAGATGCTCAGACGCCACTGACTGCTCCCTTTATATAAATACTTGCCGTTTTGCTTTGTACACAGCGCAGGCAGCGGCCACACGAGCGCGCGCGTGCAAGCAGCGGCCACACGAGCGTGCGCGTGCAGGCAGCAACCAACCACACGAGCGTGCCCGTGTGGCTGTGAGTTTCCACAGATCTCGCCTCCGTAGGAATCAAAATGCAGTCTAAATAGTGTAGAGACGTTCAACGTACAATTTATAAAATGGAATCATGTGAACTTAGAACCTCATTGCCTCAATATCATAACTCAATGTCATACATTATATCTATGAACGCGTATTATTCATTCATAATAATACACAACACAAATTAAGAATACGTTTAGTAAGGTAAGCGTATTAAACGTAAGCGTATATTATTAAATATCTGCGGCCAAGCAGCGGTGCACTCGTTGTTTTCCGGTGGAAGGGTGTGGGTGCCGGTGAAATCATACATGGATGAGACGTAACATCCCCGTCTCGGGTGACGCATGCAACGGAGTCATCAGAACATCAGGTTTCAGGGACTTCAGCTCGTCTCAGAGTCTAGACTCGCGTAGACCGGCGCCGGCGCCGGCGGCGGCGACTCCTGGCTGCCACAGATGGCCTCGCGCACAATCCCTGACGTTATCTTCCATCTGCCATGCATCGCGCCGCTACATATCTTTGGGTCGAGCAGCGCGGCGCGGCGGAAAGTCCGTGGAATTTTTAGTGGACTAATTTGCATATCTTTGCAGAGGAAACGGGTGAACGATCACGGAATTGAACGAATGATTTACGGCAGACCGGCTGCACACGACTCCGACATGAATCTTTCGCTTGCGAAATTGCAGTTTTGATTTTACGAAATGGACGTGGAATACAGACTTCGGGGAGATGGAACATGACGCGCGCGTCAGCGCCACACGAAAACTGAGCTCGCATAAAGTCAGATGGATTTCAATTTCAAGTCGCTTGTTGTTCGAAGCAACTTCGATACTTATACATCTAACTGTGTTGAAATTTCAGCTTTTTCTTCAGTGGTGGAAAAGAACTAAAGCTGAAACTGAACTGATGTCTTTTAAATAATATTAATGAGTTTCGGAACTTTCTTCTTATTTGCATACTACTAACTATCCGCTGACAACATTAAAACACATAGTTTGTATCTGTGCTCGTCGATTGGTGACATGCAGAGGAACAGACAAGTAACGTGTTTTGTCAAAGACTGCTTTCAATTATATTTGGATCAAAACCATTTTATACAGATTATCAAAAATATGAATATTCACGTTGAAACTTCAACAATGAAAACATTTTAATCTCTTTTATATTGTAAGCTTTTACAATTGTTTCACATAATAGCCCGACGTCGGGGATTGAAGTTGTTAATATTGAAACAGAACAAAAAATAGTGTCAGGTGTCGGCCCATTGTGGAGTGGTGCGCAGGGGGGAAAGTGGGGGGAGTGGGGGGGGGCAACTAGAACTATGTTTGAACTAACTTTACGCACCACCGTTTAGAAAAAGACGAAACGTAACATCTTTAGATTATGAAGAGTACGAATTTTGAGTTAACAATTTGCATTTGAAACAGTTCCTGTAACATTCTAAATAAATAAACTCCCGACCTACATTCACAACTTACGATATCTAATTTCCTCTAATAAATAATTATTTATGGACATTTCACACAGCGCCATCTAGCCCCAAACCAAGCATAGCTATGGGAACTTGATAACACTACTTATACAATATATTACTTTTTTTATGAATACATCCCTTCATACATAATACATATTAACGCCCAAACACAGAACAAACATTTATGTTCGCACACAAACGCTTGTTCCGAGGGCTCGGAGGACTTGTTAGCGGAACTCCACCTCCGACAAAAAGTAAGTGGCGGTGCGCAACGAACCGCGCCACCGCTGCTGCTGTGTTGCAAATGAATTGGGGTTTTAGCTGTTTTGGGTGTCTCTACTGAAAGTGTCAAATGTTGAAATGTTGAGGTTTCACGGAAAGAGTATGCTGGAACGGTCATTGTTGATATTTAGGCCTTATCGTTGTAAACGAGTGTTGAGACAGCATGTACAGTTCAACTATTAGAAGTCCCTGCCCAAAAGTCAATGAGGCAATTTATTTTGATTTTAGAAGGTGAAAACTACTTAAGTTACCGCGGTTGGACTTCCTTTGGAAACCGTACATTTTTCTACCGTACCTCTGTGCTATTCCAGACTATAATCTATCTCTGTGCCAAATTTCATCCAGGTCCGTTCAGCCGTTCTGGCGTGATGGAGTAACAAACATCCATCCATACTTACAAACTTTCGCGTTTATAATATTAGTAGGATAGTAGGATTATCAGCAGTGTGATTGAGGAGGGGAACAAGGGGGGCGCGGATGTGGCGTCGCGTACGTTCCACCGCGCCGTGTTGAGCACACCGAGGCGGGCCATCACATGCCAGTCAGTTGTAAAACAAACGATGAGTAACAGCAATTCACCCAACTCTACATTTGGAAGTCATCGCTCAGGCTCAATGGAAGTGCAACACTCGCTCGGAACAAAATTATCGAAAACGTATCACGATCCGAACGATTTATGATAAATGCGAGTAACGAATGTGCGCGATGTGTCACCGTGCCGCGGCCGGCGGGGCGCGGCGGCGTGCGGGCGGGCGGCGGCCGGCGGGCAGCGGGCGGCGGGCGGCGAGCGGCGAGCGGCGGGCAGCGGGCAGCGGCCTGGGAGTGGTAACGACTCATTGCCGCCCGGGGCTTCGTCCGTTGTACCGAAATGAAATCAAATTTTGCAATTTGGTACGGAGGTATATCACGAAGGTTATATACCTCAAAATTGATTGCCTATTGATTTAATATTTTTGTATATGGGAGATCTACTACTACTAAAGCGACTCGTTTGACGTGACAACCCGTGACTGCTTTTTCAGTTTTAGTCCCGTAATTGGGACAACATTGAAAACAACAAGTGAGTGATTACAAATCGAGAAAGATTTATTTCAATATTTTCATCCCTTATTTCGCACCCGGAGGGGGTATATCTTATTATTTTAAAAAAGTTACCATCTGATTCGGTATAGAACAGGCGAAGAAAAAAGTCGCAGGAAAGTAAAATACGCAATTTCATTGGATGACATATTTTTATCAGTAATTTCGATTGAACAACCAAACTACTGCACCGATTCCGATAAAATTTATATGAGATTAATATAAAAGCATAACCGTTCAAATAAAATAATATTTTTTCAAACTGGTCATACATAACAGACACTAGAGGGAACAAACAGAAAAAAAAACAAGCGAATTGTTAACGTCCTCCGAAAGTCGGTTCAAAGTCAAAATACTTTAATCCATTGAATTCTTAAAACGAAGATATTCAGTTTTTTAATTAATGTATATTCATTATCCACTTCTATTTAAAGTCACAGAATTATTCTGCAGTATAATATAATCAAAAAGTACTACGTAGGAAAATATCTACGTAAGTTGCACTCATTTTTACAATGCACTCATGATCTTTCAATTATAATACGTAAGCACAATTTTAGAATTGGCTGGTAGAGGAGTCGATGAAATCATAAAGTATCCATGAAAATAATGACAATCCTACATTTTGAAAAATTAATCGCTCTTTTTGACAAAAACATGCCTATATGCCGCGTGCATTGGGATCAACCCTGATCCCCGCGCCTGTGACGCTAGGGGGGCTATAAATATAGGAGCTTATAACAGGTGCGGTGATCGATGCTACATGCCCGTACCCGTGTCGTTGCCTTACCCGTACCCGTACCCGTACCCATGTCCGTGTCCGTTAATGTGATATAACTACGAATAATAATAATAACTAGTAAACAAAAGAACTATAAAGTAGAGCCGTGCTCGCCCCGGAGAGCCGCCGGGGAACTACAAACTACTCTAGAAACGAGGCCAGATCGGCGACTCAACAAACATCGGCAGTTTCAGCCTCTTAGTAACGAACAAAAATGTACCTAATGGAATTATTGGTAGAATGTTGACAAGTTTGTGAGAATTCTATTCAGCTTACAATAATTTATATTCAGCTAATTAAATTCCCCGATGAGAATATACCTCTTTTGTTTTCAATTCTTGGATAGTAAAGTGATGTAATAGGTGTGTGAATATGACTCCGCCCCTTTTTGTCAAAATAAAACACATTTGTTCGCTTACAAAATTAAAAAAAAAATTATTGAAAGTATGCTCCATCTGCAGCTACAACCTTCGCCCATCGTTCAGGGAGTTTTCGTATTCCTTGCTGGAAGAAGTCCTGGTCTTTTGAGCTTATCCAGTTGTCAATCCAAATTTTGATACTTTCACATGAAGTAAACTTTTCTCCAGTAAGGTCTGTCTGCATCGTCCGGAATAGGTGGTAATCCGAAGGAGCTATGTCTGGTGAATATGGCGGGTGGGGTAACACTTCCCAGTCCTGTCCCTCTAAATATCTTTTTACGACTTCTGCGGTATGCGGTTTGGCATTGTCATGCTGAAGAACTAATTTGTTATGTCTATTCACCCATTCTGGTCGTTTTTCTTCTATGGCTCGCTTCAAACGCATTAGTTGTCGTCGGTAAACTTCTCCATTAATAGTTTCAGAGGGTTTGAGCAACTCATAATATACAATACCTTTCTGATCCCACCAAATACAGAGCATGACCTTGGCACAGTGAATATTTATTTTTGGCTGTGATGGGCCTGGTTCGCCTGGTTTCACCCAAGCTTTTTTGCGTTTAGGATTTTCGTAGTGTATCCATTTTTCGTCTCCTGTGACTATCCGATGCAAAAATCCTTTTCTTTGCTGTCTTTGAAGCAGCATTTTACAAATGGTTTTCCGACGTTCCATGTCTCTTTCTTTTAAATCATGTGGAACCCAGTAACCGGCTTTTTGAATCATTCCCATCATTTGTAAACGCTTTGCAACAGTTGAACGATCAACATTTAATGCTGCAGCTAATTCTGATTGAGTTTGGCAAGAATCTTCCGCCAATAATGCTTCCAATTCAGCATCTTCAAATTTTTTTGGTGGTTTTCCATGTTCTTTATCCTCAGTACTAAAATCGTTATTTTGAAATCGTCGAAACCATTCCTTGCAAGTTGTATTAGACGGAGCATGCACACCATAAATCTCCACAAGCAAACGATAAGTTTCCGCTGCAGTTTTCTTCGCAATAAAATAATGTAATAACACTTCCCGCAAATGACGTTTATTTGGAATAAAAACCGACATTTTCGAAAAGGTGAAAACAATTGTTGCTTACACTTCAACCAAATATCATAAAATGCGTTAGATAGCTGACATTCAGTACTATCGAATACAAGTATGGTCATTTATTAGTACACGTAAACAATACTAAAAACGACTTCTGTTGAGAAAGGGCGGAGTCATATTCACACACCCATATTTAATTTAGAATCTATATCCCTATATCCCACAGAGTCGTTGTCTTTGTGTAATTGTAAAGTGGTTTATGTTATTAAATATTAAGGTCACATTAACAAAACCAGTCACCAATAAACAGAGCTGCAGCGACGAGACGAGCGGCTGTCCGCCGCCGCCGCCGCCGCCGCCGCCGCCGCCGCCGGGACCACCACTCTCACGTTGGAGCCGCACGAGCCTCTGCGTTGATCGGCAGAAGCCTTTGAGCCGGCGCCGGCGTCGCCTCTCTGCCTGCAGGCAGCGGCCACACGGGCACTCGGTGCCGATCCTTTTCCTAATCTCACAGCTAAACTGTCAATATCGTCAGTTTATAATATAACTATAATAAAAAGTCTATAAACCGTCTTCGAGAAACTTCGTCTTCACTAAGCAGTGCGTACCCTCTACACTAATTTCTTAATTTAATTTCTTATTCGACGGTATGATCTCGTATCATACAACTAACTAACTCCTACAACTAACTTAAAATATAAATTGTTTTAGTAGCTTTACACTAAAACATTCGTTTTTAAAAATTATCCTGAATTTCTCACTTCCATTTCCCATTTGCATAAAATGATCTGCTCTTGAGTCTTAAATGTTTCATCGGATATCTGTAGAGACAACTAGATAGTCCACCTTAGGTTCTTTCACCAATAATGAAATTACTAGGTACTAATTTAAAGTCTTCAATACCATAAATGCCTCCAACACGTATCTAGACTAAAATTTAATCTTAACGTCACCAACCTACCTTTGTTGCTATATTCCTCCGAAGAGAAACTTCGACTGGAAAATTGCACGAGGCTTGAAAAAGGGTCGGTTTCAGTGCTGTTGCCTTTATTCTGTGACGGTAGCGACGGCCGACGGCTGCGGCGCCGCGGCGGCACACCGCGCTTCCGTCGGCCGGCGCCGGCGACGCGCGCCTGCCGGGCCTCCATACCGAGGGCAGCCCGTCAATACGGATCGCATTCAGCATCAGTCTTTGTCAAGTCCTTAAGGTACTAACTAGTATTTCTGCACAGACATCTTGCTCACAGGATAGCAAACTTTTAACTTTTAGTACTGTATATATAATCATAGATTAGTACAATATAATAAGTCATATATTTTCGGGAGCGACATCATATAATTGCATGCAGTGTTCACATCTAGAAGGTTGTAACATTTGTTGTTTATTTTTGTAAGGTAATACTTATCCTTTGTTGTCTAACAACAAACTTTCTCCAGGTCACCACGCCCCAAACCGAACCGACGCCCTATCTCCGTGGTCCGTGGTCCGTGGTATGTTCTTTGAATAAAATTATCATGAATCTGCAGATACTCAAATCAAACGGAATCGGAATCATTCAGTCTGACATGACATCTGACAACATGCGTCGTGATTAAATCAACATCAATTTACTGTGTAAATATGTAAAATTTGCTCTCAAACGAACGCTACATTTTGAATTTAATGTTTGCAGGACTACCTAATCAGCTACTACGCTCAATAACTACCATTTATATAATGTATTAGGAATCGAACTTAGACACTTTGCTTTGAAGACATCATAAGACTGACAAGCTCCATATTTCAAAATTTCTCTCTAAAATATACACAAGATCCGCACAAAGAACACGCCAATACGAAAAGGCATTTCAGTGGTTTGAAAGTATATGAAACCTGCTTTACATATTTGATTCACAGATAATCAAACCCAGTGCTTGTTGTCGGTTAATTAATAGCGCGGCGCGGGCTCAGAGGCGTGTAATCCCGTTACAGCGTGTCGTTACACGTGAGCGTGTGCGTGTGCGTGCGCGTCACGCCGACCGCGCCGCCTGCACACCCGCACCGGCACCGGGGCGATGCAATATGCTAATTGTATTGTTTGCTGCGAGATGGATGAGCACCTTTACGCGACTGCTAATGCTAATTAATGCTACCTGCTCTGTGGTCGGCTGTCAGCAACGGTGATTGCAACGTGAAGCGCAAAGGTTGGCAAACATCGTTTGAGAAGGGTAATGTTTATTGCACCGCTCAACTTGTAAATGAAACTGTGTTTCGGGAATCCCATTTATTAAAAGATTAGCAGAGGCGTACTAAATATCTGTCGTTTGAGATAATGTCGATACGGGCCGCGGCGCGAGGCCTGAGTCCATCAACTGCCTTAACGTTGACACGCACAAAGTGATACAACATGGCGTTACCTCACTATCTGGCTTCATCGTTACAGAAAATGTTTAAAATATTAAATTAAATACATAATGAAAATGAGAAAAGTGGTTTCATTAGTGAGTGAGTAGTAGTAGAGTTTTAATTGGAAAAACTAGAGACCTTATTTGATTAGTGGTGAGCTGTGTAGGTACGCTCGTGTGCGTGGCGCGGTGTTGCCAACTCGACTGCAACACACTCCGGGGCAATAGACTAACTTTGTGGGCATGACGATGAACTACATGGCTATAAATTTTCCCCGTAACATCGGGAGGCAACTAATTATCTGCAGTTTAATATCGGGCGCAGGGCGCAGGGCGCAGTGCGCGAACTATTATATCGCGAATGAAATTTAATGTCTAATAATTATTGCAACTTGGTGCTTCGCCAAACTGTTATTGGTGTATTATTTGCCCAAACTGATGCCCGAAGAGTATAACACATTGAGAATAGATATTTTAGTTCAGTCAAAATAACACGATACTCTTGGCAAGTGTATTATACTCGTAATATAATACAAAACAGAACAAAGTACTTTTTACTCAGAGCGTAAGTGTCATCGGAATTTCGTCAACAACAATCTTTAATTCTATGTAACTTGAGGTTCACCTTCAACTTGAGGGAACCCAACTAATTTTCAATTAACATTGTGTGTGATCGTGGAAACTGTGAGCTATGTTTAAATTCACGAGCCGATAGCGACGGGGGAATCGCTTCTCGGGGACTTCTTGGTGATGCAACAAATATTACAAATAAATGATAGCTTCCACACGAAACTATTGCCGGACGGAACTGAATGCATTATGCAGAAGGTAAATGTAAATGGGTATACCGTGAAATGTATCATTAAATTAAATTATTATGCTGAGGTAGTAATGGCTGCAAAATTCGCAGAAGGAATTATGTGAGCCGGAATAAATGCAAATAAAACAAAAGCATTGTAAAGAGAGCACAATATTAATTGGATTTCATTTGTACTATATCTAGACAGATTAACATCAATAACCAGCTTAGGGATGATAAGTCAAAAGGCAAAAACATGCAACCCGACAATATAAGGAGCGCGAGGACTTTTTGAATTACAACTTTTATTATTTTGTGTTCTGCTGTGGGACTTATAATATTATAAATAGCAGCGTCAAAAAGCACAAACAAGTCTCCAAGTTCAAAACCACTACTATTCAAATCTACGTAAACATACATACAAAACATAAATTAAGGTGAAGATGAGGAGCAGCGAGGAGTGCCGCGAGCCGACGCCCGACCCGCCGCGGATCACGCCGGACGATTTCAGATTTATTAAACTTGACTCGTTCCTTCCGCAAGCTGCGCGTCCACCCGCCAGACACGAGGTCTCGGCTTCTCTCTGGAACAATGTTGCTGGAGTAGTTCACAAAGGACACCCTGCGTGTATCACAATATATTTATTTTATGTGAATAAGTAACGGAACGAGCGGAGGGTCCACCCGGTGGAGAGTGGCGACCCACGCCCATCACACAGTATAAGATTTGGATCATTCTGATGCGTCCATCACCCGAGACGGGGATGTCGTCTCATGCGCATGTGATTTCACCGGCACCCACACGCTTCCACCGGAACACAGCAATGCGAGCACTACTGCTCGGCAGCAGATTCCAGGTGTGGTGGCAGTACCTCTCTGGATCAACTTGGCACAAGTTCTACGGCTACTGTTATATTACAGGTGTTTAGTATATTGTTTAAATTCATATCTGTTTGTTAGGTAACAAAGGTCTAATAAATTGATAGGATTTTGATGTATTGATACCTTGTTTTATTATTTGTGATACCTAAGTACGTAGGTAGTAATAATAATAACAAAACAAAGTAAAAATGACACTGTAAATATGAGTAGTCCAAGGCGGATTATGTCATAGACGAGATAACAAACCACAGCATCAGTAATCTCCACCGAAGTTAAATGCGACACAAGTTGGAGCGTAATGAACGCCAACCTCCGGGCGGTTGCTTCAAGGAAAACAATGTTGCTACATTGTCGGCGCAGTACCGGGTCGAAGGTGTACAAGTAAATGACGTACACGGGCGGCGGCGGCGCCGGGGGGTGACGCGAGGCGAGCGTCCGTACGGCTTCCCTCCGTCCGCGCGGAGCATCGTTCAAACTGTTCATCTACGGTCATACAAGTGCGAAGAACTACATGAAAATCATAATAATCAATATGACGAAGCTCCGACATACACTTGGTCGCAGACAGCTCCGAGTGACTTTCTAGGATTCGATCCATATATGAAGGGAACCTTATTACCGAGGCTCCTGCCTCCGCGCTCTATTATGTTTTTTAATTATGATATCAGCAGTATAACTTGTGCCAAGTTCATCCGGAGATGTACTGTCACCACACCTGGAATGTGCCGCCGAGCAGTAGATTCAGATTCAGATTAATTTAGGTACATTAATAATACATAAAATTGTATACTGTACACAGGAACGTCAGACATTTTACATTAGGTAATTAATAAAAAATAATAAAAAACATAAAATTGTACTTCTTGCGGCCGTGGTGGCTAAATAACAATAAAAATGCCAATAAGTAATAATAATAAAAAAATATGTTAAATAATAATAAAAAATATCACAAAAAATTAAATATAATTAAATGTCCAAACTAATTGAGACTCTTTGAGATTAATTGAGGCGTGGTTTTGTGCCGAGTAGTGCTCACATAACTGTGTTCCGGTGAAAGGTGTGGGTGCCGGTCAAATCACATGCGCATGAGACGTATCATCCCGGGCGATGGACGCACCAGGATGAGTGCGACTAAGTGTAAGATCCAAATCTTATACTGAGTCGCATTACTGTTGTCATGGGCGGGGGGCGCCACTTAAAAAAAATGTTATCATAAACATGCCGGGTACGGAACCCTCGGTGTCCTAGTTACACATAGTTTACGTTGCGCTGCCCGCTGCCCGCTGCCCGCTGCCGCTCGCGCGCCGCCCTCGCCCGCCTGCCGATGCGGAAGCTCTCATTACTATAATACAATAACAACAGCGACGCAACTGGGACCTTTTCCATAGCTACAGAATAGCCCAAGTCAGATTGAATCATATTATATACTTCTTAATTGAGATAAAGCAGTATATAATATGATTTTATATGATATTGAGATATCCTATAGGATCGTCCGACGCGATTTCAAGTCAAGTCAAAATTAGCATGTATTATGTACTTGGTGAAATCTAGTGCAAACGTAGGCGCGCCGGCCCCGGGACGAGCTCGTCGGTGAGGATGCCTGTTCCACGCGGCTGATGGCTCTCTGGAGAAATTACTCGCATGTGTTTATTGCCGGCGGATTCGTCATTTCGTTTCCTTAATATTATGTAACAACAATTCACGTTTAATAACTACCTGTACGGGCCCCGGGCGGGCCCCGGGCGGGCGCCGGGCGGGCGCCGGGCGGTGCTTCGATGTCTACGGATATACATCGTAGTGAAAGATCGACGAGCCGCGCTCGTGGCCGGCCCGACCGGCGCCGGCGGCGGCTCGCGGACACTCACTGTGCGACTTGTTAGTCTCGCACTCAGTGTGGCGGACGTATTCTATACATGTCACATCACTGCGGCACCGTGGTGCGTGGCTTCCCTCATTCGTAGCCAGGCAGGAACATCACTTTGAGTTTATATTAAACCATTAGGAATTCTCCTCCCCGCTTGCCCAACACTTATATTTTGGTAGAACTTATTTTTAGCTTATTACGTTTACGTACTTACGTTTGTGAGAATAACATAAAATAAAGCGGTTGATGCTGTATTACTTTCATGTATAATAATGTAAAAATGACAAGGAAAGAATGAGCCTTCTTTCCTGAGCCAATTGGCTCAAATGTGTGAATTAAATAATTATTAGAAAAAAAAATATTTTCTTCCAATTTTTTATTAAAATGATCCTGACCTGACCCGTCGCGTGCGGACCTCGGGCGTCCGACATGGGGTAGTTTGACATCCGGAAACGGACATCCGCGGCGGGTTCACGGATGTGTGTGCAAACGTCCCCGTGTTCCCGCCACTAAGCGGCAGAGGAGGACACCGTGGAGTTTTAGTAGGCAGTGACACCTAGACCCACATAGCCGCTCTGTCGCCCCGTGCCAGGCCTCGTGCCAGGCCTCGTGCCAGGCCTCGTGCCAGGCCTCGTGCCTGGCCGCGGCTCCAGGTAAAACACCAAATTACAGCCTGTTCACAAATTACACCAAATTTTGACCTGAACAAACATTGCAAGTTAAATAAAGCTTGTAAGAAGTATTTTAAGTAAAGTTAATCAATAGCACGAACAATAATATAAGTACATCTAAGTACTTTAGGTTGATACACAAACAAATACAAAGATAAAGTAAAAAGTATTGAGTAATTGAAATGTAGTAAATTATTATCATTAAGGCGCTGTGTGACATGTCCATGAAGATATTATTAAAATGAGTTAGCAACCAGCCGGCCGGCTTGCTCGGGCTGCTGCCGCAGGCCGCCGCGAGCCACACGAGCCGCGACTCACTGTAGGTTCGGTCCGAGTGAAACATACAGGGCATTAACTATTTTTTACAAACAAAAAGTAGCATCACTTATAATGTAAAATTAGAAATACTAATTTACGGTTATGACTCAAAAAGTTTGGTGGTAAATAAACTTTTTCTAGCTTTAAATTTTATCAAAAAGCTTGCGCTTGCGGTCAGAAGCACTAAAACAGTCCGCCGCGCCGCGGGAAGCCACAGTAGGGAGCCCAACGTCGCGACGGTCCCAGGAGCGGTACATTGAGAGTTGCACATAACGAAACTGAACTAGCGCGCGAGTCCGGCCGGCGTGCTACTGAGAAGTTTGCGGAGCGGTCGCCCGCGCGCCCCCGAGACACGAAAGTTCCCCTTTGTACCCTGAGCGCACCCTCGACGACCCGTATCGCTTACAAGTGGCCGTAATAAGAAATACTTCGATCGACGAAGAATGCACGAAACCCCGATTCACATTCGAGAGCCGTGACTCCGCCGGCGCCGGCTCAGGAAAACTCAAACCCGATCCCTGAATAATGGAAAACTTTTATAAAATCGCAACTGAACCACTTAGCAGAGTCGCTGCAGTCGCGGATATCTTCGGATGTTCGAATTCCATTTTAATCCAGAGTATTTTTCTTTGTGTAACAAACGAAATGAAAAAGCTCGTTACTTTTTTGCTGAATCGGTTCTGTGAAAAATACGAGAGCGAGATTAAATAAGCTTAGCCAGAGATGAGACAGCGTGATGCCGCCACACAATTACATTCTCAAATCACCCCGAGCTACTGATGTTAGGTGTACTAATGTATTTTGTGCCAACTTATTACAGACTGTTTTATTTTCCTACTGTGCAGTAATGAATTCGTTTTAATCGTCCGGGACGTGGTATGATTCTCAAAATTTGATGCGCATGTACTGTACTGTCCCGCACGCGTGAGGACAGACGCACGCAGGTCTGTCCCGCAAGTCCCGTAGTTCCCGGAGCCGGCACCGGCACCGGCAAGCCGACGCGCTGCTACTGTCGACCTCGACCCTCCCTGCAGTCCGCTGGCCCTCACGTTACCGTCACAACGCCCTAAAGTCACCATCGGTTCCATGTTCTGTCGCAGCCCGCGCCCGCGGCGCCACGCTAGCCTGCGGTTGGGCAAGTTCAGCGTGAGACAGCTTAATTGTCGCAGCCCGCGCCCGCGGCGCCACGCTAGCCTGCGGTTGGGCAAGTTCAGCGTGAGACAGCTTAATTGTCGCAGCCCGCGCCCGCGGCGCCACGCTAGCCTGCGGTTGGGCAAGTTCAGCGTGAGACAGCTTAATTGTCGCAGCCCGCGCCCGCGGCGCCACGCTAGCCTGCGGTTGGGCAAGTTCAGCGTGAGACAGCTTAATTGTCGCAGCCCGCGCCCGCGGCGCCACGCTAGCCTGCGGTTGGGCAAGTTCAGCGTGAGACAGCTTAATTGCAGTATTGTGTAATTTGTGCAACCTTTCACAAATATATTGGGTGTGTGAATATGACTCCGCCCTTTCTCAACAGATGTCGTTTTTAGTATTGTTTACGTGTACTAATAAATGACCATACTTGTATTCGATAGTACTGAATGTCAGCTATCTAACGCATTTTATGATATTTGGTTGAAGTGTAAGCAACAATTGTTTTCACCTTTTCGAAAATGTCGGTTTTTATTCCAAATAAACGTCATTTGCGGGAAGTGTTATTACATTATTTTATTGCGAAGAAAACTGCAGCGGAAACTTATCGTTTGCTTGTGGAGATTTATGGTGAGCATGCTCCGTCTAATACAACTTGCAAGGAATGGTTTCGACGCTTTCAAAATAACGATTTTAGTACTGAGGATAAAGAGCATGGAAAACCACCAAAAAAATTTGAAGATGCTGAATTGGAAGCATTATTGGCGGAAGATTCTTGCCAAACTCAATCAGAATTAGCTGCAGCATTAAATGTTGATCGTTCAACTGTTGCAAAGCGTTTACAAATGATGGGAATGATTCAAAAAGCCGGTGACTGGATTCCACATGATTTAAAAGAAAGAGACATGGAACGTCGGAAAACCATTTGTGAAATGCTGCTTCAAAGACAGCAAAGAAAAGGATTTTTGCATCGGATAGTCACAGGAGACGAAAAATGGATACACTACGAAAATCCTAAACGCAAAAAAGCTTGGGTGAAACCAGGCGAACCAGGCCCATCACAGCCAAAAATAAATATTCACTGTGCCAAGGTCATGCTCTGTATTTGGTGGGATCAGAAAGGTATTGTATATTATGAGTTGCTCAAACCCTCTGAAACTATTAATGGAGAAGTTTACCGACGACAACTAATGCGTTTGAAGCGAGCCATAGAAGAAAAACGACCAGAATGGGTGAATAGACATAACAAATTAGTTCTTCAGCATGACAATGCCAAACCGCATACCGCAGAAGTCGTAAAAAGATATTTAGAGGGACAGGACTGGGAAGTGTTACCCCACCCGCCATATTCACCAGACATAGCTCCTTCGGATTACCACCTATTCCGGACGATGCAGACAGACCTTACTAGAGAAAAGTTTACTTCATGTGAAAGTATCAAAATTTGGATTGACAACTGGATAAGCTCAAAAGACCAGGACTTCTTCCAGCAAGGAATACGAAAACTACCTGAACGATGGGCGAAGGTTGTAGCTGCAGATGGAGCATACTTTCAATATTTTTTTTTTTAATTTTGTAAGCGAACAAATGTGTTTTATTTTGACAAAAAGGGGCGGAGTCATATTCACACACCTATTAAAATGATCGTGGCCCTCACTCCGCCCCCGCCCCGCACCCGCCCCGCCCTTCGCGCTCCTGTACAATGATCCTGCGTTCATTAATTTACTCGCCACAATTTCCACAGCTTACATGGTATCCCCTTAAAGCTCCTCAAAATTATGATAGATGTGCCGGTTTAATTTACAACTATTGTTTCGGTTTCATTATAAGCAGTGAGGGTTAACGGCGGCTGATATTATTATATTTCGAACAGGGAAGTTGATAATTATTCTTTTAAGATGTTAAGAACTAGTAATTGCACATAGAATTTGTTGTTTTTAAACAGTAGGTATAAAGGGTATCTATTGAAATCACGTGTAATTTGAAAGAGCTTTTGTCTTTCTGTTCAATATACGCTCAGATTTAAAAAATATTCCTTTGAGTCGCAACAGTCATCTAGACACGTCGATGTGCACGTGCCCGCACACACACACACGCACACACACAGGCGTGCACTCGCGACGTCAAGTAATGTGACGCCCCGTATGGCGAGCTCCATTCATTTGAAGGTAACCGCTTCAATTCCCAGTAAGTGACATTCCGGACGGACATCTCTCAGGTTGGCAAGTTGTTCCTGTGCTGACCTGCCAATACACAAGCTCTTGTCCCAATTCGTGATCGTTCAGTCTCCATACGAACGCACATGAAAGTGAGAAATCTATCAATACTCGTGGGTTTGTGTACCTACTCGTGGGTTTGTGTACCTACTGGTGGGTTTGCGCGAAAGGAAGCCGACGCGGAGCACATGACCCACCTTCAATGTGGGCATCACCGAGCCACACGTCGGGCGCCAATTTAAATAATATCCACATTCATTCTTATTTAGTCGACAGTTTGTTAATTTGGTTGTGAAATGACCACACCACAGTTGTGTTTCACCTTCTACTCACGATATAAATAAGGATTGTTCAATATATTGGGCACGGTAGCACGTTGGGTACGGTAGCACGTTGGGTACGGTAGCACGTTGGGTACGGTAGCACGTTGGGTACGGTAGCACGTTGGCTACGGTAGCACGTGGGCTACGGTAGCACGTTGGGTACGGTAGCACGTTGGCTACGGTAGCACGTGGGCTACGGTAGCACGTTGGGTACGGTAGCACGTTGGGTACGGTAGCACGTTGGCTACGGTAGCACGTGGGCTACGGTAGCACGTTGGGTACGGTAGCCATCTCATTCAAACACTCGACTGGCTTCCACTGACCAACCGTGAGTCTCGCCGTCTAAAGGTGTTACTGTTACCACAAAGCACAATGTAAGGGTTGCCGTAATGTAACGCTAATGTGAAGTCGCCGCCGCGGTACTCATCATTTTGAAAAAAAAAATTGTTCAAATTCGCCTACGTATTGTTTTAAAGACTAGAAAAGAATTTGTTATAATTAAAATAATAGTCGTTATTTGTTACGGTAGACATTGCCGGTATCGTTTCGTTAATAAACTGTTTGAGTGAGTGCTTTGAATGCTTTGTTTTGTAATATCTCTAGTGGCCTCCAATAAAGAACAGTAACAGAAGGGTTCATTCTAGGAATTTGGTTAATTTGTCCATCAAATACTGTTTCAACAACATTTTAATTTATCTGTATTTAATACATTCAAAGAGATTATTTTTAAGGAGCCATCTCCTTTGTTCCACTGTATTTATTTTTTGTAATGTACGTTACCCGATTTCTCCGCCATTTATCAACCGCTTTGGAAAATGATTTTTTTATTTGAAGGGAGATTGGTCCCATAGCGTTTTTATCAATATCGGTTCAACAGTTTGGTTGTTAACTCAAAATAACTGGAAACAATAACTTATTTTAGTCAACGAAATTGCATACTTTGCTTTTTAAAGTATTGAAATCGGATTTTAAATAGTATTTTGTTCATAATGTTCATCAATTAGTAAAAAAGGACAAACCAGTGCAGTCCCAACTCGCACGCCGAGCGAGGGTTCATTCATTCCGATAATTGTATTTCTAACTTGTTATGATATTAAAGTTTAATTACATTAATATATTCTTTGATCAATTTAACTCACTTATTAAATTACTAGGGCTTACTTACTCGTTCCAAGTATATTCAATGGTGGAGTCAGACAGGCGTTGAAGAATTAGTTATAAATGTTTTTGTGTTGTATAAGTGTTTGCATACACTTATTGTGTCAAATGCCAAATCAAAAGCAATAGGATGAAAGAAAGATTATCGGTACCCTAACTCTTAGTCTATAACTTGTGTCCGTCTGTTCTTCCTTTAAATCACGTGACGGGACCGGCCGCCGACGCACCTGTATGTGCACCGCAACATACAGGTGCGTCGGAAGTGACCGAGATCGCACCGCGACGAGTGATTACGGCTTCAAATCGGCAGTTACTTGACACCGAGTTCCGGCGTCGCTCGTCCCTCGTCGCAACCGGCGCCGAGACCCTGCGAGAGCGGCCCCTGCGAGTAGGACCCTCTTTTTTAAAATTCTTCCCATAAGTGGAACTTTCATAGAAGAGTATGCTGGATGTAATCCGACAGGGGAAGAGACTTGAATATTTAAATTAAACTTAGTTTACAAATATTGTATTAGCCGGAGTAAACCAATGTTGGCCCGTTGAGTTATGAACTTATATTACCAATACTTAAGTATTTACATGTAACTACAAGTTAATAAGATTAAACAAGTAATTGGTTAGGACTGTTTCATGACATGACATGTTCTAGTTTTGGCAAATATCCAATCGACATGTACTTTCCTCACTTGGAATTCAGTTTGGATGTTTTAATATTAGCGGAAACTTGAACGTTCCAAACTCATAGACAATAACATATTTTTGGAGTAAACAATTAATATTGATGGTGTTGATGAGTTGGGGCGTGCGACCGCCCCCGCCGCCGCCGCCGCCGCCGCCGCCAAAGGGACGCGAATGATAACACGATTATTCCTTCTCACGGAATGAACTTTATTCCTGGAAGCTGCTCTCGGCGCACCTCTCGGCCGTGACGTCGTTCTACGTCATTAAATAAACTTCAAGGACAAGTTCGGAACCCGGAAATTATTTTATTTAGAATAATTACATAAACATAATTATAATATGCTAAGAATTCGACGGAAAAAAGTATTTTGACTTTGACTTACAGATAATACAGCCAACACTTAGGAATCTATAGCCTTGACATTTTGTGGGTGTTCCTAATAAGACCAAGGCCAATTAGATGAACATAAACTTTTCGAAAAGAAATCCTCCAATTTTTTTTATTTGCAAGACTCCAAATTAAGAATAGAATTGGGGTCTCATTACAAAAATGTATTTATTCCAGTAAGGAGTATCTAAAATAAGTGCTTATATTATGTTCTAATAACGTAATGTCGGAACCTCTGTGAATAGACAAGTGGTGAGCCATCCAGCCGAGACCCCGCGGGTGCGCGCCGACGTAAGCTAGGTTTACATTTATAAGTAGGTACTTAAGTACAACATCAGGGTCGACGAATTATTATTCAGCTGCTACTTTTAAATACTGGAGTTGGAAAGTCGTTCATTGTAAGTTTGGGATCGGCCGATGGAAATATGCCTCAACTTTTTGGTGGGCTTTGGCACAATCCCCGCGCGCCAGAGTACACGCGCCGCAGTACCGCACCCCCGCCCCCGGCGCGGGACGGGGAGCGCCTGAACTCTCACCATCCGACACCGGTGAGAGTGGCGGGGGTGGAGCCACTCGAGCGCTCATACCAAAACACAATAATAAATAAATAATTACTCATAGACATTTCACAGAGCGCCATCTAGCCTTAAACTAGGTATTACAACATATCCTTATGAGATCTAGAAAACTAATAGAATACGTATGAACACAGAACGAACAAAATGTTTATCACTGAAGTGCTTGTCCTGAGTGGGAGTCGAAACCGCGACACGACTGTGGTTGTCAAGTTTTTATCAAACTCAAACTCATTAATCCTTTAGATCTCAAGTATCATTTGGAAATTTCAAATTTTACACACACAAGTAAACATATTCGTGAGTATATAACGTGTCACAGGAACTCCTTAGGCACATTACATGCACACAGATAATGTCAAATTACAGTCAGTTTTCATGTTTTAGATAGTCTTACTTATTAAGTTTACGTCCGTTCCAACCCTAACCGACCAACCCGAGAGGAGAGAGAGACAAGAAACTCTTCGGAGACAGTATTACATATTCGCGATTATGGTCCTGCGTCTAGAGTGGAGCAAATTCATTCCAAAGCTTTTATGTCTATAGTTTTTGAATGAATAAATGGATATGCCGGGGCACTCCGTTCCTTAGAGGGCGCCAGCCGCCGCGCCGGGGCACGCTCAGGCAGGTGCCGCACTGCACTCGCCTGTACTCGAGCATCGCTCCGCGCCCCGCCCGCGCCCCGCTCGCGCCCGGCTCGGTTATTGCCAAACTTTCCGATGAATATTATCATCCCGACATTGACACACGCCGAGCTAATATTGAAGTTGGTACTCCGACGTACGAGTTCTTATAAACGCATTCCGTCAAACACTTTTGGAACCGAGGCCGCCCGAGCCGCCCGAGCCGCCCGAGCCGCCCGAGCCGCCACGTTCTGTTCCCAACATGTGACTGATCGTTTGTTAGTTTAATTCGTTATGATGTTGAGCAGACACAATGAAGCCGCTTTATGTAGTTCTGATGAATAGAAAGAGCCGCGTGTGTGCGCTGTGGGCGGACCGGCCGGCCGGTGACCGCCGCGCCGGCCGGCCCGCGCGCGCCGCCTCGAGCCGATTCGTTATTTATTTTAAAATCGGGACTAAACTGGGATCTGTTATTGTAATCGCGCCGTGCAGCTCGACATCGATCACTCGCCGAGCGAACCGAATGCGTGTTCTTTTTATTGTACGTGAGTGAATCCATTTATTTGCGTTATGTGATGTATGTTTTATTACCCTTTTCGATCAGTAAACATTGCGAAGGCGATTATTTACTGATGAAAACGGATTTGTCGATGATTCAAACTCAAACTCGACGCAGATGGTTCGAGGCGCGAACACCGCAACATACGAATGTGAGGAGTTGCACATGCACAGCGCACCTGTGCCGGCTGCCGGACGACAGCGCAGCTCTCTTACCCCCATTCAAAATAAGAGGACGAGTTCGTTTGGGAAGTAATGCCATTCCTGTATCGGCCTCTAAGAATTTCTTCAATTTCGATAGCATTACAAAGGCTTTTATTTTGGTATGTCACCAGCTGACAGCTGGTATGTAGTGCTATCATTTCCGGTGAAATTCATCTTTGATTAATCGATTAATTAATGTAAATGTTATAAAATCGTAGACTTGGCAACACTGCGA
Organism: Aplocera efformata; assembly: GCA_921293045.1. Classification (NCBI taxonomy): domain Eukaryota; kingdom Metazoa; phylum Arthropoda; class Insecta; order Lepidoptera; family Geometridae; genus Aplocera; species Aplocera efformata. The sequence continues at coordinate 14,506,468 of OV121041.1, forward strand.
CCCTTTTAACTAAAACAATAATCCCGTTTAATGCGGGCTCCGTGACATTGCGGCGGCGATCCTTCACGCGAGGAGCGCACATATTATAACAACCGGCGATCCGCCGTTTCGGGAACGTGACGCCCCTTAACTGGGCTCATTGCGGACCGTCTCTCGCCCCTCCGAGCTACAACGAAGCCATGGCGCCTCACGTCACTCGGTCACTCGGCCGCCCGACCCTTTCCGCGAAACAAATTGGATAACAAAAGTAAAGTATCCACCGATGACATCGGCGCGCCGCGACGCCCCGCACCGGTCGCGCGGGCTGCTGCCGGCTGTGGGCTGTGTGCTGTGCGCTGGCTCCCCCGGGGCTGCGGCCTTCCTATTTTTATATCGTCAGTATATTTGTTAATACCAATAATAATAGTAAATAAATATTCATAAACACAGCGTAGCTAAGCATAGCTAAGCGTAGCTAAGCATAGCTAAGATTGATTGAATAGAAAGAGAGAAAAAAAAATATTCAACCATCATCACATTCATCACATTTATGTCCGTCACACAAATGCTTGAGTGGGAATAGAACCCGCGAGCTACGGCGCAGAAGGCAGAGCTCCTGCCGACTGATATAACGCGAGACAATACAATGAATCCTTGACTGATCCAAAATATAGTATTGTACAGTACAGACATACAAGCTGGCGTGTGACGTAGTGAGGCTGCCGGCAGGAAGTCACCTTTCTCACATATTTATAATATTATAATTGTTCCATTTCCAATTACTGTAGGACTGGACTTTTTCAATTGAAGTGTCACGAGTTCTTCGGATTTAATTAACGATACATGTGAAAAAGCAATCTATCAAGATGAAAGCGAGATTATGAGCGCGGTGTAAACGTGCGTGTTTACGATGCATGTCATTCATAAGTCCCCTCCCCGCCCCGCGCCCGCCCCGCCGCCGCGCCCGCCCCGCGCCCGCGCCGCCCGCCCCGCAGCACGCGGCGCGACTGAAATAGTTCGGGAGGGGTCGACGACTCCCGCGCCCAAACCTATGGAATGTGATCCTTAGCAATACAAGAATTTACTTTCTTGCTTACTTACTTACTCCAAATTCTGCAAATTAGATCTTGAATTTAAACTTTACAATAATTGTTAATAGATCAGAGTGTCTTCTCATTCTTCGACAAACGATCTATTTCATATTATTGTTGTTTATGGCGGCGGAAACCCCTTAACACGGGGACGAGCTGAAGATCCGGCTGGCCGCGAATACTTAGGGGAAATTCTACCGATTAAACAACTTCTTATCTATAACATGCCTATATTCAACTTAATAAAGGTGTGTCAACCTCAACGCGTAAAATTATTGATTAAATTTAAGTTTAAACAGTATGAGCGTGTTAAATACTGTCGTCAGTACTGTACTGTGCAGTGCGGCCGGCGGCCGGCAGGCGGGCTTGCGGCCGGCGCTGGCTCCGTCCGCCGGCGGGGAGTGACGCGAGGCTCGCCGCACACAAGCACAATGTCCGTGACACAAGGTACAAGGTAAGGTGACAGACGACTGTATATGTTCTCGGTGTCGATTCAGCCACGCCCGAACAATATCCTCTTCAAGCTATCCAACATAGCTTACTTTTCATTTCGCTTAGTTTGAATGACAGTTTGGGCGGAGAGCGCCGGCCGGGGGGTCCTCTCGCTTGAACAAACCACTGCGCAGTGGTCCTCCCGCGCGCACGCACCTCACACTGACTAAACACTAAACACACAGACGAACAGAGTCACAAATTAAATTATAGTTCGTGTGTTACTCGATAGCTAACATCTACTTCTCGTACATTACGCTCGCTTCAGGAAGCAGAACATACGGATAAATAACGTAACTTGAAATCACATCAGTTTCCTGGAGTCACAGGAAGAGCCGCCAGGGCCTGCACAGCATGGAGCTGATGCACGGAGCTCCTGTCACTCCTACACCTACCCCCGGATGGTGCCGAAGGAGCAACTGAAAGTAGCAGTAGAAGTGCTACTGCAAGTTCTACTGTCACCAAGCAATGATGCCGTCGTATTGCTGTGTGTTCCGTTGGAAGGGTGGAGGCGCCGGTGGAATCACACTATTGAATATAAGGTCGCGTACTGTGCCAGATCCCCCTCGGCCCGCCGCGTGCTCCAGCCAGCCGACTACTCCCGCTCATTATTTGTTTAAAGTGGTGCGAACGAGCTCATTAACCACTTACTCACTAATTTTGTGGTTCGCGATTAATGCAAACTATCGCATATTCTGTTGTAATTGTACGTTAATAATCTGCGGCACAGCAGTACAAACTGTTCCGTATGCTGTGACAAACGAACGAGTAGCGACCGGTATGTACTGTACACGTATGAATATTTCATGGCGCTGCAAATTGATTGTCTCGTTGACACGCACGCGTACAATTGAGGACACAATATTTGAATTAGTACAATCAGACGGCAATCAGGGAACCTGCTCCTCGCTCTTCAGAATAACTTCAGGATTGTACCGGAGCCGGAACTTGAGACAATCGATCACGAGCCGGGCTCGTCCTCAACGTGCCGCCTGCTCATTATGTTGTAGTTGTTGAAACTCCAACAACACGTCAGTCTCACACCAATGCTTCCGGAACGTCGCCAATCTCCCTGCTGAGGTTTTCTCTAGAGACTATGGGAATGGGATTCTACAATAAGGGCGTTTTAAAATATTTAAGCTTTACGGCGGTACCTCTGGTATTCAAAATGTCCATAGGCAGATGATACAGGTGGACCGAACGTTTGTTCGACGCCCTAGTGGTATAAAAAAAACAGTGCTTCAATCAGGTGAATGAGTCCTGCGACCGAAATATCATGCAAAAAGACTCAGTACCGTGAAATGAAGTACCAAGATTCATGCAAAATCGAGTGTAATACTTATAATAATACATATACACATCGTAACAGGAACATTGTAGCAGAATCATGATTAGGCGCTAGGGTGCAGGGCCTGGCTGGCGAGAGGGAGCAGCCTAATGAGGCCTCGCCTTCCGTGCGAGTAGGTGCCGACTCCGACGTCGCAGGTGACTGCGCCACCTGAAGCTAAGACCTCCTAGATCGCCCCCCGCAGCACGGGAGGAATCGGTTCACTGACTACAAGTGTGCAGCCACAGATATCATAATATTATACTAGTGTACAGCTTAAATAACGACTGCCTTAAAGATTATTTTAAGATGGAGTTCATCTGTTGTCGGAGGAGCTTTGTTCGGTAAATTGAGTGTGGCATTGTCATGTAATATCCGAACGAGCAATCTGGGAAAATCAACAAGGATAATGTTGCAAAAAAATAAATGCGATTCTCCAGAAAGTCTCCAACATAAACATTTCATTCATTTTTATTTTAACAGATACGGAATTAGTTTTGTTCACCGCGGAAACATATCGTACTGTATGCTACGGTCCCGCGGCATCAAAACGAGGTAAAAACTAATTTATCGTATTGCATCCATCAGCAGGTCCCGGGCCGTGCCGCAGGGCTCCCACACTCCAGCTGCCAGGCTCATGGCAAACAAATAACACAGTATACTATACCTATAAATATTTTTAAGTTCTCAATGGTGGAGTGATAAGACTAAGTAACGTAAAAACTAAAGAATTTAAAGATTTCGTATCACTCGAAGTTACGTTTTAACTTTGTTGTTACCGACCAACATTTAGAAGCCATAAGGAACGACACGGTTTACACGCGAGAGTAATTGTAATCAGTGCACATAACGCACCACCACGTGCCTCCCGGCGTGTTCACGGCACGAGCCGGTATACTTACTCGTAGGTTATAATATCCTTATTAGCTTCCAATAATCATTGTTAGCAGTCAGTACTCGTCAACATAATCCGGAAGAGGCGGGCGGCAGCCCCGGGGGCGGCGGGGGCGGCGGGGGCGGCTGAACTTTGCTTGTTTACGATACGAGCCGCTCTAACTCCAGCTCCCGGATTGAATCTAAGGAGCTGGAGCTGCCCCCCGGCAAGCCACGGCGGTTTGCGAACCGCGAACATTTCTAACGTCTGTCCTGAAATGGACATGTTTAACAACAACAACAACGTTAACACACTCATACCTCTGCCCTAGGATTCCCTGTGCCGCAGATGGCATGGATAAACACAGAAACACAAGACAAAAAAAAACCCGAGGACAAACTTCAGGCTCAACACACAAAGTGTGCCCCGGCCGGGAATCGAACCCGGGACCCCTCGCTTCGAAGGCAGGGCTACTACCAACTAAGCCACGGAGCCGTCATTTTAAGAGAAGAACTTCCATGATGTACCTGTCAGGTGAGTTATTTATCGCTTCCACCAATGATACTTTGTGCTGCAAGTTCACGATCCGAGCACGTGATTGAGCGCGACGCACAAACTGTGCGGGACAGGCGGCATACAGCTAGATTTGTATCATCTGCTCAACTTCAACAACATACCAATATTTTCCATTTATATAAGTAATACAATTAGTATTATTTTAAAACTGTGTATGTCGGTTCTCATATTAGATAGGATTTATTTTTCTTCCTCCTTTCGCGGATTTAGATATATTAACTACCGCGAGTGGATCACTAAACCCTTTAGTACCAACTACACCGTTTAACCAGTATTACCTGTGCGCATGTAATGTGCCTACGGCGCCGGCGCACGTGTGACACTTTATATTTTATGCTTACGATTATGTTTACTTGTGAGTGTAAAATCTGACGTGTCCCCACGACACTTGAGATCTAAAGGAAATAAATGAGTTTGAGTTTATAGTTTGATTTGATCTCCGTCTTCTTAATTGAAAGGTCGCCGCGTCGGGATCGTCCATGGCTGTACTTGACAAACATGGGTACTATAATATTAAACATTAAACAGCATTGGTGGAGTTTAACAGCTTTTAATTTTAATGACTGTGTGAAGGTTCTCTGTGTGTGCTCTATCGTCTGTACAATGGGGAGTGTTCTGAGGAACTATTCAGTCTGGTGCCTGTGGCTGATTTCCACCACCGTACCACGCGCCGCAAATCCAGATTTCATCCGCACCATCTGGATGGCTGGTCTTCCACAACCACTCGTTTCTCACGTTCTTTCCTTCCACGTACTTGTCGGTTGTGGAATGAACTTCCTGCTGCGGTTTTCCCACTTAACTATGATATGGGGTCCTTCAAGAGGCGGGTTAACCAGCATCTGAAAGGTCGGCAGCGCATCGGCATTGCCCCTGGTATTGCAGGTGTCCATGGGCGGCGGTGACCACTTTCCATCAGGTGGCCCGCAAGCTCGTCTGTCAACTATTACATATAAAAAAAAAAATAAAAAAAAATACCACAGGCCTCAACACACAGGTGCACATCGGTTTACACTTGCTACACCCCTCGGACAATAATAATTGTCGAGCTTTCATCTAAGAACCCATAGAAAAACGATGGCGGCATTGTGTTAATTGCCAAAACCAATTTAAAGTTTATTTATAGTACAGAAACGCTCAAATACAATAACGTAGTGGTCGCCCCGGTCATTACAGCCGCGAACGTGTTGACCCGAGCCGACAGGCACAGGCTGCCCAGGTGCTGAGCTCCGCGGGAGAGTTAACAACGGCCATTGCCGCGCGTCGCGGTGTTGCGTGGCGTGGCGTGGCGTGGCGTGGCGTGGCGTGGCGTGGCTCGGGACAGTGTCGCGTGTAGCTGAGCAGTGCGCCACATTAACATGTCAAAGCGCTGCCTCGCGTTGGAAGCCTACCAGATCACTCGGTCTTATTGCCGAGCTTGGCACCTGTTCAATCTATCCGACCCGCCACAAGTCTGGGAGGTTTGGTCATTAATATGAACTGATCACCTTATTGTTAATAAATCTACAACAGATTAACTACAATCAGACGTGTAGGTGTCGACCCTAGCGTGTGGGCTGGGATATTATCAGGAGCGGCGCGACGGCTGGCCGGTGCTGGCTCGGCTGGGATATTATCAGGAGCGGCGCGACGGCTGGCCGGTGCTGGCTCGGCTGGGATATTATCAGGAGCGGCGCGACGGCTGGCCGGTGCTGGCTCGGCCTCCTGCGGCCCGCCTCGTGGGCTCGAGTTGCACCCAGGACAAGCATTTTTGTGACTGGACCGGACAGCGTATGGGTAGCATTTACAGAAAAAAAAACATCTGTGGTATAGGTTTCAATTATATTGACCAAAGTGAAACACTCCACGAGTCGAGTATATAATATGTCCAATCGAAGTCCAATTTACATTGTGTATCTTTCTTTCGTACCTTTAACTTGTTTGAAAAGGAATCTCAGGACGGGAGGACGGGAGGACGGGAGGACGGGAGGACGGGGCTCAGAGAGAGATCTTTTCATTACCGTTGAGTAAAGATGAGCGTCATCCCCAAATCCCTACTTAATTTATTATCAGAACAAATGAGAGCGCCCCTCGCCCCGCGCCCCTCGCCCTGCACCCCGCGCCCCTCGCCATTGTTTTCTATTCAAGCGACGACACCCCCTAATGCTTCTTCCTTGTCCAATCTGATGGAGCGTAAAGAGTATCGAAAATATTGTAGTTCATTAAACAAAGTAAAATATAAACACATACTACAAGTGTCGCCAGTTCAGTAAGAACCCGTAGGGAACAAGTGTTGTCCGCTGTGATGTCCAACCGACGTCCGGAGGAAGTTATCAATTCTGCTGTATTTTTTTAGGGTTCCGTACCCAAAAAGCAAAACGGGACCCTGTTACTAAGACTCCGCTGTCCGTCTGTCTGTTTGTTTATCTGTCCTTCTGTCACCAGGCTGTATCTCATGAATAGTAATAGTTAGAGTTGAAATTTTGACAGATGATGTATTTCTGTTTTCTTTATAATAATAAATACTAAAAAACAGAAATGCTTTCGGATTGGTCCTATATTTTTTACCAAAATCTGTTAAGTAGTTTAAGTCTGAAATCAAATTAACTGAAAAAAAATGTCATCCAAGTAAACGAAATTGCATATTTTGCCAACAAAAGTCACGGCAAGTGACTTTTTTCTTCGCCCTTTGTTTACTGATTTGGAGTTTTTTTTATAATGGTATTAGGCGAGAAATAACGGATGAAAGTATTGAAGTCGGTTTCTTTCGATTTTAAAATCAGCCACACGTTGTACTGAATATTAGGGAGGTACATAAACATTGGCCAGTCGATAGACTGTCCAATAGATCGACATTATATCATGAATTCCATTGACAAAGGTACTGTGCGGCTTGCTGCCATGTCAGCGAGTAGATATGCATATTAAAACAAGCAGTTTGCACGCGCGTTGAATTACAATGAGCCGGCAGGCTGGGGCACTCTCCGCGGCGGCCGCGCGTCGCCCGCCGCGTGCAGCCGCCGCCCGCCCGCCGGCCGCCGCACGCCGCACGCCGCGGGCGGCGTGCTCGCTTCGCGAGTTTAAACATGATTCGATTATAAAATCCGCTGCGCGATGAAAAATCGTGGATAACGTGATCGCGCTTCGGGAATTTCAATTGAACTCGCTCGTGCTCGGTCGCCTTCGTGAATTACTGCAGCACTAGTGATGCCAGCTGACTCCGACGCACACGAGAACATCGCAACTCATCGTTTTTTGTAACTTGGGTAAATTGACTGAACAAGATCTGGTAGATTTATCGCAGGGATAAATGTGATAGCGTGAAATCGATCATAGTGTGACGTCAGTGATTTGGTCGACGGTCACCCATTAAATAGACTAGTGTCAAATCCACGAGTTGCCCGCGTCGCTCCCCCCGCGCCCGCGCCCGCGCCACTCGCTCTCCCGTAATGGAATCAAAACTTAGCCTAAACTTTGTTAACGGGCGTCGTTCTTCAAACGATCCTATTTTATTAAGAAATACAATCAAAATTTAATCTTATTCTGGAAACTCGTCAGCCTCTCCTGGTACATGCCGGAGTAGGTACTCGTCAGCCTCTCCTGGTACATGCCGGAGTAGGTACTCATCGAGCTGCTTACTTTATTTTACATTTTACTTCTAATTCAATAATTTTATAAATCCGAGTCGTATTTAAAATCCATCCCTAACCTCAATATGTTTCGATAAAAATGCCAGTTTGTTGAAGAAAATAGTTAAAAATCGTTTTTTTTTTTTTTTCAATTCAAATGTATACTCATGTTGTAATCTTTTTATTACCTTCAACTTTAAGATATAACTTTTTTCAATAGAAGGTACAGTTTAGCTATAAATCGAAAAAAAAAACTGGTTTCAACCCCTTAAAACCCACCCACTCCACCTCGGATAGCAGCTGTCGATTTGATTTTTTTCCCCCTTTTGCAGTAGCTTGCCTAACAATATCCCGCTGTCAAATTGCTGTAATTAATTTTTTTGTTGTTCCAATTATATTTCGACTGGTCTTATAACGTTAGTCAGTATTATGCCAAAAAAGTTCTCCGTCACAACTATATTTGAATAGAAAATGGCGAGATCGCTATTTCCAATATTTCCATGTGATCCATGTGTGCGCGCGACTTTGTGCAGCTCTGAAAGCTCATTTGCTCCTGTTCAATTTTCCGGAATCGAGTCATTTCCTGGAAATGCTCCGCCAGACATTCGGTAGAATGGACAAGTTTCATCTAAGGTAAGTTGCGTTAATGCGTTTGAGTTAATTATCTGTTTCAGGCCTTAGGTCCACCACGGTGACTCACGGTGAGATCTATTATTGAACACTGAACAAAACTATATACACTGTAATCAAAGCTCATTTCCATTATTACCTGATCTTTCGAGTCGCCGTTATAATTGGATCTTGAAAGAATGAAAGTTCTTGATGAGAACAGGTCACGGAAGCTTCCAGACTCTTACACAGACTTGACATTTCACAGAGCATTGGAATCAAAAACCTCAAAAAAATCGGGGTTGTCAACAGGGCAAAGTAGAACATAACGTCGGATCAAAGACAAAGAGCAAGTTCAACCCCACGCAAGGTAATTATTCATGTCTGGTTGGGGTGCCGCCGCCAACTCCTTCCAGTCGATCGAAGTCATCACGGGACTTACTGGATTGTCAACGATTCCAAGCTCCAGAGGACCGAGAGTCATTACGGCAGCGGAGAGACGTATGATCTCTATTGTGTACTCTATCGCCTGTATAATGTGCAGAGCTCTGAGGAACTGCTCTGGTTCGTGCGGCTGATTTTCCCCATACGTCGCAAAATCTGATGATCACACCACTTGGTTGGCTTATGTTCTCACTCGCTCTTCTCGGATTTTTCTTTCTACCTACGAGTAGATTCTGGAATAAACTCCGCTCTGCGGCTTTCCCTCAGAGCTTCAAAATGGGTTCCTCGAACAGGCGTATGGCTTCGCCTCTGGTGTCACAGAGGTACATGGGTGGAAGTGCCCACTTTATATCGGATGCCCGTAAGTTCATCTGTCCCTTGAACAGAACAAATACCCTCAGGATCCAGAACCTCAGGACCTGAGGGTCCTGAGGATGTTATTCACATCCTCAGGACCCTCAGGTTCCTGCATGATGTGAATAACATCCTGCAGGAACCTCTATTTTGTTTTCAAGTTTATTCATAAAATGTGAATTGCATGCATTTTCATAAAGTATTATCGTTAGTATTTAATATGTACCTACTTGCAAGATGATCAAATGACCTACAACAACAGCTACTTAGAATCATATACCTTATAGCCTTCAATTGATGTTTTTGTTAAGTCTTCTTTGATGTAATTGCTAACCTGCTATGCTTTCAGGCAGGAGCTGGGTAAAGCGAGCACCGCGCAGGGAGCTCGCGGTCACATTACTGCGGCACTGACTACACGCCTGCCGTTTCAACTTCATTCCGTTCCGGAATTATTCTTTCCCAGAACTTCGGAAAGTAGTAAAAGCTTACATTCTTTCGTAGACCTCGTGTAACTTTACAAGTTCGGCTTAAGTTTGCACGGTTAGGCAGGAAGGAGTTCCGCAGGCGAGCCCGCGAGGGATGTCTCCACTCGGTTACCCCCCGGTAACTATTATAATATCTGTGGCTCGGTGTTCTGCTCGGCGAGTTGAAGTTTCAGTAGCAAGCAATCGTTCATTTGTTTAGTATTGTATTAAAAAAAGGTTTCACATTACAAATTATATGATTTAAAGAGACGAAGAACGCAGCCGTGAGCCGCGCGCCCGTGGAATGGTTCACTATGAGGAAAGCCAGATACATAATAGACGATGTGTTCTATTCTCGTATCCCGCCCGAGGGCCCTCGCCGCGGCTCGCGGCCCTCTGCGGCCCTCCGCGGGCCACGACTTCACATCGCTATCGCACCTGAAGATCGGAGGCAATATCGCGGCCCACAATAGATGTGCGACAAGCTCTCGCAGGGCAGCCTCGAGCCGGGCGCGCCGCGCGACACACAGACAAAGGAATCGGGTTACTTCCGTTTATGGTAAGATGACAATATAACAATTTAATCTGCTGAATTAATAACTGTATTTTCTTGATACCTCAATCAATTGGCGTCTGAGTATATAACGCGTGATTCGTCCGGCTTCGCGCAGTAATTCGCTTGGTCCGTGTAACAGCCCCGCGCCCTAACGACCGGGGGATCCCCGCGGGCACCCGCATGTGGCGCACGCGCAGCACTTCTACTTTACGGATCAAAGTCTTTCTCGTGTTGACATTTTGTAATTGTGAATTTGACATCGACAACGACACAGCTAGAAGCTATTTTAAATACTATAAATGCTTAGCCTTGAGAAACAATCTTAGAAGTACATTTAGAATGAGTTCTCCCACTGACATACATCCATACAGAACATATAACATGATATACCTACAATTACCGTGCAAATGTTGAGGTTCCTCGGTTGGTTGGTTTGGACAACAATGCAAGATCATAACATTTAATCACGATGTTCTACAAAATATGTATTTTTATTTTAGAGTGTTATCGGTGTCTGCCGGACCTGGCGGCCCTGGCGGCCCTGGCGGCCCTGGCGGACTACAAGCCGCACTCCAGAGAGTGGTTCAAAGGAATCCGGGAGCATCGCCCAACTTCTGGCGGCTCTCGGGACTTTGGAATTTAAATTCAATTTCTCACTAACTAGCAAAGTTGCGGAAGGTTTTATTGAAGACTAGCTGATCCCCGCGACTTCGTCCGCGTGGAAAACATTTGTTTTGCGCGGAACTCTAATTGTTTTTCCGTGGCTTAGTTAGTAATAGCCTTGACTTCGTAGCGACGGGTCCCGGGTTCGATTCCCGGCCGGGGCACACTATGTATGGTGAGCATGAAGTTTGTTCTCGGGTCTTGCATGTTTGACTTGTGTTTCTGTGTTGGTTCATGCTATCTGCGACATGCGGTTCATGGAATCCTAGTGCAGAGGTATGAGTGTGTAAACGTTTACGTTACCTTTCTCTGAAATAAAAGTATAATAAATTACTCTTTATAACATCACCTATAGGCCAGTGAAAGTCCCGTCAAAATTGGTTCAGCTATTTCGGAGATTAGCCGGAACAAACAGACAGTCAAAGTACCGTATACGCTTTCAAATTAATTTAGTATAAAGCTGTTATTATGACATTACAAACAAACACTTCAATTTTATTTATTTGTAGTACAGTATAGTATAGATGTACACTTGCCAGCTTAAGATGAGCCGTATCTTCAATGCTTTTTTGAATTATCAAGTTGTTTGAATTATTTTAGTTACCTAATACTGATAATTGTAATGACTGTAATTTCCAAACTATAAAACCGTTTTGGCTTCAGCGCCGATTATGGAGCGCCCAGTAAAAAAAAATCTGGATATTTTCATTGTACAGAATCGGATCTGTTATTATACGTATAGATTTACAGTTAATTCGGACGCGAGAGGAGTGGAGGTGCTCGGCCACGGGTAATGTATGAATGACTCGGGAAGGAATATTTGCAAAATTGTCTTTACCTACCTAAACATTTTTAAAATACATTTCTTGTTTTTTTTTGTATGAGAGTTTGTGAAGCGGCAATCAACGATCATAAATCGCTTTAATGTGGTCCTTCGAGCCGCGTCGAGCGTCCCGCTTGTAACACAACACCTAGTGCTCGGACTAGGCGATCCCTTGAGGATGTCGTTCTACTGATCAGTCAATACATCGAATATCCTGTCGTTGACGTATGTACCTGCTGGCTGGCGGCTTCCTGCGATTACAATCGAGTGACTAATTTATATAATAGAAAATCATTGGTACTCTACTCGATGGTACTCTAACATCTCACTGTGCACGGCCCGGCCCGGCACGGCCCGGCACGCCCGGCCCGGCACGGCACGGCCCGGCACGCCCGGCCCGGCACGGCACGGCACGGCGGCACGGCGCTCTTTCAAAGCGTGGTGAAGCTTCGAATGAACTGCATTATTCCCGACCGTCATATCCCGTTTATTTAGGCGTAAATCGTTGAATTCCTAAGGCGTTCGCCTACAACCGAGCGTGAAGCTGGAAATTCTCGCTCTACCAGTTCGCAAATCGGTCGCGCCATCCTCACTCGACAGATGTGCCGCGACCCGGCCACGCGACCCGGCGACGCGACCCGGTCACGCCACCCGGCCACGCGACCCGGCCACGCGACCCGGCGACGCGACCCGGTCACGCCACCCGGCCACGCCACCCGGCGAGTCCAAGGTCCGAGGCTCCGCTCCTGCAGCGCCAGGACTACTACGTTTGCTATGCTAGTCGCACTGCGCACTGCGCACTGCGCACTGCGCACTGCGCACTGCGGCGGCGGACATCACATCGCATACACTACCTGTCACCTGTCAGAATACTTTGACACAGTTACTAAGTTGGGGGTTTTTCTGCCCTGGTTATGAATAGTATCAACTTTTTTCAGCGGTTTCGAGAAAATATGTACAAGGTGTCATTAGATTCGGAATGACAAAACATCAATACTCGTCCGACCAGAAAGTGATATTAAACTACTCTAATAGTATGTACTACTGTAATATTAGCTGAACTTTCATGAACAAGTGACGTGAGCTATCCGGCGGCGGCTGTGCCACGAGCGGTCGCATGTCGCAGGCGACGCGCCCGACGCGCCCGACGCGAGGCGACGCGCCCGACGCGCCCGACGCGAGGCGACGCGCCCGACGCGCCCGACGCGAGGCGACGCGCCCGACGCGACGGCGCCGCGTCTCGCCGCTCATTAGCGAATGACCCGCGTGACGAGCGCCACCTGTTGATCCCCTCCCCCCACCCCCACACTGCTGACTCCGTGCCTCTGATGAACGTTCACTGAATAAACTGTTTAGTATTCTTAGAAAATTCTTGAGGCCCGCATTTACTTCCTACCAAAAGCTGTTTAAAACTAATAACATTTAGACAAAGCTATTGAAGGTACATACTTGATCCGCGGGAATCCGGTGAGAAGATCAATTTCCTATAGAAATACTTATTGTATCAGGTTCTACTTTCATAACATATATTTGACTATAACAGTATAGGTAACCACAGATATAATAATACTATACTAGTAACTGTATAAGGGATGTATAACATTCTAACTTCACTTGCATAAGCATATACGATTAAATATTACAAAATACGACAGAGACAAAACACTAGACACGTCTAAAAATTTGTGAAATACAAAAAACGAGGGGTATGTGTATATTGTACTTCTCACACAAGCCCTATTTTTTTCCAAATATAATTGTAGCCCTACATTTTATAAATCTAGGTCATCAAAAATATATATTACATATAATATTTTCCGTCCTACGTCCGTGACTCCTTCGCCGCGCAGTGCCTCCCAAACAAACCGCAGCCCTCCGAATGCGCCCGCTGCCCCAGCGGAGCTGTCCTGCGCCCCCCGCCGCCCCCCGCCGCCCTCGATCGCATACAACATTCAAGCATGAGAACCACGCCACGTAAACATGTAAACCCACTTACTTACAAATAAAAGCTATTTTCACCCCCGCAGCTCACATGAGTGGCAGAAATTAAGTATGCCCTTCAAATTGGGTCCATAAAATATAAAAGAATCTTCTGAAGCGCGTATAAAGTCGTTTGGTTTAATATTTGAAGGGCGGCAATCGAGTTCTGGGGGTGACGCGCGGTGTAATCGGCGATCCCCCGGGAGTGCGCCGCGTCGCACCGCGTCGCACGGCTCGCTCGCCGACCAGTACAGTAGTGACACTCCTATCACCCATCGGGACTTCTCGACTCGACGTGGACCTCTAATACCATGCAATGACACCGTGATATGACTGCACTGCATATTGTTGAACAACTTCGTTTAAGAGACGATAAATATTGAATAGTGTGTACATATTGTCACGGTGCCGGCGCGGCGTGACGCCGTCCCATAAACATGTTGGCCGCAAGCAGCTGGCTGCCCGCGCGAGTTAACAAAACAAAGCAGTGCTCAGCACAGGCCGTGTGTAAGCTACAAACCAATCTCCAAATCCGGGGTCGGGAGGAAAAGGCCGACGTCCCACCAATATTCCTGACAATTTACCCAAATAAAATCGTACGTAACGTTTACGTAGTGCCTATGATACCCTTGTTACACGGCGATACGCGCTGCTTTCAACGTTTTTACGGACCGAGTTTATTTCACTCCTATAAACTAATTACGGAAACTACGGAATGAAACTTAAAAATTCCGCGCTGCTCCTTGCGTTTTAACTCGGCGAGGTAAGTTTAATCTTGTTAAAAACCGAGCAGGTTTTATAATCAAAGTTACTAAGACGAGTTCACACTACACGCCTGCAGCGCCGCACCCTTGGACGCGTATTTATGAAAATGAAAATGACATTCATAGTGTTGCATAACAGTTACTCTTAATCACGCTTAATAAATCGACACCATTATTCCGCAAACTCCAGCATGTGTGTGAAACATGAACTACCAATAAGATTGCAGCGGCCGGCGAGCCGCTGGCCGCGCGGGGCATTCCTCCGCGGCATGGTGTCGGCATGTGAGCGATGTACCGTCCGCCTGCTGATGGAGGCTGCATAAACCGTGAGCGCCCCGCGCCCCCCGCGCCCCCCGCCCCGCCGGGGCGGGTACAGCGGTCTGTAACAACATAAAAATTGACGTATACGCCGACAAATCTGTCACATTAGATAACAAGAATGAATGTAGAAGGACTAATATCTCCAGTATGGTCATTACTCTAGTCAAAAAGTGCCGTTTTGGTCAACTTGAATTTTTTTTAATAAGATGTCATTCGTATCGGAATAACATGATTTTTGTTTTTTTTTTTAAACTGCAAAAGTTATAAACAATTATCTAAAAAAAGGGTTTGGTTTTTTGCAAATATCTCAAAAACTATTTGAGATTTTTAAAAGAGGAATTTTTCTATAATAGAAATCTCGACTCCTGGAACTGTGGGACCAATATTTATAATTTTCTCGGAGGGGTGGAGATACGGCCGAAAACGGGTGCTCTGGCTTGTCTGTCATTGTTACAGTAAGTAGAATGAGAAAAGAATAATAATTCCAACGGTTTGTGTTATATCACAAATAAAATATTACGCACTGCACTACTTATTTTGACATAGATAAGAACTAGGTTCAATCAGCCTCTTTGATTATTACTTGTTAAATGGCCAGCGGAACAAATTAACATAACATAACGCAAGTCTCGCCACGCGGTTCTTCTGCCGCAAAAAGTTGTGACATGTAATGTAGAACTAAGTCGGTTAATTTACTCAGTACCTGTCTATGGGAGCGTCCAGCCGACAGCTTTGTCATACATTGTTACTTAATTAGTTCATCAACAGCATTTTATAGCGACCGTGTTAATATTAGAATTATTTATTTTTTTATAAATATAATCACACTGAAATAGTTTAAAAAGTCCTAACTGAACATAGCACTAGCGGCACAAGTTCATGCGGGTTATTCCCGCTCGTCCCCGCGTATCGTCCCCGACGGGAAACGGGAAGTTTACTTGACATTCGTCCCCGAAGGAGCTTGCGGGACGTCTTTGGAGAGTTAGTCCCCACTAAAATAAAATGAGGATAATTAAATAATCAACATTATAAAAAAATTCACAATGCGTACACAAACATAAACAAAATACTCAGACGCCTCATTTTGGTAGATTGTTGGCGGTGGATTACCAGGTGTGGTGGCAGTACTTCTTTGTGCGAACTTGGCTCAAGTTACTTGGCTACTGCTACTGTGGGTTGCTCCTTGCTGAGGGCCCGGGGGACACGTGCAGGTAGTCTGAGGGACTCTGCCTACGGACGCAATAGAGTTAAAAAGCTCCAACTCAACTGAATTCTTGTTATAATAACAGATTTGTATGTAGGTACCATCAAAGACGTGCTGGTTTAATGGCCGGACATTTTATAATTCACAAAGTTGTCTCGAGAAGGTATCCGTCTCCGTCCCGAGATATTGTTGTTTTTTTTAAATAGCCTCAGGTCGCGACTGCGCCTCGCGGGACGCCATCTTACTTCGCTCTGAAATATTGCGCAGAAAGCGTTTCAAAATAGCTTTTAGCAAAAGAAATAGATATTCCCTAAAGCTCTGAAGTCTGAAACGTTAAGTTACCGTCGGCGAAGCACCGGCACCGGCCCGCGCCGAGAGCGGCGTGTCCGCGCGCTCTCGGCGCGGGCCGCCACGCCGCCGCCACGCCGCGGGGAGTTTACAACGATGTCCCTATAAAATGCTGTTAATGAACTTATTAGGCAACAATGCATGACAAAGCTGTCGGCTGGACGCTCCCATAGACAGGTACTGAGTAAATTAACCGACTTGGTTTTACATTACATGTCACAACTTTTTGCGGCAGAAGAACGCTTAAGGTTCAGGTGAGGTAAGGTGTTAAGGTAAGTTTTCAGTAGTTTGATTAAGTTGATCCTCAAGAGATACTTCAGGACGCAGTATTAGCGGGAGCACATCTTGATGGCCGGTTTAAATTAATGAACCGGTAAACAATAAGAGATAACAGACGGACAGGACGAAATTATAATTTGTTTGTGTTTCGTCGTTACGTTTATTTATGCCATTTATCTATTACCATAGACAAAACTTGAAAGGTATTAAAGAGTTTTGAGGTATTTAGGCAAATACGCTCACGAGTAGGTATGTTTACTTGTATGTAGATATACAGTTTGACGTCTTCAAACGATATTTGAGATCTAAAGGAATAAATGAGTTTGAGTTTATAATTTTAGCACCTCAACAAAAAAATAAAAATCATTGAATTTCTACAACAGGAGATAATTCACAGAATAACTAACCATCGAGATGACTAAATCGAACAATATAGGTAACTGTATAGTTTCGTTTCGTCTTCTGAAAAACTGATCTCTTAGCAATTATTGCAAAAAGAGTACAATAAAGTAATTGAATAAGAAACACATCTTGTAATAGCAGCGCTTCCGTACGTCGCTGTTTGTGTTGTTCAATTAACGTGCATGTCTGAGGCGACGTGTTGCGACGAGTTACGACGTGTTGCGACGTGTCACGAGTCCACGCGAGCCCCCGTCAGGCAGACACGTCGTTCATTCATTACGTCGTCGGTCATTTGTGTGAAGAGCTGCATTCCGCTCGGTGACGTCAAAAAAACACCAACGTAAATGTCTCCGTAACTTTGACGCAGATCTTTTTTATGTTAATAAGTGATGGAACAAGCGGAGGGCCCACATGGCGGTAAGTGGCCAGCCCCACCCATGACAACAGTAATGCAACTCGATATAAGATTTTGATCTTACACTGAGTCGCATTCATCCCGGCGCGTCCACCACCCGGGGATGATACGTCTGATGCGCATATGTTTTCACCGGTACCCACACCCTGCCACCGGAACACAGTAATGCGAGCACTACTGCTTGGCAGCAGATTCTAGGTGTAGTGGCAGTACAGTACCTCTCCGGACGAACTTGGCACAAGTTCTACTGCTACTTTTGGTTAGTATCGAAGGGTATCGCCGGATGGTCGGTATCGAAGGACCGCGCCCTCGGGCCGGAGGAGATCACCGCCCACAGGTTTACCACTTATATATCACTTAAGGAACAGTAGGTACATATGAGCGTTAAATCGGGTTACCCTTTTTTATGATTATAGCTATGATAAAGCAAAGACAATATTTATGTTTAATATTTCCGGTATGTCTGCATTACCGGATGTAAATAAATTATAAGGTTAAAATACTTTAGTTGTTATGAATTCTTGTAATTTCATTTAAACTTAATTTCGAATGATTTTTAATTGATTTATAAATAAATAAATAAATAAGAAGTATTTTGAGTCAATGGAAATATTAGGAAGGAAACGGATGTCTTAACTTTATTTTATATATTGCCGGAAGTTCGAAATCGCGAGCGGATGTTTTGAATTTCATTTTAAAATAAGGAATATTTTGATTGTCACGGTACATTTCAGTACATATAAGCCGCAGTACAGTGTTTTGATTCATTCCGTGTTTGTACGAGAACGAATAAACATCGCCACCAAATATAAACTGTTTTCTTCGCTACCACCCTGTCCTGATGGACATTCCAGACGAAGATGGCGGCCCTCCGCCGACAGCAGCGGCGGGATCTACCTCGCCAGTACTGAGGCCTACTACTTCAATGGTTCCTCAGCCTGAGAAGACTTTTTCAATGGATCAAGTCATGAACCTCATGACAAACATCACCAAACAAGCAACATCAAGTGCTGTTGCTGCTGCGTTAACCATCTCCAGACAAGGGGCTTCCGGAAACTTTTACCTACCGCCCTTTGATCCAGATGTACGCTCACATGATATCAGGGATTGGTGTGCCAATGTTGACCAGACTATTGAAACTTTCAAAATATCGCCCTTGGAAGCCCGGATGAAAGCAATTCTTCAGCTTAAAGGGCGAGCCAAGGTGTGGGCCGACATCTGGTCGCTGCAATCTACTAACTGGGAACAAATGAAGGAGGATCTTATCCGCACCTTCAGCAAGGAGTTTCGGTACGCTGACGACGTGCAAAAGTGGCGCAACTACACATCGGAGCAGGCAAGCAGCTATGCGGAATACGCGACTACAAGCTGGACTCTCTTCAAACGTGTGCGGCCGGGAGCATCAGATGCAGAAGTGATCGACGCCTTGATTACCGGTATATGTTCTGATTATATTAAGTCTAAATTGTTAAGAAATACGCCTGACTCTTTGCCCAAGCTAGTTTCCGTTCTAAAAACATATCGTAAACGCAAAATTGAGAATTCGTTCCCTCATAATAGTAAAATACCTCGACAATTAGAAAGTCCCACCTTAAAAGACCAGGCACCTCTTTGCTTTAAATGTAAAAAACCTGGCCATTGGTTCCGTGACTGTATAGATAATAATACCACAAATTTTGTTGAGTCTAACGTACCATTAAAATACACCCCTCAGCCAGCCTCCCAGGATACAAAATATATTGAATGTAGATACTGTAAAAAAGTCGGTCATTTAGAGAGAGATTGTTACCGAAAACGAAAAGATGATAGGTTGGGAACAACTAGTAAGTCTGTAAATTTTTGTGGTAATTTGAGACGTTGCATGACTAAAATTAAAATTGGCGAAACTATTTTCCCTTGCTTATTTGACTCTGGTGCCGACTGTTCGTTAGTTCGAAAAAGTATCTCCGGCTCAATTCCCGGCAAGCGTAGTGCCGTTAACACTTCATTCACTGGTATAGGTGGTAGCCCAGTTAAATGCACTCAGAGCATTACAGCTATGGTAAATATTGATGACGTTTGGGTTGAATTGGAACTTTTTATTATTGATGATGATCAGACTCAATTTGATATTTTGATTGGCTATGATCTTGTTCAAGTACCTGGTATTAAAATCATACTTGCAGATTCAACCATGACTGTCACTCGAAACTTAATTATAAACAAATGTATCCTCAAAAATCCACTAACCGATATAGATACAAATCTAACTGACCCCAAAAATCTCGCCAAATTACATGAAATTTTAGATGAATTCAAAAATAGTTTTACAACTGGCAACAAAGTCTCTCTCTCTGCAAATACTGTTAGGGACCATTTCCCCTTACCAATAATAACTGACCAAGACAAAAGTATGACATCAACTGAATTCAAAAGTTTTTGCATGCGATACGGTATCGAACATCACGTAGTAGCAAAAGGTGCTAGCAGGGCAAACGGTCAGGTGGAGCGTATTATGAAGGTTATTAAGGATAATATGTCAATTGTGGAGCTTAACAACCCGTGGCATACTGCTATTCAAAATTTACAGCTTGCTATTAATTCTTCAATATCTAAAAGTACCGCAAAATCACCGATGGAACTTTTGTTTGGGAAAAAGTGTTCACCACCAGGTATTAAGCTCTTACAAATAGATAGTACTATCACTGAAGATTTAGGTAATATAAGATCCTTATGTAAATTAAGGATGGACGAGCGATCCTTTCAGGATAAACTCAGATTTGACAAAGGTAAAGCTCAGATACAAACTTTTAAAGTAGGTAACTTCGTTCTTATGCATAAACATAACAGACATACCACTAAACTTGGTTCGAAATTTGAAGGGCCTATGGAAGTTTTAGAATTACTACCAAATGACCGCTATTAAGTTAAGCATGTTAATCTACGAGGTTGTTCTGAAAAGATCGCAAGCCATGACTCTTTGAGAATTGCACCTCATGCGCAGAATGATCCTTTTATAGATGACGAATAGACCGTATGGGCGGAATATCTATATTTCTGTAACACCTATCCACTATTCCCTTCCTAAAAACGCTGGCTGGCCACCATGCGTGTCCTTTTCCTGGTCTTGAGAAGCTAGATCCTAGGCGGGTGATGCCTACTGGCTAGATCCCAGGCGGGTGACGCTTGCCGGCTAGATCCCAGGCGGGTGACGCCTACTGGCTAGATCCCAGGCGGGTGACGCCTACTGGCTAGATCCCAGGCGGGTGACGCTTATATTTAGGTAAGACTGTTATTTGATACAACAGCGCAGAGAACGCGCTGGAGCAGAATGGCCGTATGAGCGTTAAATCGGGTTACCCTTTTTTATGATTATAGCTATGATAAAGCAAAGACAATATTTATGTTTAATATTTCCGGTATGTCTGCATTACCGGATGTAAATAAATTATAAGGTTAAAATACTTTAGTTGTTATGAATTCTTGTAATTTCATTTAAACTTAATTTCGAATGATTTTTAATTGATTTATAAATAAATAAATAAATAAGAAGTATTTTGAGTCAATGGAAATATTAGGAAGGAAACGGATGTCTTAACTTTATTTTATATATTGCCGGAAGTTCGAAATCGCGAGCGGATGTTTTGAATTTCATTTTAAAATAAGGAATATTTTGATTGTCACGGTACATTTCAGTACATATAAGCCGCAGTACAGTGTTTTGATTCATTCCGTGTTTGTACGAGAACGAATAAACATCGCCACCAAATATAAACTGTTTTCTTCGCTACCACCCTGTCCTGATGGACATTCCAGACGAAGATGGCGGCCCTCCGCCGACATACACGTTCCATTACCCCTAAATTGTGATTTTCATTTTCGACAAAACAACATAACATGTCATGGTCCCACGATGCCCAAAATAATAATGAGTCGATCAATTGACATTCAAATGGGACAGGAAGGGACTCTAAACATTCAATTAGCCAACTTACATTCCAACAGAACCACTGGGTACTTCCCGGTCGTGGTCGCGCCGTCTCCCCGCGCCGGCCCGGCCCGGCCCGGCCCGGCCCGGCCCGGCCGTGCGTGCCGCGGCCGGTAGACGAACACGGAAGGACTCGCCACCACGCGCGCATGATTCGGGTTAATAGAACAACTGTCCGTGGCACGCCAACAATCTACTTCATGCAAACGCGCTCCATACCCGCGGAGCTTTCAGACGATACCACGAACTTGATTCAAATTTATGTCGTTTAGATTGCCGATGGTGATTCCGAGATAGATTTGGAACGGCGCGGCCGGCACAGGCAGTATAATATCTGTGGCACAGGTGGCATGTCGCCTTGCATGATGTCGAGGCGCTCCTCTAGTGCCGAGAACATCAGTCTATTAAAAGCGTTTTCGACCGGCTCCAAGTAAACAGTATTTGGAGTAGTCGGGATCATGAAACGGTCTGGTCAAAGATAGAAAACCCTTGCCTATATATTGGGTTCGCTCTGCCTTTGAAGACTTGACGTTTGTTGTTT
The DNA here is from genome assembly GCA_921293045.1 of Aplocera efformata. Classification (NCBI taxonomy): domain Eukaryota; kingdom Metazoa; phylum Arthropoda; class Insecta; order Lepidoptera; family Geometridae; genus Aplocera; species Aplocera efformata. The sequence continues at coordinate 14,528,546 of OV121041.1, forward strand.
TATTTCATTGAAATAAACCGCGGCGGGAGACCGCCCCTTGTGTACTGTCGAGATACCCGCAGCAATATCTGGGGGCACGGCGCGGCGTGCCCCCGCCAAGTCGAGCAAAAACAAACAGGATGGCACGGCCGTACCATCCTTTTCCCGAAGCAATTCCCATTATGGATTTTCAACCTCCTGTAACTTCATTGTGGATAAAGCTAGTAGCCTGAATTTTCAGTTGCCAAGAGAACATAATAATATTCAGGTTTATTCTCAAATTACATCCAATTTGACCCTATAGTCTAAGAACTATTTCAAGTCAAGAACATTCCTTAATTTTATCACAGACACACTAACCGATCATCAAAATTCTTCAACTTCTAAAATCTAAAAAAACGCATATCTACAAGACGATATTTTGAAAATGTGCCCATTTTCGTAACAAGTTGATCTGAATCTGAATGTGAATCGCTATACCTGGAGATAGGTGGTTTTTGTTTCATTCATTGTCATTATCTATGTATGGGAATATTGAGTTCTTAGGCGTGCTATAGTCGAGTATGTAGTATGAGATGTAGGATGAGAAGCAAACTTTATGGTGATGGCGAGCGGGGAGATCCTTATATTAGCGCTGAGCTGTACTCGCCTGCTATGCTGCAAACTACCACCTGCGGTTCACTATCAGAACATTTTATAGTGACCGTATCAATATTAGAAATCTTTTTTTACAAGCTTTTATTATTATTATTATCTATTTATTGCAACTGAATGTTAAATCAGTTATCTTTAACCGTTTCTACTAAAATTTAGTATACACGCTTATTTTGGATGACAATGCATGCTTAGCTATGTGACGTCATTCTAATTCCAATATGACGGAACATCTAAGATGGCGGACTGGTTATTTTTTCTGCACAACCACAGTATGGGTATCAAATAAAAGGGCTTGCTGAGGAGAACGCGAAACCTAATACAACGTCAAATCCAAAATATGGGGGACCCGCCTAGATGTATACTATAAATCCAATATGGCGGGATCTCCAAGATGGCGGAGGATGTTTTCTGGTTTTCTGAAGTCATTATCACAGTAGGTAGGTGGAAAAAAAACCTGTAATTGAGGGAGCACATTGAACTCAATATTTGTAAATATAATTTTGTAAGAATGTGTTCCCTTCGTTGGTGATCCAATAAATAAATTACACGTCACAACTTTTTGCAGCAGGAGGACTGCGTTGCGAGACTTGCATTTTTGTTCATGTTATGTTTGTGCCCGCGGGCACGGGCACGGGCACGGGCACGGGCACGGGCTGGCGGCGTCGGCGTCGGCCGCTTCTCCTCCTTCGATAATGAAAGGGAGGGTCGTTAAGTTTCTACGAAAACTTCACAATATTTTCATAAAACATCAGCTCCGTAGTATCTCATCAGCGTCGAAAAATACCGCGGAGGATAATTAATAACATAAACTTTGGGCAATTTGGCTTCTATGTGTAACGTGAGCATGAGCAGCCAATTAACAAAATGTGTATATAAATTATAAAAATAGGTAAAATAATCTGCGATGAACAACCCATTTTATTATGATACATATGTAATAAATATTTACATGAGTATCATGTATGTATAAACTGTTTTTTTTTTTTTCAAACGAAACCTGCCTCATGGGAATTCACTGTATTAAAAAGATAATCCCATCAAAAACGTAACATAAACAAAACCGCAAATCTCGCAACGCGGTTCACTTTAAAACTAAAACTTAGTCAGTAATTAGTAAATTAACAAGATTTTACACTTTATACACTGGATAGGTACTTTTTATTCCGAAAATCAGTGCGGTGCCTTTGGGTGACGGATAAAAGCCAAAACGTGTTCTCACTTGTATTTCACTAACGCGTTGGCCGCTGCCATGCGTCCGAGCGGAGCCCGGATGTGACCGAGATGAGACGGCTCTCCGCAAGCTGCATCCCGTGGAGGCGGAGGCGGAGGCGGAGGCGGAGGCTGGAGGGTCGCGCTTGCCAAATGAACCAACATTAACTCGGATGGCGGTCGGCGGCGGCCGCGAGGGCCGCGCAGTAGCGGCCGCCTGCCAGGTTACTTCACCTAATAAACCCACTTCTGCACATCGAGCCAAATATCTTGCACTCGACTTCACTTTGTTTTTTCGTTTTGTCAATGATAACTTTACAATTATTACATTTTGTAGTTGATTGTAATCGAGTGATTTAAATATCTACATTTTCCGCTCGAGAGGAGAGAGGTCGAGGAGGAGGCACTCCCGGGTCAGGTGTCCGCCACTGCGCGCGAGCAGAGCGCGAGGGCCGCGCGCCGGCGCCGCGGCACACCCCGGGTCAGGTGTCCGCCACTGCGCGCGAGCGGAGCGCGAGGGCCGCGCGCCGGCGCCGCGGCACACCCCGGGTCAGGTGTCCGCCACTGCGCGCGAGCGGAGCGCGAGGGCCGCGCACCGGCGCCGCGGCACACCCCGGGTCAGGTGTCCGCCACTGCGCGCGAGCGGAGCGCGAGGGCCGCGCGCCGGCGCCGCGGCACACCCCGGGTCAGGTGTCCGCCACTGCGCGCGAGCGGAGCGCGAGGGCCGCGCGCCGGCGCCGCGGCACACCCCGGGTCAGGTGTCCGCCACTGCGCGCGAGCGGAGCGCGAGGGCCGCGCGCCGGCGCCGCGGCACACCCCGGGTCAGGTGTCCGCCACTGCGCGCGAGCGGAGCGCGAGGGCCGCGCGCCGGCGCCGCGGCACACCCTGGGCCGGCTCGAGCTCTCACACGCCGCCACCAATCCTTACAATAAATAATAATTTGGCTAAGTACCTAAACCTTAAGTGAAGTTGAAAGGCAAATGGAAACGACATTCAATTCAATACGGCTTGGAGCTACCTATTTACAATTTTCTACGATTTTACATTAAAAAGGTCTTTGTGGATTCTTTCTTTAAATGCGTCACAACAATCGCTTTGACCGACTAAACTTAATTTATGTTTGCATGCACTTTTATACTAAGTTCAGACTCAGTTTGCAAGGACAAGCCGCCTGCAGCTCGATGTTGTTATACGCTGCGCTAAATGAAGCCTACGAGAGCGTCCAAAAGCTTCTTAATGTGCACAGAATTGAAACTGTTTATGGTCGCTTGCAAGCAACTTACATATAGGTAAGAGAGTTTCATGCCAAGTTGGGAGGGTGCCCGGAACTCGGGAGGTGACGTCACGTGTCCGGCCGGCCCGCGCGGCTTGACGGCCGCACGCGCTCGTTCCCGGATTCATACGGCATTCCCCGCGGGGGTCGCGCGTTCGCTCTGCGCCGGGAGCGGTCGGGGCAATGCTGCCGGGGTAGCTAGCGCCGGAGACAACTTCCGCGAATTGAATCACTTCGCTCTAGTGACCGACTGCGACATGTCGGAGATGGGCGAGGTGTGACGTCACGAGACGCACGTGCCGAGGTGGAGGCATGGCCCTCAGGATATCGCTCCCGCGGAATGAGCTCACCGCGCGACATTAAACATGTACCGTTACGCTCGCGGCCGCGACGTGAGGTCACATATTTCCTTTTTTGTTTTGGGTTTTTAGAAACCTTCTACCTTATTTTCACTGGCCATCCACAAAATATGATATAACAATAACAAGTATCTGATTTCAAAATAGAAAAAAAAACCGACTCCAATACTTTCAAAGTAACAAAGTTACGCAATTTCGTTTACTTGGATGACATATTTTTTCCAGTCATTTTGATTGAGCAACCAAACTATTGAACTGATTTTGATAAAAATTCTATGAGACCAAATCGGTTGATAAGTTGCGGCGGGCCGCGTGTGCTGCGGACGACTACTAAAGTAAGTACGCAGTACGCAGCGTGCGGGCGGCGGGCGGCGGGCCGCGTGTGCTGCGGACGACTGTACTAAAGTAAGTACGCAGTACGCAGCGTGCGGGCGGCGGGCAGCGGGCCGCGTGCGCTGCGGACGACTGTACTAAAGTTGCGAACTTGTAACGGGTGCGGTAACCTCGGCTGAGCAACTTTATCGAATGTTTTAATAATACACTTACTCGGGATGCTCGAGTAATGCACACCGCCAGCTAGAGCCTCCTTAACTTTCTTATTTGATCTTGAGATATCGGCTCAGGCTTTCTAAACTATGTACATATAAGTTTTGTTGGCCGTTCGCCGACCCCGCGAGGACATGAGTACAGAGCGCGTGGTGTACCTTCAGGGGTAATGTCCGCGAGAGGTGATTCAGTACTGAAAGTGCTTCTCCAAACCGTGACGGTTCCTTATTTTACTTTCGTCGGGCTACATACGTACAAACCAGTCCAAACCTGTTTTTATATTGTAATACAGGTCACATTTTGTACATTGAAGATATTTTGAAATATTTTTTGGGGGTGCTCTGTAATCGATACTGAATCCAAATGTGTATTTTTTTTTCATATTTTCTATTTTTTTGTCATTGTTGTTTTGACAAATATGAAAAAAAAATACAAAGTTCAAATTCAGCACGGTTCCTTTGCGAGAGATGAGAAAAGTCAGAATGAGTTCTTCGTTTGAATGAAATCGGACAACGCGTTAATGAATTACAACGAAGAACATTCATTCACTCCTTTTTTGTTAGAAATATCCCGTTTTGTAATTTACTCATATGGGACCTGTCTATGGGAGCATCTATCCGAGAGCTGTGTCATAAACTGTTACCTAAAAACTCAAAACTCAAACTCATTTGTTCCTTTAGATCTCAAGTATCATTTGGACACAACCTAAAGAGTTCATTAACAGCATTTTATAAACAACTAGCGACCCGCCCCGGCTTCGCACGTTTAGTAAAGCATCGGTGTCGTATCAGAAACTACCCGTGCGAAGCCGGGGTGACTTGCTAGTGTATTATACATATAAACCTTCCTCTTGAATCACTCTATCTATTAAAAAAAAACCGCATCAAATCCGTTGCGTACTTTTAAAGATTTAAGCATACATAGGGATATAGGGACAGATAAAGCGACTTTGTTTTATACTTTGTAGTGAAGCTACAATGTATGACAAAGCTGTCGGCTGGATGCTCCCACAGACAGGTACTGAGTACAGTACATTTCTACATTACATGTCACAACTTTTTGTTCAATTGTCGCCTCGGGGTACCTACCTATTAAATATTCGCTTTTTGTTTTACTTTGGGGGTTTTTTAAAAGTTCAATTTAAATTTTAATTTAAAAAAAAATAAGCTTATTTAAAAAAGAAGTTATGTCAAAGGATCTACTATCAGATAGGTCCATAACATTCACCACCATGTTTGGGAGTTTGCTTTTAAACCAAAATGACTGCAGTCGTGTAAGTGATGCTCAATTACTTAAGCGCCCGTTAATGTGTTTCTGCTTTTATTTTTTCTAGTGTAGTACTACTCGTAGTGCGCTGGATATCAGCTGGATGGCTGCAGCATCAGACCAAGAGAACTCCATGATCTTAGTCAGGTATAGTATACACGGGTGTTTCAGATTATTGGTCACACGTGTGTTTGAAAGTAGAGTGAATATAAATGATGCGTCTAGGAATAGGAACCCACCGCAGCTAACAAAACAGCCGATGACCTTGAAACGGCTTAACCGATTTTTATAAAACATGTCTAAGATCTACCGCTAGAAGAGCTGGCACAGACAGACAGGCAGCAGGCAGCAGACCCTCTGCTTGCTTGTGAGGGGTGTTAATAAGTGTCTGGCCGCCGCCCGCGCGCCGGCAGCTCGCCGCGAGGGAAAGCATCGCGCGGCGGATGCGCGGCGCGTGAGAGCGGCCCGCCCGCGCCGCCCGGCCCCTCGGAGCTCGCCGCGCGACAATCTGCCGCTTCCGCCTCGTCTTGCCGACACACCGCTCACCCACATGCATGCACACTCACACACTCAATAAATATTGACATTTTTTTTAATAAATTCTCGCTTTGGTTCCTCAATTATAATGCGACTTTATATTGGTGAAATAATTTTAGAATTGTTTTTTTTTTTTCAGTTTATCAATTACAAACAAACATACAAAATTTCAAATATGTTCTCTTTATTATGTTATATTTTTATGAATTAAACTTGTATATTTATACTTCGACCCTTTCTATTTTTAATGTACAAGATCTTCCCTCTACTGAAGATGACCGCTTTTATTAATTTTAAACGGCATTAACTAGTTCTGGACGATGTAAACAATTTGCTACTATATGTTATGTATGTAGCTTTGATAACCTCGTTTCACAATCGATAATTATATCCTGTAAAGTCTGCCTGTAAATACGGTTTCCAGTCTGCCGGTTTACGGATGATAATTTTAAGTGATAACGTCATAAGAAAACATTGATGAAAAAGGCTTAGGCTAATCGTGCCTCTCTGTGGCTTGTTCCGCGCTCTCGCTTGCACGCTCGGCTCGGGCGGAACGTGACAATGAGTCATGCTTTTGCGTGCGTGTAGCCGGCGTTCACAGATTTATAAGACGTTATCACGTCAAAAATTTCAAATGTTTTGCGTGCAGGGGGAGGGGAGGAGTACACTAATGCAGGCTCAGCCGACACACATGAATAATATCCTTGAGGTTAGCTAATGGCAGCACGGGAAGCGCCCCGCATTCCGCGTTAACCTTTATGCAATTTCACAATTTGCGTGCACGAGTGAGTCAGTCCGCACTCAGAGACGCAAGAATGTCGGGTTAGCCTCGTGCCGCGTGTCGACTCCCACCACCGCGACGCGACGCGACGCGGGCGTGGCGCATTGTTGTTTAACATGCTTCAGCTCGGAATCGTCGTCGGGACACAGACATTAGACAGGATTGCAACTTTCCTTTGTTAGTATAACAATGTGCATATCGATTGCATAAAATAGGAGAAGAACATTGTTGGTGAGTGAGGAACCTTCGTGGCTTCGTTAGCTGGGTTCGAATACATGTTGGTTTCTTCACGTTTACCTACTTAAAATGGTGTATTTTTTTATATTTGACTGAAGTGACGGGACGAGCTGGAGACCCCCTGATGTTAAGTAGTTCCCTCCCCGACCGACGTATGAGAAGACCCGTGATGCACGTGACGTCACGTCATGGCCGCGCCAAGAGGTCCGGATATTGGTCGAGTTGGCGGTGCACGCCGCGCCTCGCAGATGTGTTCACAAACTTTGTAGTTAGTGAAGTGATCACTCCATCTTTATCACTTCAATTGAATATCACTCCATCATTATTGAATATCCGCGGCGTGTCAGCGGCGTGTCGGCGTCGTGGCGGCGGCGTGGTGGCGGCGTGGCGGCGGCGTGGCGGCGGCGTGGCGGGGGCCTACCGATGATTAATAGTGGGTCGAGAAGGTCGCCGAATCGGACGTAGTGCGTGATAAATTGAATGAACAAATGTGCTGGAAGGGGACTCAGATCCGCGGTAATCCGCGGCGGGGGGGTCTGGGGGGAGGTAGCGTCAAGTAATCCGCCCATAACAAGAGCAATACGACTTAGGTCCTGTAAAATTACTTGGCAACGTCAATTTTTCTAAAAATAAATATGTACCAACGACGTCATGCGTTCTTAAAACTAAATTTAGCACCCGACATTCAAACCCGACTATCTGGTCTTTCTGAGGGTCTATCCGGCCCTCCTTGGGTCGGATAGACATGAATAAGCAAGAAACACCTAATGGAAGGATTACTTTCTTTTCGCGAGCCTGATCTCTTTTACAAAGTGAGTACTTAAATCTAAATAATGTTTGCCTTATTACGATGTAAACAGATATAACAGAATATTGTACCTGTCGTGGAGCAGACGTCATACCATGAAGGTTTTACATTATCACTAGCTGTGCCCGCGACTTCGTTCGCGATTGCCATCCCTGCAGACTAACTATTCGCATTAAGAATAAAAAAAAGGTGTTTGCAGTTTGTTTTTATAAATATGTTATGGTAAATTTATCACCATACACGTCAGTACGCGGCGGTACGAGCCGGTGCGCGTCGGTACGCGGCGGTGCGCGCCGGTATGCGTCAGTACGCGGCGGTGCGTGCCGGTATAAACCGGTGCGCGACGGTACGCGGCGGTGCGCGCCGGTACGCCCGACATGCCGCTACTTGACATGATTCACACTTTCATTGCAAACCAAATCTCCGAGCGAGCTTCTTTAAGATTCCGACAAACTAGCGTGTAAATGATAGAGGTATTTTCTGAAAAAAACTATTTTTTATCTGAGAACATTATATATTTAATATTATAATAGTAGGTAATAAAACTTGTGAGGTTACAGTACAGTATATATAGTGATAGGTACTTTCTAAAACTAATCACGCATTCATTTTATCTTATTTATTTGTCAAGTAAAAGTAAACTATCTACTCGTACCAGAAGGAAGACTCCTTGAGACGGCTGATATTCAACATGTGTATATTGTAATTCTCTTAAACTGCACTTGTAACCCGAATTTGTCACATTTATATAACCGGCCGAAATTTGACGAAGTGACAGTCCAATTAAATGTTAAAAATATCAAAGTAGGTGTTACTTTTAATTTATTGCGTTGGTTAGAAGTGATGAATGCTTGTGAAGTTTCGTGAGCTCGTTAAATGTGTTTATATTGGTAATAATCGGCGATTTGTGCGACGCACGCGGCACGCGGCACGCGGCACGCGGCACCCGTGGTCTGTGGTTTGTGTTACAGCTGGTCTGTGCCGGTCTGTGGTTTGTATTACCACCTGTATGTGCCGGTCTGTGGTTTGTATTACCGCCTGTATGTGCCTCCCGCGATCTGTCGCCAAGTAGGTACTGGCGCGGTGTGTGCGCGCAAGTATTGTGTATATGTTCGTTCGGCCGGCCGGCAGGACTCGGTGCGGCTGCTCGCCCGGTGCCAGTGGGTCACCGAGCGGGCCGCGGAGGGGAGAGGTCGGCGCTCGCAGCTTTCACAACATTGCCCCGAAGAGAGCGGAGGAGGTAATTTGCGAGCGCGTAATGAGGACAGACGGCGCCCGCCGCAGGACACCGGCTTAAAACAAAAGTTCATACACTTGATCCAGGAAAAGGATCGTAAGTCATCTGTCCCCGGCCCGCGCCCCGTGCCGGCCCGGAGCCCGGCCGGCGCGCAGAGCGCGGAGTGCCGGCGCCGGCGCCGCGCTATCTCCGGTGAACCCACTAATCTGTTACCTCGTATGTCCGCGCCCCACGCGAGCGGCGCGCCGGTACGTATCAGCCGCCACCGCGATAATGCCTTGTTTGATTATGATTACTCGGAACGTTCACTATTTGCTCGGGTACTTGTTCGTTTCCTTTAGGTATTTATAATACATTAAAAGTCGTTCAATAACACAATAACGCGCTGATGCGGCCGCAGCCGTAAACTTGTAAGCCGCCGCGCAAGACGCGAGGTATCGTATTACGTAGTGCGAGGCGTGTTATGCTGTGTTATACAACCGGCTACCTGTTTGTGACAAGGTGCAGTGCGGACCAGTACCATACAATACAACAAACCAACCAGCGGGCGGTGCGGCTGCTCCTCCGGCCCGCTCTCGCATGTACAATGCTGTCATAGTAACTGTTCAGTTCACGTTTCACGGATAATGACAGTACTACAGGAACCTTCAATTTACTTTACTCTATCTACCTTTCAGTTTAAGCCAGATCGCGGAATGTGTGGTACATTCACTTTAAGCCAACTCCCTCCCATTGGGCCGAGAGCAGGTTCCCAGGCGCCTGGCGCACTGTGCACTGTGCACTGGGCACGGAGGTATATTTATTAATTCTCGTTGTAATACCGTTCAATATTCGTCTACGGACCAGTAGAAAGGGGATGGGGGAGAGAGCTTTTTTTCTCTTTAGGGATGGAGGGTCGTCAGGAAGCTGACAGTCTGCCGGTAGCACAGTTCGTTTGAACGTTTTCGATCGCAACAAGGCCCTTCAAGTCAACGATTAATAGTCATGTGTCGTTACCGCTCATTAAATAGATATCGGTCATTGGGGCCGCTACATAGTATAACACATAACTCCTATAATATATAGTAGTTATCTTGCTGAATCGTAGAAACTAAAGTGTTGGCGACAGTCGCCTCTCTCCCGGCGACGGGTGGAGCCGCGTACCTGTTCATGTGGATAGACGTGGAGTCATGGAAACGGATTCACTACTACCACCTCTTCACTCCTACAAGCAAGCACGCGTACAATAATACCCTACAGTCATTAATATGGAAACTCCTTGATACCGATTTAAAAGTGTCGATAATTATATTGACGCTATTTACTTAGATAAAGTGAACCGTGGCGAAGTAACCTGACCGATAGCAGACGGTGCGACGGGCGTCGGTAGCCACGCGGCGGCGCTTGTAATAATCGGACCGCGAGCTCTGCGGCACTCCTCGGCTTCCAGGGAGATAAGACGGCGCCCGCCTGTCCCGCCGCCGGCCCCGGCCCGGCCCCGGCCCCGGCCCCGGCCCGGCCCCGGCGCGGCGTGTGCAGCACGGCCCCGCTCCCCGGCTCCGGTCCACACACGCCGTGCTCTCTTCATTCGTCGGTTACTGCCTCGGAACATGTGTTGGAAATATTATTATAGAACAAATCTAATTTTCATTGTAAATAAAAAGTGGTTTTCGTACGGCAGCCTAGACAGATAATATTTGTTATTGATCGTTGAGTAGCACGGCCGGAGCCGGCGCACGGACGTGACTTCTCCCGAGAGCGCCTCATCAACGTGAATCATTTCATTAAACAAAACGAGGTTCCCTCGACTTAACGAACGCCACGCCTCATGACGTCATCGTTCCTCTTGCTTACGACCAGACCGGACCAGAGTAACATTTTATACAATCGTGAACTTTAGTTTGAATTAGATTAAAAAATCATTGGATAAATCCGTATCTGTATTCTCCCTCAAGGCGGACTGTACGCCGGCGGGTCCAGATCCACCTCCCTCGAGGTGGACTGCACGCCGGCGGGTTCAGGTCCACCTCCCTCAAGGTGGACTGTACGCCGGCGGGTCCAGATCCACCTCCCTCGAGGTGGACTGCACGCCGGCGGGTTCAGGTCCACCTCCCTCGAGGTGGACTGTACGCCGGCGGGTCCAGATCCACCTCCCTCGAGGTGGACTGCACGCCGGCGGGTTCAGGTCCACCTCCCTCGAGGTGGACTGTACGCCGGCGGGTCCAGATCCACCTCCCTCGAGGTGGACTGTACGCCGGCGGGTCCAGATCCACCTCCCTCGAGGTGGACTGCACGCCGGCGGGTTCAGGTCCACCTCCCTCGAGGTGGACTGTACACCGGCGGGTCCAGATCCACCTCCCTCGAGGTGGACTGCACGCCGGCGGGTTCAGGTCCACCTCCCTCGAGGTGGACTGCACGCCGGCGGGTTCAGGTCCACCTCCCTCAAGGTGGACTGTACGCCGGCGGGTCCAGATCCACCTCCCTCAAGGTGGACTGCACGCCGGCGGGTTCAGGTCCACCTCCCTCAAGGTGGACTGTACGCCGGCGGGTCCAGATCCACCTCCCTCAAGGCGGACTGTACGCCGGCGGGTCCAGATCCACCTCCCTCAAGGTGGACTGCACGCCGGCGGGTCCAGATCCACCTCCCTCAAGGTGGACTGCACGCCGGCGGGTTCAGGTCCACCTCCCTCAAGGTGGACTGTACGCCGGCGGGTCCAGATCCACCTCCCTCAAGGCGGACTGTACGCCGGCGGGTCCAGATCCACCTCCCTCAAGGTAGACTGCACGCCGGCGGGTCCAGATCCACCTCCCTCAAGGCGGACTGTACGCCGGCGGGTCCAGATCCACCTCCCTCAAGGTAGACTGCACGCCGGCGGGTCCAGGTCCACCTCCCTCAAGGTGGACTGTACGCCGGCGGGTCCAGATCCACCTCCCTCAGTACCTATATGAGCATGTGATGTACACTCGTAAACATATGAGCGCGTTCACAAAGAAAAGTGATAATCATAGTGTAAACACTAGGCATAAAAATAAACTCGCTGTGCCCACTACTAGGCTCCATAAGGTTAGCAATTCTTTTAAAGGTCAATGTGTACGCTTTTTAACAAAATCCCGAGCGAAATTCAAATACTGTCAATAAATAAATTTAAAACTGTCATCAAACGTAAACTTGTCGCAAAAGCTTACTATAAAATATCAGATTACCTAGATGACAAAAAGGCTTGGGAATGAATTTGCTCCACTCTAGACGCAGGACCATATTCGCGAATATGTAATACTGTCTCCGAGGGGTTTCTTGTCTGTTTCTTCCTCTCGGGTTGGTCGGTTAGGGTTGGAACAGACGTAAACTTAACATATAAGATAAGCTTAAACATGAAAACTGACTGTAATTTGACATATCTGTGTGCATGTAATGTGCCTGGGGAGTTCCGGTGACACGTTATATGCTCACGAATATGTGTACATGCATGTATAAAATTTGACGTGTCCAAATGATACTTGAGATCTTAAGGAATAAATGAGTTTGACTTTGACTTTCGGGGGAAGTCTTTCAATACCATCCCTTACCCCCTACCTTTAAAAATAAAAACATCTACATCTGTATACAACGGGAGAAGAAATATTCACAGAACAGCAATAGACGCAATATTGTTTACTTGGTTAACATATTTTTTTCAGTTATTTTGATTTAATAACCAAACCATTGAACCAATTGTGATAAAGTTAGTGTGGGACCAATCTGAAAGCATATCCTTTGAAATAAATTTTTTTTTTCCATATGGCGACAAAATCAACAGAATCCATTATCTCCTCCTTTGCAAGTCATTTATATTGACGAAAATATCGTGCGCGGGCGGGGCGTGCGCGGGGCGTGCGCGGGGCGGGGCGCGCGCGGGGCGGGGCGGGGCGCGGGCGCGGAGGTCGCGTCTCGTCTCAAGTGGCGCCCATTGAACTCGTTACGCGACAAATAAATTCACGTTCCGCGGCGCTCACGCTCCCGGCCCCGGCCCCGGCCCCGGCCCCGGCCCGGTCCCGGCACACCGGCAGACAGACCACCCTGCCACTACTGCGTATGTATTCAATTAATCTCAGTCTACTCCACCTATACCCGGACTGAGAAATGAACTGATAATAACTGATTAGATTACTTATTATAATATACTACTTTTTTATAAATACGTACAGATAATAATATGAATAACAAGACACCGATAAAATATCAATATTCGTCATACAAATGCTTATCCTGGGTGGGCACCGTACCCACCACCTACCAAGTGAGCTGTCGACAATCTGCGGAGCTACATATATAGATTGTCGGCGGTTCGCGGCTCTGTACTCTAGAGCCCATAGTATAAGCTATGCTGAGTGTGGGGCCGGCGGCCGGCCGAGGCCGACTGGCGCGGTGTCAGCCGTGGGGTATGTCTAATATAGTACAGTAGGTACGCGTAAAAGGACATGCAGCAGCTCGCGCCTACCTGATTCCGCAAAGACATTAATAATGTAAATTAGGCCAAATCTCATGAGACTTGCATCACCGCGAGTGCGGCGTCTGGCCGCCAGAGCCGGGCCAGCTCTGGCGGTCAACTATTTACATTATTTTGACTCGAATACAAATTAACAGAGATTAAAATGTACTTAATGACTTTGCCATAACTTTACCTTTACTGAAAAAGTTATGAATTTTTTATATGAATTATTTCATGTTTTAATTGGATTTTTAGGACCGCAGCTTGAAGTCTCCAGTGAGTCCCCTACATTATCCAGACGACTAGTACTCGTATGTTCTCAGTCGGAGTAATATAAATAAATCATATTCATCGGGTCTGCACCGAGTTCGTCAGATATCTAACGAGACGGTGAGAGTGGTCCGCGCCGGCCGCGGAGCCGCGCCGCGCGAAATGCAGTCGGCACCGCACCGGCTCCCTGCCCCCGCCCCCCGACCCGCGCGCCCCGCGCCCCGCGCCGCGCCCGCCGAGCGCTCAGTCAGCCCCCAGCCGCGACACGGTACGCGCGTATCAGGATTTACAAACTTCACTCCCCGCGCCTCTTTACAAACGTTGCGCGATCCTTCTCACGCGAGTGACAACAGGAGCATTGCCTTCCGAAACTCGGACAAAGTGCTGTGAGTTGCAATAGTTTGAGTGCGGTTTGGTGAAAGAGTAATATTGTTGTGTGTTGAAGCCGGTTTACCTCGTGACCGAGGCCGGTTCCGTGCGCCGCGGAGTGCGCCCGTGTGCCTGTGTCTCGCTTGGTGCTTTCTAAACGGAACGAGCCTCGCTCGGCCGCGGGCCCACTGCCCACTGCCCACTGCCCACTGCCCACTGCCCGCGCCCGCCTGCTCCTCCGCAGACCACGAACCACTAGGAAGTATTGCGTCAGGTGAGAAGGCAAAGCTGACAAGTATGCTGAAAAGTGGATTCAACTTACAAACAAATTACTAATACAAATAACTTATAAATAAGTCACGAAGACGACATGAATGTGTAACATGAAGATAAGATTATTAAAAGACCAAAAACAGATGCATTGACTTTTAGAAAATCCATGTTTTCATAAATAAATCCGCGCCTTAAGCGACTTCAGTACATGTCTCAAATGGAAATGAATCGTTATTCTACTCCCAGGGACATGCTCATTGAATACATGACCTTCATTACGAAGGTCGAGCTGAACCAAAACGACTAGCCCAACGTAATGCCAACCTCCGGCAACGCACACTAACCACCGAACTAGCTATGAAAGTATCGGTTCTCATTCAACAATTAATATACTTAAATACAGGACACGATGTGCTGTGTGTGGAGTCTCTACGCGGCCCACTGTCGTCCCGGCCACAGGGCAAGATCACCCTCACTATCTCAGTTTCTCAGTATGTGATTTGTAATGCATTCGATTGACAGCTGTCAGAGGGTCAGCTCATCCTCACTAACAATAACTCGTCAAACATTGTCAAAAATATATTAGAATACCTACTTAGGAAAACGTGTAATAAGAATTACATTAGGTGTCCACAACGTATCGTCGAGTGCTGGTCGAGTTGGACATGTTCACGGTTCCGGCCTGAAGAGACGCCCTCGCCTGCCGTCCGCCGTCCGCCGTCCGCAGTCCGTCGACTGCATCAGGACGAATCGACATAACGCTGGGAAACAACGCTAGCGCTACCGCTCGTCTCCCGCTAACTGAACCCTCCGGCTCTGACAAGTCTCACCGCGCCGGTGACGGGACCGAGCTAACTCATATTGTTGTTGTTATGGGCGGAGGTTACCACTTAACATCAGGTGGGCCTTCGGCTCGTCCCGTCGCTTCCGGTCAGTGAGAGAGATAACGCCTTCGTGAACTATTCCCATTGATGATTTTATCTGTGACGCCATCTGCGCACTGTTGTCTCGTCGTGGTGCTGCAACTAATTGTCGGGAATTCCAATCTCACCCTGGCGCCGGGGAGCGGCCCGCCATCTGTTACGGCGGGCGGGGGCCGCGGCTGACCTTGAACACTTCCAAAGCGAGAAGCGAGTCTATTACTAAGGGTAAAAGAATCAAAGTAGAAGTACGAAAATATATTGGGGCTCAAATTGCACCCGACGCGGTTTACCCTCTCGTCGGAGCGAGCTCGCGGGCTGCGGCTGCGGCTGCGTGTCGGTCCTGGCGCCAAGGAAGCCAGGCTCCGTGATCTGATACTTCTCGTTTAAAATGACTTAAGGCAAACGTTGAAGAGTGGAGGCCGCCCTCTCCGCGCCCGCGGACGCCGGCGCTCGGAGCTTCAACATGCGAACACGTCACCGTGATGGTCTCCATCTCGAAAGTTTTGCAAGGTCTGAAGTCCCTCTTGAGGTACGGAACCCTAAAACATTAAAAGGCCAGGACATGAAACTACCTAAAAAAAAGTAATATATTTTTATAGAGCCAAATCTAGCGTCTCTAGCAGACTAAATAACTTGTTTAAAATTGAGTTAAAGAGCCACGTGTTGGAGTTTATTTTTTAATGAATTTCTTAGTCTTTTATTTATGGTGTAATGTAACTCGCAAGCGCAGGCATTGAGTGCGTTGAAGGGAAATGTTTGGCGCGTGTGCGTGTGTGTGGGCGAGGGCGAGGGCGAGGGCGCGCGTTTCCCGCCGCGTAGGGACGCTACATCTACCGTTCTATAACGGATTAAATCGTCAAGTCCATCTGCTCACTAGAAACAAAAATAAATAGAGCATCCTACGATTCAGATTCAAAAGGTCAACGGATCTGTCAAGGGCAATGTGTACGTTCCTATAATAAACATTCTGAAAGTGCGAAGCCAAAGATCTAAATCATGTATAAAAATGTGCGCGGTGGGCCATCCTCCGGGAACCGGGCACGACGCGGCGATGTGCTCTTCCAGCCTGCGATGCAGACTATCGAGCCGGTGCGCCGTGCTCGGGGAACACACGCCCCTCCATCCAGTCGTGCGTTTGTAATACTATCGAGCCGGTGCGCCGTGCTCGGGGAACAAACGCCCCTCCGTCCAGTCGTGCGTTTGTAATACTATCGAGCCGGTGCGCCGTGCTCGGGGAACACACGCCCCTCCATCCAGTCGTGCGTTTGTAATACTATCGAGCCGGTGCGCCGTGCTCGGGGAACAAACGCCCCTCCGTCCAGTCGTGCGTTTGTAATACTATCGAGCCGGTGCGCCGTGCTCGGGGAACAAACGCCCCTCCGTCCAGTCGTGCGTTTGTAATACTATCGAGCCGGTGCGCCGTGCTCGGGGAACAAACGCCCCTCCATCCAGTCGTGCGTTTGTAATACTATCGAGCCGGTGCGCCGTGCTCGGGGAACAAACGCCCCTCCGTCCAGTCGTGCGTTTGTAATACTATCGAGCCGGTGCGCCGTGCTCGGGAAACAAACGCCCCTCCGTCCAGTCGTGCGTTTGTAATACTATCGAGCCGGTGCGCCGTGCTCGGGGAACAAACGCCCCTCCATCCAGTCGTGCGTTTGTAATACTATCGAGCCGGTGCGCCGTGCTCGGGGAACAAACGCCCCTCCATCCAGTCGTGCGTTTGTAATACTATCGAGCCGGTGCGCCGTGCTCGGGGAACAAACGCCCCTCCATCCAGTCGTGCGTTTGTAATACTATCGAGCCGGTGCGCCGTGCTCGGGGAACAAACGCACCTCCATCCAGTCGTGCGTTTGTAATACTATCGAGCCGGTGCGCCGTGCTCGGGGAACAAACGCCCCTCCATCCAGTCGTGCGTTTGTAATACTATCGAGCCGGTGCGCCGTGCTCGGGGAACAAACGCCCCTCCATCCAGTCGTGCGTTTGTAATACTATCGAGCCGGTGCGCCGTGCTCGGGGAACAAACGCCCCTCCGTCCAGTCGTGCGTTTGTAATACTATCAAGATATTTTGGTTAAGAAGGCGACTACTCCGCTGGTAATGATTCAATTTGTGTTAAAGACTAGCTGTGCCCGCGACTTCGTTTGCCATTACCATCCCTGCAGACGTAACTATTTGCATTAAGAATAAAATACATTTAAAAAACAACGATGCTTGCCATTGCTTTTATTTATTTGTTTTTATAGTAAATTTTTCACCACAGCTAATAGAAATATTGCCTAACGAAATAAGCTTAAATTTTTTCAACAAATGTAAAACCGTCTCATTAGTTCCTACAACTATTTAACTGAACGCAAACAATGGTAACTACAACTTACTAAAAGATAATATAACAAGTAAGGCTAATTATTTACAACGAGAAACCCTGCTTACAACCATGCTATCCACCTGAGGAAAACCTGAAAATACAAATAAAACAAGTACATAATATCTATAGAAAACACTTTACTAATTATTTACAACAAACATACTGTAAGGTTTCATGGTGGTGATGACCTTGAAATATTTACGGGACAATCTTTAAAGTTCTTGCAATGCAGCCGCCGCAAGCTGGCGGGGCGCTGGCGGAGCGCTGGCCGGGCGCGGGCGCGGGCGCGGGCGCGGCTAGCGGCTAGCGGCTCGGCTCTCGACATTTTACATTTTATAAAACACTAAGTGAGTGACGAATTGAGTTGAATTCTTTAAAAAATACGTGGAACCGTCTCTGGTTTTAAATAAATATATACCTACTAGATCACGTGTTCTTGTAACTAAGTTTAGCGCTTGTTCAACCCCTATCCGATCCTCCATATAAGGGAAGAACGAGCAAGAAAACCCTAATGGAAGGGTTACTTTCTGTTCGCGAGCTTGATCCTGTTTACAGATCATTTAATTATTTTCTTTTTGTGTGCTTGTACGTAATACGTCATGTTATTTAGATATTACTAGCTGTGCCCCGCGACTTCGTGCGCGTGGAAAACAATTATTTGCGCGGAACCCTAATTGTTATTTGTTTTTTTTTCGGAAATCAAAGTATCATAAGTTACTCCTTATAAAAACTGTCTGTGAAAGTCCTTTGAAAGTTCAAGTTATTTGGACCTAATACTGATGTTGTAATGTCTGTAATTTCCAAAGTATTATACATTCCTGAAATCATCCTGAAATTCAACACGGTTATCTTGGAACCGTGCTGAATTTGGGGATAAGAAGTATCCTCCGTCCTACCACAAAGCATGACCTCCAATCGTGCCAAGTTTCATTTGAATTCATTCTGTAGTTTCGTTGTGATGCGTAGCCAAGCCTGAGGGTTGTAATGTCTGTAATTTCTGAATTACAAAACCGATGACCTTGAAATATTTACAGGACAATGTCTAAAGTGCCTCCTTTCTAACAAAAAAAGAATAAATAGAATTGGCAACGCGTTAATGAATTACAATGAAAAACATATTTTGACGTTTTCGCCTCTCCCACGGGAACCGTGCTGAATTTCAGGATAAAAAGTATCCTATGTGTTACCTCGGAGTATGACCTCAAATCGTGCCGTTACAGTTTTGGCTTCAGTATCGATCTATGATCGAGATCTATGATTGTGCCCAAAAAAAAATTTACCCGATCACCCCCAAAAAAAAAAATTAAAATATCTTCAATGTACAGAATTGGATCCGTTACAGTTTTATTATAAGTATAGATATAGATATTATTAATAGATTGAGCGTGTCGCGGGCGTTCTTATCTCTACTTATACCTTTATAATAAGACTGTGACAGGTCTAATGTAAAGATATTTTAGAAAAAAATTTTTAGGTCTCTCTATATGACAACATTTTCAGGATGATTATGCAGCTGCCTCGCTTTTGCAGTGCATCCGAGATGTTTAATTAATTAAATATTGTTGTTTTCTATTGTATTGACATTATGTATTAACAATGGATGGATTAACAATCTAAAATAAAATAATAATAATCTATCATCAATACTACTACTAGTGCCAAAACTGTTATTAATAGACGAGATTTCCATGGTCCCACAATCTACTCTCAGAATATTTTCAAGAAATTATATTAGAAATGTAATTAATTGTCTGTAGAACTCCCTTGTCCGCCCAGAACACGCTCATCTTCGTAGGACTTCATGTACGAGTACAGTTAGTTGACTTGATATTACTTTAAACAAACAGACATTTTTGCAGCCAAACCACTTTTATGGAAGAAAGATCAGTTTTTGTAAATTGACTAAAAATGACTCATATTTATTATAGTTTTGTCGATCTGTTAAAAAGCATCAGAGTCCGGAAGTTAACAATGTAACAAGTAACAACTAGCAATAATTCGTCCACACAAAGATGTAGGAGAACATTTGACATTGCGAACTAAAATGTATCCTATAAAAGCAATTGATACATCTACTGATTGTAAACTAGATTGGTCAAGATCCAAATCATGAACATATTATACGTAGCGATCCCATCTGAACAGGAGGTAGGTATCAATATCGGCATTGGGTCCCGTGTAGTGCTGCAGGCACCTGAGCACTGCTTGAGGGCAGCGCGCGGTGCGGCGGGACTGGAGGAATACGGCTTGCTCTTCGTCGTGATCAGCTGGAGCACAGATGGAGAACAGATGCAGACGGGCTTGTTACAACTGAACCTTGTCCGGCTGAATTTGACGCAGTTACGAACGAAATGTTACCGTTCATCCTTCCTTGGGCAGGGTGCCCCCTAGATAAAGCAGTAATTGATTCAGGGCAGTCACACGCTATTTATTTGATCCTTGGATCATAACAAGTTGCTGTAAAACCCTCGTGACTCGCGGCCTCTTGAGGAGTTGGAAAGGTTAAGAAGTCTTTCAAATTTCGAATCATAACCTTTGTGTAAATTTAGTACCTATGGTAGGCACGTGAGAGACCATAAAACCTTAACGTATGTAAAGCGGCGCTGCAAATACTTTATGACGAAATGATAACCTCAAAATAATAATAAAAAGGGCCCCCTACCGGCCTAGTTGCGGGACACAGTTCGCTCTACGAGTTCAAATAATGATTTAAATCCCGTCAAAAACATAACATGTACAGCAACGCAAGTCTCGCCACGCGGTTCTTCCGCCGCAAAAAGTTGTGACATGTAATGTAGAACTAAGTCAGTTATTTTACTCAGTACCTGTCTATGGGAGCGTCCAGCCGACAGCGTTGTTTCTAGTTAATTAACATTTTATACTGACCGTGTCAATATTTAATTTGAGAATATAACTGGATATATTATGTTCTCTTGTTAACTGAAAATTCAGGTTCCTAGCTTTATCTATAACGAAGTTACAGGGGTCGAAAACTGTTCTAAGTGGCTTCGGGAAAAGGATGGCACGGCCGCGCCTTTGTTTTTGCTCCACGTGGCGGTTCCCTGCCCACGACTGTACATTATTCTCGTGTTGTTATGTTGCCGTGCGAACTACACATCAGAATAGTAAAAAAAAATGAAAGTAACTATGAAATGCTGTTAATGAACTAATTAGGTAACTTTATGACAAAACTTAATGTATTTATATATTATATATATTTTAATACATATTCATAGTAATGTTCAGATGATAGCTGTGAATATACCGTTATCTGTGTACACAAATAAAATTCGAGAAATGCCTGGTTCTCGTGGCGAGCGATCCGTTCAGGCCACAATCTCACGAAATGAATGTGACGCGTTCATCAAACCCCACACACACTGAGCTTCCCGACTTCCCTGAACCCTGAACCCGGAGCGAGGCAGGCACTGCCGGGACTAGTGCATTCTGTCACTCACGACCACGATTCATTGCGTAAGGGAGGTAATACTTGATTGATTTTGTCTATTACCGCAGATTAAATATGCTATTACTAACTACTACTTTAACTGCCTCTATGAAAATTAAAAACACCATCAGCCGGCGCGGCGTGCTGACATCGGTAGAGAGAGCCTTCTAAAAGGATATTTAATAGAAATTACAAAAGCACCTCGCGGCGCAGCAACTTGAGCAAGCTCGGCCGGCGCGCACAGCCGCGCCCCGCGCCCCGCACCCCGCGCCCCGAGCAGTGTGTTTGTAAACACGCGTGCGCGTGTGTGCGTGCGCGCAGCTGCCGCGCCTCCCCCCCCGGCCGTCCCTCCGCCGCCCGGCGCGCCGGTCCCGTCCGAACGAATACTGCCGAACTAAACGCCACAGGTAGCTCGGTGTGAACTTCTCTAGTACCGAGCTACATTTCGTCAAACCTACAAATATATCTATAAACTTATAATTATTTGGCTTGCCCGTCTCTAGTTCTTACTTTTGGCCGTGAGCGTGAGCACCCATCTCATACTTAGCTACTTTGATCTGATAACCGACGACCTAATAAATCGGTCATTGCCTCCGAGAATTTACATGACATCATCCGAAATCACCTACTTGGCATCTAGTCCACTCATAAACACGGAGTTCCCCACCGCCCTGGCTCTCGGCTCACGCGACACTCCTCCAGTTTATTGGGCGATCTATTCAGAAACGCATGCGTTTCATTCATAACACGAGGGCGGGTCAATAACTCTTAGGCTATTAAATAGATAAATGTAGATTTTTTTATAAAAAAATAGCTGTCGCCCGCGACTTCGTCCGCGTGGATATTAACAATTTTTTAATAAAAGCATCCTAATTCACTCCCTACAACATCAGCTATCTGCCAGCGAAAGTCCCGTTTAAATCGGTCCAGCCGTTTCGGAGATTTGCCGCCACAGTGTCAAACTCAAAGTCAAAATACTTTATTTCCATTGAATTCTTGAAAAAATACTTCCAAGTTGTTTTTACAATAAATATGTAGGTTCAAGATCATGCTTGTTCAAAATCTCGCATTCAAGTTGAGGACTTGTTGGAAACCTATCCGGCCCTCCGTGGGGAAGCAAGCAAAAAAACCCCGAATGGAAGGATTACGTTCTTTTCGCGACCATGATCACAGGATAGGGAATATAGGGAAAAGTCTCTTTTCTTTGGCTTTCGCGGTAGTATATTTTCGTAAAAAATAATAATAAGCAAAGAAAATTCAGTCACTTCCGTTTTCACAAAAATCGCGCGCCTGTCTTTCCGAGGCCGCCAGAGACAAACTAAACCAGGACTCATTGAAACTTGGACAGTAATCCGTAGAAGGGTACAAGTTGAATATAGGGTAGGCATACTTTTAAAAAAAAAATAAGCGGGAGTAATTAATGATTCACGGACATAATGACCCATCATATTTTTTTATTTACTCATACTCATTTATTAGACCGTAGGAACCATAAGGTACACTTGGTTACGTATACACAGACACATAATTAATATCATTTCCAAAAATTCAAATTAAACCACAAGATCTATGATCAGAGCCATTCAAAACAGACAAGCAAGCATAGGAACATCAAGAAACACAAAGGTAAACAATGAAATTAAAATTAAAATAGCTATCTCACTAACATACTCGTTATAACATTACATAACTATATGTAATGTCAAAAATCATGTCAAAATATGGTAATAAAATAAAATAAATTTCTTTTTTATAAATAATAATTATTGTCAAATTCGGGTTTCAAATGTCAAAAGGAAACATAAAATAGATGTCAAAAGATGAAAATGAAATTTAACAATAATAGAAAAGCTGCTGTAGATGGGCGTACAAAATGTTTACCTGAGTAATAATAATAACATCAATCAATATCATATCAATGATTTATCTGCAAGATGCATTGTCAAAAACATAAAAACAAAAGGCAGACAATAAGTGTCTCATGCAATGATCATCGTAAGGCTTCGTGAAAATTGTAGCAGGTTTTTCCGATCAGGACTTTTGTCATCTTTATGTGAATAATTCGGATTTAAGATCTCTCACATCTATTGAGAGTTTGTTAAAAATTTTGATCCCATTACACAGGTAGCCCTTTGAAACCTTGCTCGGCCTACACTTCGGGTGTTGTATGCTGCCAGCCCGCCTAGTATTATAACTATGAGAATGTTGGCAACGCTGAGAATGTTGGCAAATCACTTTCATGTTTCTTGACATAATTCAAACATTGTAAAATATAAGCTCCTGTATATGTGATTATATTTAAGTCACCAAAAGCACTACGACAAGTATCCCGACTTCTAAGACCTAATAGGCTTCTAATTGCTCTTTTCTGCAGTATAAAAATTCTTTGGGAATCTGCCGCATTGCCCCATATTACAATAGAAGACCATATGTCATTAGACTGTGAAAATATATTGCAAGATAACCTTTTTAGTCACTTATATGCAAATTTACCTATTTTTATGAATACTCTCCAAACATTCTCCAAACAAACAGTCCGGGGCGTATCCCTATTTTTATTCTTAGTCAAAATAATAATTTAATTTGAATTTTTACGTGATACTCTCCGAGTTGATGAAAATGTAATTTTTGTGATGAGTCAAATTGTCATCAAGGCCCGATCTACAGAACAGGGTAGTCCCGTACAACTGGGCCCGTTCTACGGGACGTCGTGCCGCCGACAGAGCGTTCCGTAGAACGGGGTAGTCCCGTACTTCGGACATTCCTTTCTCTACGTTAGTTCACCGCACATTGACTATGAAACTAGGTTTTTTACTATGTTCGAACTGGAATCTCGATTCGATTTGAGGCATGCCTTTTTTCTTGAATTTTACTTTCTGTCGTTATTACTAGCTATCGATAATTGAATGCGTTCCCGCCCACCGTACCGTCGAGGTGGTCGAATTGAGCTTTTTATCGCATCGTCACTGTCATTATCTAGTTCTCAGAAAATGCGGTGTTTAATGAAGCGTTAGTGGGTCAGCGACACCCACCGCTGCCGGCGGCGAGCAGGCGGAGCACGCGCCGTGTGCCGCGTGTGCTCCTCGGAGCGCCAGCCTGTGCCGGAGCGTGTGCTGTATGTAACTGAACCGACGCCTCCGATGTTCAAACAGACGGAGGAACGGTTCACATGTTAGTGTTTTTATATGGGCAAACTGGGCAACTCATTGTATCGGGCCAATATAATAGAAAAGAAAATATAGAATTATATAGAAAAGTTCAGATTGTTATGTATTTCGTAGAAAACTTTAAAATAGAATAACCTAATCTACCTCTGCTTAGCGTACAGTATCCAATAAAATAAACTTTATTGTATCAAAAACGTTTCTATAGTACTCAAAAACAGTCCCCTGACACGTCACAAAAGCAGTATGTACTCGTATAGTCACTTCGGGTTGAATTAATTATGAGAATATCTATAGGAAATTATTTTATTATTCAATCAATATTATACCATTGTCAACGAGGCTTGCTTATATTTCACAAATATAATTTTTTTAATACTAAGAAAGTAAATTTGAGTATGAGCAGAATATTTTAAAACGACTGTTGATTGTATTGTTTATGTAGGTTATCTATGACCTAACCGATTATCTAGCAGTCTGCATGGGGAGTTACTGGATTATCTAGCAGTCTGCATGGGGAGTTACTGGATTATCTAGCAGTCTGCATGGGGAGTTACTGGATTATCTAGCAGTCTGCATGGGGAGTTACTGGATTATCTAGCAGTCTGCATGGGGAGTTACTGGATTATCTAGCAGTCTGCATGGGGAGTTACTGGATTATCTAGCAGTCTGCATGGGGAGTTACTGGATTATCTAGCAGTCTGCATGGGGAGTTACTGGATTATCTAGCAGTCTGCGTGGGGAGTTACTGGATTATCTAGCAGTCTGCGTGGGGAGTTACTGGATTATCTAGCAGTCTGCGTGGGGTGTTACTGGATTATCTAGCAGTCTGCATGGGGAGTTACTGGATTATCTAGCAGTCTGCGTGGGGAGTTACTGGATTATCTAGCAGTCTGCATGGGGAGTTACTGGATTATCTAGCAGTCTGCATGGGGAGTTACTGGATTATCTAGCAGTCTGCATGGGGAGTTACTGGATTATCTAGCAGTCTGCGTGGGGAGTTACTGGATTATCTAGCAGTCTGCGTGGGGTGTTACTGGATTATCTAGCAGTCTGCATGGGGAGTTACTGGATTATCTAGCAGTCTGCATGGGGAGTTACTGGATTATCTAGCAGTCTGCGTGGGGAATTACTGGATTAAAACATGGAATTGACTACACCGTGTTTATTGTATTATGTCCCGAGTGTGTCCGAGAGACAAGCGCGCGCACCGAGCAGCACGCAGCACGCAGCGCGCAGCACGCAGCACGCAGTACCTGCCGGTCGCCGCTCTCTCAGACGTCTCGGTCACACACAAAACTGCTGATTGCAAACTCATTCTCACTCACAGGGTCCCTACATTTCTTATTGGTTCAATTACTTAATACCTAAGCTCCAAAGTGTTTTAAATAACAAAAGATTAAATTTTCGTAGAAAAATGGTATTTTTCATTTTTACGCACAGTCCCTTGACATAGACAACACACTGGAAAAAAAGACTGATTTTCCAGAAAATATATACTTATAATAAAACTGTGACGGATCCAATTCTGTACATTGAAGATATTATGAAAATTTTTTTTGGGAGGCACTCTGATCGATACTGAAGCCAGACTGTAATTTTTTTCATTCATGTCTGTCTGTCTGTATCTTGGCCGCGCATCACGCCGAAACTACTGGACGGATTCAAATGAAACTTGGCACGATTTGAGGTCATACTCTGAGGTAGGACGTAGGATATTTTTTATCCTGAAATACAGCACGGTTCCCTTGGGAGAGGGGATGAAAGTAAAATGTGTTCTTCATTGTAATTCATTAACGCGTTGTCCGATTTCATTAAGTTTTTTTCGTTAAAAAGGAGATACTTAAAAAATTGTCCCGTAAACATTTCAATATTCAACTACAAAATAGTTTGGTAATTACAGACATTACAACCATCAGTATTAGGTCCAAATAACTTCACTTTTCAAAGGACTTTCACTGGCAGATTTTGTGAGGAGGTGATTTTATAAGGAGTAACTTAAGATACTTTTATTTCAGAAAAAAAATAACAATTAGGGTTTATACCCTAATTGTTATTTTTTTTTTGCCAATATTATTATTGGCGTAACATTGACCAACTAAAACAGTTTTAATGATTTTATCTATCAGACCCCCTATCCATCAGGGGGTGACAGACCCCCTGGCACCCCACTGCCGGCGTACATGGTCAAGTAGTCAAAATACACATACTCACAAACTTTCCGATCACAATATTAGTATGATACACTCCGCGAGTTTAGCCTGTTCACCTATTCTTCAAATACTTGTTTTAGTTAGGACTTTTTGTCTATTGTTTATTTATAAGTTGGATTATTGTTATACATTATATATTTTCGTAAAAAACTACTTCATTAAATTTGTAAATTAAATCTTTTAAATGTAAAATTAAATGTCAGGTAACGTGGTTTTATTTTCAGATTTGGAAGCAACAGCAACATGAGAGGGCGGTGAGAGCGTCCGAGAGCTCCGCGCCGCGACCTGCTACATGAGGTGAGACCCGCTCCCCCGCTCCCCCGCTCCCGCGCTCCCGGGCGCCGGCCCCAGCCACTGACCACTGACCGACTCCCGTCCGGTTGCAGATCGCGCGACACGCGATGCTCCTCGGCGGAGCGTGGCTCGCGCTGGCGGCGGTGGCGTGGTGCGCGCGCGCCGGCCCCGGCCCGCCCGCCGAGTTCCGGCTGAGCTTCACGCGCCCCCTCTACAACGTGAGCGTGCCCGAGAACAGCGCGCCGCGCACCTACTGCAGCGCGGCGCGCGGCGAGGCGCCGCCCGCGGTGCGGGTGCCGGCCGCGGCGCGGGCGGGCGCCGAGGACGCGCGCCTGCGGTTCCGCATCCGGCACGGCGACAAGGATAAGTTCTTCAAGGCGGAGGAGCGGTGCGTGGGCGAGCTGTGCTTCCTGTTCGTGCGCACGCGCGCCGGCCACGCGGACGTGCTCAACCGCGAGCGGCGCGACTCGTACCGGCTGGACGTGCGCGCCACGCTGGCGCCGGCCGGCGGCGGCGCCGCGCTCGAGGCGGACGCCGTGGTGCACGTCACGGTGGAGGACGAGAACGACCTGAGCCCGCTCTTCTACCCCACCGAGTACGAGGTGGAGGTGCCGGAGGACGCGGCGCCGCACGCGAGCGTCGCGCGCGTCTCCGCCGAGGACGCCGACCTCGGCCTCAACGGCGAGATCTACTACTCGTTCGCGGAGCCGACGGACCTGTTCGCGGTGCACCCCACCACCGGCGTGGTCACGCTGACGCGCGCGCTGTCCGCCGCGGAGCGCGCGCGCCACGAGCTGACGGTGCTGGCGCGCGACCGCGCCTCGATACGCGACCGCGGCGCCGACGCGGCCGCCGCGCGCGCGCCTCTCGTAGTGCGCGTGGCACGCGTCAACCTGCACGCGCCCGAGCTGCGCGTGCGCCGCCTTCCTGCGCTGCCGGCCGCGCCCGCGCCGCAGCTCTACGCCATCGTGGAGGCCACGGACCGCGACGCGGGCGAGCACGGCCGCGTCGCGTCGCTGGACATCGTGGACGGCGACCCGGACGGACACTTCCGCGTGCGCGCGTCCGCTCAGCCCGGCGAGTGGGACGTGGTGGCGCACGCGCTGCTGCCGCGCGAGCCGGCGCCGCGCCCCTACAACCTGACGCTGCGCGCGACGGACGCGGGCTCGCCGCCGCGCTCCTCGTACCTGGCGCTGCCGGTGGCGCTGGCGGGCGCCGAGGCGGACGCGCCGGTGTTCGCGCGCGAGGTGTACGAGGCCAGCGTGCCGGAGACGGCGCCGCCGCGCACGCCGCTCGTGCGGCTCAAGGTGCGCGCGCGGGACGAGGCGCGGGACGCGCGGCTGCACATCGAGATCGTGGGCGGCAACGAGGGCGGCGAGTTCGCCGTGAACCCGGACACCGGCGTGCTGTACACGGCGCGCGAGCTGGACGCGGAGCGGCAGGCGCGCTACGCGCTCACCGTGTCCGCCGTGGGCCGCGGCGACGTCGGCCTCCGGAAGCAGTCCTCCGCCAAGGTGAAGATAACCGTGCTCGACGCCAACGACAACGACCCGGTGTTCGAGCGCCGGGAGGTGCGCGTGTCCGTGCCGGAGAACGGCCCGCCCGGCGGCGTGGTGGCGCGCGTGGCGGCGCGCGACGCCGACTCGGGCGACAACGCGTACGTGTCCTACAGCCTGGCCAACCTGCAGCCCGCGCCCTTCGAGGTGGACCCCTTCACGGGCGCCGTGCGCACCGCGCGCCTGCTGGACTACGAGAGCATGCGGCGCGAGTACGAGCTGCGCGTGCGCGCCGGCGACTGGGGCGCGCCCTACCGCCGCCAGGCCGAGATGCGCCTGCTCGTGTCGCTCGAGGACGTCAACGACAACCGGCCGCAGTTCGAGCGCGTCGACTGCGTGGGCCACCTGCCGCGCCGCCTGCCGCTCGGCTCCGAGGTGGTGACGCTCTCCGCGATCGACTTCGACGCGGGCGACGTGGTGTCCTACCGCATCGCCGGCGGCAACGAGGACAACTGCTTCTCGCTGGACCCCGGCACCGGCGTGTTGAGCGTGGCCTGCGACCTGGCCGACGTGCGCGACGACACGCGCGTCGTCAACGTCACCGCCACCGACGGCACGCACTTCGCGGACGCGACGTCGCTGACGCTGCATCTAGCGCGCGGCGCGGGCGGAGGCGCGGGCGAGGCGCGCGCTCTGCGCTGCCGCGAGACGGGCGCCGCGCGCCGCCTGGCGGACCTGATGGCGGCCGCCGAGCGCGCCAACGCGCCGCCCGACCCCGCCGACGAGTTCCCGGCGACCCCGGCGCGCTACGCCGAGAACCTGCACGCGCCCGAGTTCGTCGACTTCCCGGTGGAGGTGAAGGTGAACGAGTCGGTGGCGCTGGGCACGCCGCTGGTGCGGCTGCGCGCGCGCGACCCCGACCTCGGGTACGACGGCCTCGTCACGTACGGCATTTCGGGCGGGGACCCCGACTCGGCGTTCCGCGTGGACCCCGACACGGGCGAGCTGCAGGTGATCGGGTACCTGGACCGCGAGCGCGAGACCGAGTACTTCCTGAACGTGACGGCGTACGACCAGGGCGCGCCGCGGCGCTCCGCCAGCCGCCTGCTGCCCGTCACCGTGCTCGACGTGAACGACAACGCGCCGCGCTTCGAGCGCGCGCTCGCCAGCTTCCGCGTCACCGAGAACGCGATCAACGGCACGGTCGTGTTCCGCGCGAATGCGACCGACCGCGACGCGGGCGAGTTCGGCCGCGTCGCGTACGCCCTGGTCGGCGACGGTCGAGACGAGTTCTGCGTGGACCCGCGCTCGGGCGCGCTGGCGGTGTGCGCGCCGCTGGACCGCGAGCGGCGCGCGCTCTACGAGCTGACGCTGCGCGCGACGGACGGCGGCGGGCTGCACGCGGAGGCGCGCGTGCGGGTGGCCGTGGACGATGTGAACGACAACGCGCCGCGGTTCGGGCTCGCGTCGTACTCGGCGCGCGTGCGCGAGGACGTGCCCGCGGGCACGGCGGTGGCCGCGCTCGAGGCGTTCGACCCGGACCTGGGCGCGGGCGGTCGCGTCGCGTACTCGCTGGCGGACGCGGACGGGGAGGCGGAGGGCGCGTTCCTCGTGGACGCGGCCTCGGGCGTGGTGCGCACGGCGCGCGCGCTCGACTTCGAGGCGCGGCAGGTGTACGGCGTGACGGTGCGCGCCACGGACGGCGGCCGGCCGGCGCTGTGGGCCGAGGCTACGCTGGTGGTGGAGCT
Organism: Aplocera efformata; assembly: GCA_921293045.1. Lineage (NCBI taxonomy): Eukaryota > Metazoa > Arthropoda > Insecta > Lepidoptera > Geometridae > Aplocera > Aplocera efformata. Next base: position 14,558,445 of record OV121041.1, read on the forward strand.
GGAGGACGTGGACGAGAACGCGCACGCGCCGGCGTTCGGCGCGCACGGCGTGCTGGCGGGCGCCGTGCGCGAGGACGCGCCCGTGGGCGCGCGCGTGCTGGAGGCGCCCGCCGCGGACGCGGACCCGCCCGGCCGCGACTCGCGCCTCGCCTACTACATCGTCGCCGGCGACGGCATGGCGCACTTCGGCGTCGACGACTCGGGTGAGCGCCCTCCTCCTCCGTCTGTCCGCCTGTCCGTGTGTCCGTCTGTCTCCCTCCTTATAAAGTGACTCGACGATCCGTTTCAGGAGTGATCCGCACGCTGACGCCCTTGGACCGCGAGACGGTGGACCACTACTGGTTCACGCTGTGCGCCCAGGACCACGGGCTCGTACCTAAGCACACCTGCATTGAGGTATTTTTGTGTTATGTGATACATTTTTTCTTTGGGTTAAACGAATCTACCGATATGATATGAAACGGCATGACGCGCTCTCACGCCCGTCCCCTCGACGCCCTCGAGAGCGACGGCTTCCGGTGGGCGTCCCGGGAGGACGAACATTTTTCACTTAAAACTTTAACGTTCCGAAAAACTTATCGATGATCGGCTAACCAAATTTATAATGGAGCTAGCGAGATCGGTACGTGGATCGGGCCGGGGGTGACGCGATGCGCCTTGCCGAGCAGGTGTACGTCGAGGTGGAGGACGTGAACGACATGGCGCCGTGGCCGGCGCGCGCGGCGTACGCGGCCGCCGTGGCGGAGGGCGCGCCGCGCGGCTCGCGCGTGCTGGCGGTGGCGTGCGAGGACGCGGACGCGGCCGCCGCGCCGCTACGCTACACCATCGTCGCCGGCAACCCCGACGGACTCTTCTCCATAGACGAGAACACCGGTACGTACCCCGGCCCCGTGTTGCGCGGTATGTATGTTGAGCACCCTCAGGACGAGTTTAGCTTCGATGGTACCTTTTATATAGATATAGATATACGAGTGTATATTGGACGTGTCGGTTGTCGGCGGTACCGGTCCGGAGTACCGCTACCGCCGGGTGTGCGGGCCCCTCTGAGTGGCCGGTGTGATCGCAGGAGAGGTGGTGACGACGGGGCGCGCGCTGGACCGCGAGGCGGCGCCGGCGCACGCGCTGGAGGTGCAGTGCTCGGACGGCGCGCTGGCGGGCACGGCGCGCGTGTCGCTCGCCGTCTCCGACGTGAACGACCACGCGCCCGAGTTCACGCAGCGCTACTACCGCCTGCGCGTGCCCGAGCCGCGGCACGCGCCCCTCCTGCCCGCGGTCAGTCGACGTTTTATTTTAATATTTATTTAAGGCGCAAGTTCTTGAGGATTTGACGCCTCGACTTGAATAAATAATAAAGGAGTTTTGTCTATAATGAGCGGCACGAAGTGGACTATATAGTCGTAAGCTACTACGTCTGCTGCGGCTCACTGCAGAGATAAGGTTGCACACACTTTACACTTGCTTAAGCTTAGATAGGAGGATCACACCGATCTCAGGTGCCCTCGGCTTGTGCGTATGCGATAAATTTATGATTTAAAATATATAATTTTGTAAAAGTAACAATTTAAATACTACTGTATAATTTCTCCATGGCTGGATTTCACATTTCACAAAACAAACTGTAATATCACCAAAGTGGCCAGTCATCATTCGGCAAGAGAATTGTTCCCGTATCGTTTGTGAGCGGCGCAGAATGCGGTTGGCCGTCACATTCCGCTATCAGCCGCTATCGAATCATTCACTCCTTTTTCTTTCATATCTACATAATCCAACAATCTTTTCTTTAATCTTCATCTGCCATTCCATCCAATAATATTCGTCTCTCTTTATGTAACATGCCTTTCGTCCCCCCCATCACATATCCCTCACCACTCATCACGTGCCCATACGTAACCAAACGTCTGTCACTGGAGCTCGGTGTTCTTTCAACCTTCCTCTCGTATCGTATACTCTGTTCATGCTTATTTCATTTATTTTGTATATTAATATACACAATCTTAATCCGACCGATGCCAGTGTCACCTGTTACGCGGATGATACCGCTTTAATGTTGAATGGCTCTCACTGGAACGATGTAATATCACACGCGACACACGGCATGAAATTGGTCAACAAATGCCTCCAAAGAAATCTCTTGACCCTAAAAACACAAAAATCAAAATTAATTTGCTTTCACAAAACGCAGGCGTCTGCGCCCCCTCGATCACTTTCTGCGTTCAAACTTCACAAATGTGACCAAGGTTTATCGGTTGACTGCACCTGTCTGTGAGGAAATAAATCGAATACATTCAATAAAATATTTGGGAATTCTGTTGGATCAAAACTTAAACTTTAAAGAGCATATAACCAAATTGACCGCTAGAACTCGTTAAATTATCCACGTCAATTAAACTAAGTAATTAAACTAGAACGGGCACAGAGGTCAGTACTAAAAACTTAACTTTTACAATATTACCTTATTAAGTAGAAAAAAACATTTTTAATTTTTTCACTTATCCATCTAACCGACCTCGGGTCGCGTCTTTACCGACACAAGTTCACTAATAATTATGGTTTCGAAAACAATCCTTAAAATTGTGATGTCCTGTTTCCGCTTGGCACCGGCCGACCGGCCGACGGCCCGCATGTGCGCAGTAGAGTAGCGTGTGACGTGTGACGTGTGACGTGTGGCGCAGGAGGCGGAGCGGCCGCGCGACGAGACAAGCACCGAATGGGACAGCGAGGACGAGGAGGAGGGCTCGGGCCGCGGCGGCGGCGCCTGGGAGCACGCGGCCGAGCCCGCGCCGCCCGGCCTCCACCTCGCCAGCGTGAGTACCCGGGGGAGGGGGGAGGGGGCGCGGCGAGTGTGGCGGCGCGGGCGGCTCTCTGACCGCGGTGCGCTTCTCCGTGCAGGTGCTGGCGCTGGACGCGGACGCGGGCGCCAACGGCACGGTCCGGTATTGGGCGCGCGCGAGGGCGCGGGGCGCGGCTCGCGGCGCTGTGCACGTGGCGGCCGCCAGCGGGCGGCTGCTGGCGGCGCCCGGCACGGTGTTGCGCGCCGGCGACGCGTTCGAGCTGGCGCTGCGGGCGTGCGACGGCGGCGCGCCCCCGCGGTGCGGCGCGGCGCGCGCGGCGCTGCGCGTGGTGGCCCGCGGGGGCGGCGGGCCCCCGCGGCTGGCGGCGCCGCCCCCGCTGCAGGTGGCCGAGCTGGACGCGCCCGGGTTCCTGCTAGCCGTGCTGCAGGCCGTCGACCCCGACGCGGACGCGCTCTACTACGACATCGTCGGTGAGTGCGCGCCCTCGACCCCGACCCTCGCTTGACCCTCGACCCCGCGCCGCCACTCATCCCGTTGACGCGCGCAGACGGCGACCCGCGGCGGGAGTTCCACCTGGGCCGCGAGGACGGCGGGCTGGTGCTCGCCAAGCGGCTGCTGTGGGAGCGCCAGCAGACTTACACTCTCAACGTGTCCGTCACGGACGGACTACACGTCGTCTATACGCCGGTGAGTGCTCCTCAACCGGTTCTGATGTGGAAAATCGAAAACATAACTTCGGATCAATCACAAAATATGATTCCAAAACGAATATATTTACTCAAAAGAATCTAAACAAGTTCTATAGACATATAACATATTGACAGCATTTCCAAAAAGGGTGCACGGTTAGCCGGTTTCGTCATAAGACAAACCAGATTTTTCAAAGGTCCCGAAGTTATTGTTGTTCTTTTTAATTGTTATGTTCGTAGTTCACTTGAATATTGCTGTCCGATATGGAGTCCCTCATACGCAGTTCATAAAAATTGACTTGCAGGATTTTAAAAGCAGTTTTTGTACCACCTTTCATATGCAAACCACCTCTCCGACAGTCTTACATCGAGTCATGATCATGACATCAAATGACTTGTAGTTTAGAGTCTGATGAAATCAAAGGATACCACCATCGTTCCCAGGTGACGGTGAGCGTGGTGAATGACTGCAACGAGGGAGGCGTGTCGTTCTCGCAAGAACAGTACTCCGTGGAGGTGGACGAGGGCGCGGCCCCCGGCACCGCGCTGCTCGCGGTGCAGGCCCGCGTGGCCTCCCCCTCCCCCGCCCCCGCCCCCGCCCCCGCCCCGCCCCGCCTGCTGTACGGGCTGCACGCGGCGCGCGCGCCCGCCTCGCTGCAGCTGTTCCGCGTGCACGAGCTCAGCGGCGCGCTCACGCTGCAGCGCCCGCTCGACAGGTAACACTCGGAACTGCAACTCGGAACAGCGGACGGTAGCGGTTGGAGGCGCCGCCGGTCGCTCATCGCATCGATGTGTCCTCAGGGCGAGCGCGCGCACACACGAGCTGACGGTGTGGGCGCGGGACACGGCGCCGCGCGCGTCGCGAGCCTTCGCCCGCGTGCGGGTGCACGTGCGGGCGGCGGCGGAGCGCGCGCCCGCGTGGGGCCGGCGCCTGGCGGAGGCGCGCGTGCCGCGCTCGGCGGCGCGCGGCGCGGTGGTGGCGGCGCTGCGCGCGGCGCGCCCGGCGGGGGGCGCGGTGCGGTACTCGCTGGCGGGCGGCGACGCGGGTGGCCTGTTCGCGGTAGACGCGGCGCTGGGCGACGTGTCGCTAGCGCGTGCGCTGCCGCCGCGCGGCCCGCGCGAGTACACGCTGCACGTACGCGCCGCGCCGCCCGCGGACCCGGACCACCCCGCGGCGCCCGCCGCCACGCTGCCGCTGCACATCACCATCGTTGAGCCCGACGACGCGCCTCCCAGGTTAGGATGCTCATTTAGATGTATCGAATCCGTTGCGTGGTTTAGAACAAGTTAGCGAATCAAAACAGCGACTTTGGTGTGGGCTATTTAGAGATACCTGATTATAGTAACTTAACAATATAACAATATATGCTAGGCACTACCTCACCCCCGAGGGCGACAGAGAAAAAAATAATATTTTGACAATAATAAAAGCTTATTCTACTCACAAAATCTTTATGTACTACATCTATTTTACCTTTTTTATAATAGCTATCTTAACATTTATTCCTAAATCCTTTAACACTTTATAAGGTCCTTCATTAACACAGTCTAGTTTACGTGCACATTCATTTTAAACCAAAAGAAGATCATTTTCATTATGAACTATAGGATTACATGTTATATCATGAGTTTGTTTTTGTTTTTCTTTACATGCTAACAAATTATTTCTAGCGTCTCTTAGAGCTACTTGCAATATAAATTTTAAATCTAAACAATAATCATCTGTATTATTATATTATTTATATATTATATATAGCTATTGGCATAAAAATAAAACCGGCGAAGCGCGAGTCGGACTCGCGCACGAAGGGTTCCGTACCATTATCTATATCGAGCAAAAACGATCAAAAAATTTAAATCACGTTTTTGTATGAGAGCCCCCTTAAATATTTATTTATTCAGATTTTTAGTATTTGTTGTTATAGCGACAACAGAAATACATCATCTGTGAAAATTTCAACTTTCTAACTGTTCAAGCCAGGGCAACGATAGAAACGATGCATACTAACTATCACGTAATCTGTGTCACGATTGACACAGATTACTGTATAATACGCAGTTCTGCATCGCGCTATCGTTGCGTTTTGAGAATTTTACAATATAAAAACACGTTTATTAAATAAAAAAGCTTTATAGTTCAAGGGGGTTTAATTTATTTTGGATCCCCTCATTAGTGCAATAAGAACCAATAACATTTGGTCCTTCTCAGCCAGATCGGCACTTTTTGAAAGTACAGTACCGCCAAATTCGGCGTTTTTTTTGATAATTCGATCGTACTCGCTGTGGATCGCAGCGGATAAAGTACGATCTGGGATACGGGTGGTACTAAATGTGCCCTCGTATTACCAAGGGAGTGCAAGTGCCAGCACCAGTTCAACGAGTGTATGGGAAAGTATTTCCCTGTCTCGCATTTTCATCAAGTACTGCCGTGGTACGCAAGAGAGGATAGTACTACCTCCTCACGCATCCCGGAAGCTAAAGAGACCAGTCCAACACTCACCAAGGTAGACTCGGTCGGTACAACGTTAGAAAGGAACAACTCCTCGTCCACGAAGACCAGCTCAACGCTGACCAGGGTAGGCCCGGTCAGCGCCACGAGGGATTGGATTTTCAACATCAGCCCTCAGAAGACCGACCAAGATCAAGGCGTGTGGGTTTCCCGACCCCCATAGCCCCCCAGTAGACCAACCAGACCAAGACGGGTGGGTCTTCGGACTTCCACGGCCCCCAGAAGATCAAAGCGTTAGAGTTTCAAGACCCCAACGTCCTCCGGAGACCAGAGCAAGGCGTGGATACCTCCAGACCCGCAGTTCCCTACGTAACGTGTTTGTATTGTGGTGCAAAACCGTGAGTACATTTGCGATAACTTTATACAGTGAATTTTGTTTCGTGTGTTATGGACATTATTGTTTAGATCGTAAATATTTTGCGATAACAGTCTTGGAACTGTCTAACCCTAGGTTGGCTTAATATTTTATTTCATTTTTGTCTGGTACGTATAATTTAAAAACATAGTCTCTTCTTTTTTCTCTTTATATAACAGTTGATTATCATTAAGTGATCATGGAACCTATTATAAACTCACAGAAAGATATTCAAAAATGTATCGAAAGATCTCTAATAAATTTTAAGAAGTGTCCGAAGGACAGAATAAGTGCAGAGTACATTGAGGCTAAAATAGATAATTTAGAAAAAGATTGGAATTTATTTCGACAAAATAATGCCAAATTAATTGAAAGTTTCAAGTCAAGTGAATTGGAAAGTTCGTTCTATGTTAAAAATGATATGTATGCGAATGCTGAAGAAAGTTATATTTTGGGCAAGTCACACATGAAGTCAATATTAAAATCGTTCCAAAAGGTAGTTCCTAGTGTAAAGGTTAATGCGAATGAAGGTAATTCGAGTTCATTGGCGAAATTGCCCAAGATTACCATTCCCACATTTAGTGGAAAGTACGAAGAATGGACAACTTTTAAAGACTTGTTCGTTTCATTAGTTCATAAGAACCAATCATTAGATAATGTTCAGAAATTGCACTATCTGAAAGGGCATCTCACTGGTGAAGCCGAACTCTTAATTCGCCATACTCCAATAGCTGACTCAAATTATGAGCGTTGTTGGGAGTTGTTAGAGAAACGATATAGTATAATAACAAAAAGTTTTTGTCAAATGCAATTCTTAATAAATTGTTTGCACAACGTCCAATGAAATTTGAATCATCGTCTTCATTGAAAGAATTGTTAGATACAACATCTGATTGTTTAAATGCCTTAGAAAGTTTGGGTGTTGATGTGAGCACGTGGGATATAATTATCATTCACATAGTTAGTCTAAAATTAGACCCAGAAACGCGGAAGCAATGGGAACTGACAATTTCCAGTGGTTCAAGTTTGGAGTTTGAAAATAGAAATGATTTGCCGACCTTTGCACAGTTCAAAACCTATTTGGAAAGTCGTTTTCGCGCCCTAGAGTTTGTGGAACCAAGTAAACTTAGTAATCGGTTTGTAGTACAGCGTGGAAGCGGTTCAAATCCACCGTGTCGATCCATGGTAGCGACGACAGCTGCAACGCCTTGTGAGTTCTGTTCAGAAAACCATAAGTTGAGTTTCTGTAAAGCTTTCTCCAAACAAGACATTAATGATAGAAGGGCGTTTGTGAGCAAAAATAAGATGTGTTTTAATTGTTTGGGTGGAAATCATAGCGTTTACACGTGCAAGAAACCCACAACGTGTCGCATATGCAAGCGAAGACACCACACCTTGTTACATCTAAGTGCAGTTAATTTCAATGCTAACAAGCAAACGCCATCAAACAACGAGGTTGCGGAAAATAGTAGACCATCTACAAGTGATACAGTCGTTTCGTGTCTGTCCACAGGCAAGGTAGTGATGTCAAAGCAGGTTTTATTAGCAACAGCTTTAGTAAAGGCCGAGGCAAAGACTGGTGAATACCACACAGTTCGTGTCTTGATGGATCAAGGATCCCAAGCGTGCTTCATTACTGAGGCTGCAGTCCAGTTTCTACGCTTGAAGAAGATCCCTGCAAAAGGAATAATTTCGGGTGTAGGGAGTGATAAAAATATTAGAGCAAAATATGTAGTACAAACCACAATTCACTCACGTACAGATCCAGATGTCAAAATCGAAGTTCAAGCCTATGTGTTAGGTCATATTACGTCGTATTTACCTGAAAAACAAATTGAAAATTTGGACTGGGTTGAAATAAAAGATTTTCAGCTGGCTGACCCTCAGTTTGCCACTCCATGTAAGGTTGACATGCTGTTAGGTGCTGATGTTTATAGCCAAGTCCTGAAACCAGGAATGAAGAAAAGTCCAAACGGAAAGGTGGTAGCACAGAGCACAAGTCTTGGATGGATCATATCTGGAGTAGTGTCAACTGAAATTAAAACAAATACGATATCAGTAATGCATATTACTAACAGTGAGAATGAGAATGATATGTTAAAAAAGTTTTGGGAATTTGAAGAACACACTAGTACAAAAAAGTTATTCACTGAAGAAGAGCAAAAATGTGAAGCATTCTTTGAGAGAACAACCAAGAAAGAAGGTGATAGATACATAGTGAAACTGCCATTCAAAGAAGAACCACCACAATGCAAATATGGAAATTCTAGGGATATAGCTGTAAAGAGATTATTGTCATTAGAAAAAAGATTAGCCAAGAATAAAGAATTAAAAGAACAATATAAAGAAGTAATCCATGAATATCTAAGCTTAGGCCATATGCGAGCGGTAAAAAATAATGATGATAAAGGTAACGAAGCTGTATATTTACCGCATCATGCTGTAGTAAGGAATGATAAAGAAACCACAAAGGTACGAGTAGTGTTCAATGCATCCAGTTTAAATGATAAAGGTGCATCATTGAACGACTCTCTCATGGTTGGTCCAACCCTTCAGGCAGATCTTCGGCACACCATATTGCGGTGGAGAGTTCATCCCATCGCATTAGTGGCTGATATTATAAAGATGTACCGCCAGGTGAGAGTAGCTAAAGAAGATGTCATATATCAACGCATTGTATGGAGAGAAGATCCTGAAACAGAAATACAAGATTATGAATTAATGACAGTAACTTTCGGGACAGCTTCAGCGCCCTATTTAGCAGTTCGAGCAATGCATCAAGTAGCGTACGATTACGGAAAAGATTACCCCCTAGCTGCTGAAAGGGTGTTAAATAGCTTTTACATGGACGACCTCATGACAGGATGCTCAACGATTGAAGAGGGAGTACAGCTGTACAAACAGATAACTGGATTATTATCCAAAGGTAGTTTTGAATTGCAGAAATGGAACAGCAATCAACCGGAACTTCTAAAACAGATTAAAACGTATGAGAACACAAGTAAATACAAAACAGAACACAAACAGATACAAAAAGTAATAGAACAACAGAACAGACTAGAATTTAAAGAGCAAAGTAAAGAAATAAGCAATGGTAAAGATACAGAATGGAAATTTGATGAAACAATAAAAATATTAGGACTTACCTGGTGTCGAAGTGAAGATCAGTTCCAGTACACGGTGCAGCTTCCAACGTTGTCCAATCCTGTAACAAAAAGAAAAATTATATCGGTTATAGCGAGAATATTTGATCCACTAGGATGGATAGCTCCAGTGGTAATTATAGCAAAAATTATGATACAAAAGCTATGGTTGGCCGGTATAGGATGGGATGAAGCAGTGTCTAAAGAATTACTTGAAGAATGGAATACTTACCAGAAGGATTTGCCATTTCTTACCACAGTGCAAATCCCTCGATGGCTGGGAACACAAACAGGTGATGTAGATGTGGAGTTGCATGGATTTTGTGACGCCTCCAAGTTAGCATACGCTGCAGTTTTGTATCTTCGTGTGCTCAGATCCAATGGCGAGATTCATACTTCAATACTATTTGCGAAGACACGCGTAGCTCCTATAAAGCAAATTAGCATTCCAAGGTTGGAGTTATGCGGAGCGGTATTATTGACTAGAATTATAAGAGAAGCTATCGAAGCACTGAGCATTCCAAAGCATAAGGTGCGAGCGTGGACGGATTCTACAATAGTTCTAGCCTGGCTGAACAGCCATCCAAGTAGGTGGAAAACTTTTGTGGCCAACAGAGTCTCGGAGATTTTATCCACCTTAGATTCATCGCAGTGGTACCATGTTGTATCAAAGGATAATCCAGCAGATTGTGCCTCACGTGGAGTTCAACCTTCACTATTAGGAGAAAACGATTTATGGTTATTTGGACCTCAATTCCTCCGAAAGCAAACCATAGTTTATAATAGACCAAAGGATTTGAAGGTTCAGCTAGAAGAAAACGTAAAGTCGCACGTTTCAGTAGTTCCTGGTACTTGCATTTTAGAGCGATTTTCCTCGTTGCCACGAATGTTAAGGGTAATTGCATATTGTAGACGGTTTCTAAAAAATAATAAAGCTCACACTATACAAGTACAAAAGAAAGAGATAGATGAAGCTTTAACATGTTGCATTAGAAAGGCTCAAGAAGAAGAATTTTTAGAAGAAAAACGACAGTTACAGAGTAATGGAAACTTACAAGCAAAAACAAGTAAGATTAAGTCACTCTGTCCTTACCTGGATGAAACTGGAATCATTAGAGTCAGTGGAAGGCTACAGCATTCCCAGCTATCCGAACAAACCAAACATCCGATTGTGTTGCCACATTCATCACATTTGTCAAGGCTTATCATTAGAGATGCTCACCAAAGCACTCTTCATGGTGGATCACAATTGATGGTTAACTATATTAGATCAAAGTACTGGATCATAGGAGTCAAGAACCTCGTCAAACATCACATTCGTAAATGTGTGACGTGTATTCGTCAGAACGCCACAGTCAGGACCCAATTTATGGGATCGCTTCCCTCGGCAAGATGTAGGCCGGCCCGAGCGTTCAAGCACAGCGGTGTAGACTATGCTGGTCCTATCCAAATTCGGACATCGAAAGGACGAGGTAATCATTCATACAAGGGTTATATTTGTTTGTTCGTTTGCATGGTCACTCGAGCAATCCATTTAGAGCTTGTAAGCGATATGAGTACACATGCCTTTTTAGCAGCCTTTAGGCGATTTGTCTCCCGTCGAGGACATTGTTCGCAAATATGGAGCGACAATGGTACAACGTTTGTAGGTGCCGCGAAAGAGCTAGAACAACTGAATACCATTCAAAAGGAAAGTGCATCAAAATTAGAGGCCAATGGTACTCAGTGGCATTTTATTCCTCCGCGGGCCCCTAACTTTGGTGGCTTATGGGAGGCAGGGGTAAAATCAACAAAATACCATTTAAAAAGAGTTATCGGAGATTCGACTCTGACTTTCGAAGAGATGAGTACACTCCTTAGTCAAGTGGAGGCATGTCTCAATTCTCGCCCTATCACGATCGTCAATAATACCGATCCAGGTGAACCGCTTCCACTTACGCCAGGTCATTTTTTAGTAGGAGAACCTCTCGTTTCTTTGCCAGAAGTAGATTTTGAGAGTTCAAATGTAAGCTCATTGACCAGGTGGCAGGTCATACAAAGTATGTTACAAGGTTTTTGGCGTCGTTGGTCACAAGATTATCTCACTACTCTAGTACATCGATACAAATGGGCAGATCAGGTTCCTGAACCAAAGGAAGGGGACATAGTTCTCATTAAAGAAGACGATCAGCCGCCAGGTCGCTGGTTGTTCGGGCGAGTAGTGCAAAAGCATCCAGGTCAGGATCGGTTAACCCGCGTGGTCTCATTACGCACCAGTAAAAATGTAATTAAAAGGCCAACATCCAAACTGTGTATTTTGCCAACAGATTAAATTATATTAAGTTAGTAGTATATAAGAAAATGTTAATACTTAAAGAAAGTTCATTAATGTTAGAAGTATAAGATTTCAGTTCAAACTGTATTATATATTATATTTTCAGTTCAAGTGTAAGTTTAAATAGTTAAGGACGCTTCAATACGTCCTTGGCGGGCGAAATGTTCAAGCCAGGGCAACGATAGAAACGATGCATACTAACTATCACGTAATCTGTGTCACGATTGACACAGATTACTGTATAATACGCAGTTCTGCATCGCGCTATCGTTGCGTTTTGAGAATTTTACAATATAAAAACACGTTTATTAAATAAAAAGGCTTTATAGTTCAAGGGGGTTTAATTTATTTTGGATCCCCTCATTAGTGCAATAAGAACCAATAACACTAACTATTAGTAGTCCGTTATCTTATGGGGAAACGGTGCAAGTGCGTCCATCCTTTTCACCCTACAAAATAAATAAATTAGGATTCTAGCCAACATTGAACAAACGGAAAGTTGCAAACCATGCTTTAAAAAAATTCAAATTCTCACTTTACCCTGTATATATATTTTAGTAATGTGTAAGTTTGTAATATCCTCTCTTCTATAAAACTCGTGAAGAAACGTATGCAAGCCGCACTCTGCAAGCCGTACACAAACACAAGCTTATTATACCTACCTCCCGCCTCCAGGTACACTCCTCGAGCCCTTACGTTATGTCTATTAAACTTTATAACAACCTACCAACTCCTATCAAAAATGAAGCAAATGGCTTGATATAATTATAAAAAGATTAAATATGCTAGTGACGGAAAAAGCCTATTATACAATCACCGAATACTTTAATGCCAAATCGCTAAACTTTAACCAGATTGACTCGCCTGTCTACGTATGTTATTCTTATCTATATTAACACTAAATATCTAGGTGTTATAATAGACGATACTCTATCCTTCAGTAATCATATTGAAGTTTTGAGTAATAGAATACGAAAATTAATGTTTGTGTTTAAGAAACTAATATATCTTGCTCTGTGCCAGAATATAATCAATTATTGTATCACATCTTGGGGTGGAGCGTGTAAATCATATATATTAGCCGTAGAAAGAGCGCAAAGAGCAGTTCTGAAGGTTTCCACCTTTCGTCCCTTTCTCTATCCAACTAACCTATTATATAAGTCCTGTGAAGTTTTAACAGTTCGGCAGGTATTTATAGTAAACACAGTCTTAAAACAACACAAAGCACTTCCCTACAATGCCGAAATTACTAACAAAAGACGGAACGATATTGTCTGCACTAACAACACTCAAGTGAAACATGTTTTCGCAATGAGATTCTTTATGTTCCTAGGGCCGTACCTCTATAACAAACTCAATCGGAAACTATGCATCTATGCAATGAATAATCAAAATTGTAAAAGAGCTCTACACAATGCTCTGCTTAATTTATCTTACGAGGAAACAGAGGAGTTATTAACTGTAACAAAATAAAGTAATGTTTTAATTTAGATCGTGTTAAGTTGATTTATCATAAGTTTACAGATTGTTATTTTATTAATTTGAATAGTTTTTTATTATTTGATCATTTACTCATATATTAGCCTTATTTCGCCTGAGACACAGGATTTCCTAGTTCAGGCATAGTGTATTCTTACCTTTAATTAGATGTTATTTTACTATGTTAATCTTAGCACTAAGTCAATTAATAAAGATTATTATTATTATTATTATATTTAACTAAATCATTATCTTGATTCATTACGTTAACAATTCTTCTGTAATAATATCGTCCTCCTCTCTCATTCGTATTTCATATTATTGTTGTGCCCGACAGGGTCCATAGTGATCTGTACCTAATATTATAACATCTACTTTTACATTGTGGAATACAATAAACTATTGAGCGTTGAGTAGTTGCAGGCTGCGATGAGCATTTTGAATAGCCGTAAAAGATTTCTTCGTCAGTAATGTATTCCGAAAATCTTGTATCATAATATCTTTTATAACACATTTGCTCGTAAAGGGTCTATTATTTCACCAATTTCAGTATCACTTGTGCGGTAATGTTTTACATTAAAACGCACGTTTTATCAAGAAGGTCCGTCTAAAAAGAACGGTACTTTTTTAAATCTTAGCAAAGAGTTTTTATGTCAGAAAAGTGGTCTACATTTTATGAATAAAATGAACTTTGGGAGATAAAATATAATAAATAAACATTTAATTCTTTTATTTAATTAATTTTGACAATAAATTACAACCATTTATCTGTAACAAAAACACGAAAATATTCATTTACTTTATTAGTAATAATGGCTGATTTTTGTTCCTTTGCCTTAAAAAGAAAGCGCTGATGCGCGCGCATCGCTAATTTGTGAAGAAGTGAAATTTACGCCCTGCATGTTCCACTTCCTTCTAATATATTATCCTTCTTCTTTGGTATGTGGAAAATCTTTCTACATTAGATTTTCCACATACCAATCTTTAGCTAACTTTATACGTAAAAATGACATCAAAATTTAATACTTTTGCATTGTATAAATTGTGTAAATAGTTCTAATTTGTAAATATATTCCAATGTTCCCGCCCTACTGATCCTTATCCTAACCCTAATTCCGATCTCTGTTAATTGATTTTATTCGCGACAGTTTCCTAAATTTATTTTTACTTCAAAAAAATTAATTCTTCATTCGACCAATAACTTGAAGAATGGCAATATACAAGCCGTGTCAAGCCAAGAAGAGGGAAAAAGTGATATTTATTCACATACATATAGGGATCACATTCATATAACCAAGAACAGTGTAGAACGGAAGCTTGGTAGCTTATTAAAGAAACGTACACAATTGGCCATAAAAGATCTGTTGTTGTAATGTTAATCGAGATACAGTGATCGCATCGAGTGTCGTGTCGCATCCAGGTTCGTGTCGTCGGACGTGGTCTGCGAGGTGTACGAGAACGAGCCGGCGGGCGCGGCGCTGGCGGCGCTGGAGGCGCGCGGGCCCTCCGCCGTGTGGTACGAGCTGCACGGCGGCGGCGGCCTGTTCCGCCTGAACCCGGCCGCCGGCCTGCTCGCCACCGCCGCGCCGCTCGACCACGAGGCGCAGCCGCTCTACAACCTCACCGTCACCGCCGTTAACATGGTGAGCCCGCCCGGTCCGCCCGGTCCGCCCCGTCCGCCCCGCTCGCGCGCCGCCCGCCGCTCACCGCCCCCCCTCGTCCCTCGTCCGCAGGGCGGCGGCTCGGCGACCGCGCGCGTCACCGTGCACGTGCTGGACCGCAACGAGTTCCCTCCGCGGCTGACGGCCGCCTCGTACCGCGGCCGCGTGTCCGAGGCGGCGCCGCCCGGCTCGCCGGTCGCGTCGGGCGAGGAGGGCGCGCCGCTCGGCTCGCCCCTCGTGCTGGAGGCCGAGGACGCGGACTCGCCCGCCAACCGGCAGCGCACGTACGAGATCGTGGAGCCGGAGGCGGCGGCGCTGTTCCTCGTGGACGCGACCACGGGCGCGCTGCGCACCGCCGCCGCGCTGGACTACGAGCGCGCCGCCGAGCACCGCTTCACGGTGCGCGTGCTGGACGCGGGCTCGCCGCCGCTGCCGGCCGACTCCTCGGCGACGGTCGTGGTGGAGGTGGGGGACGTGAACGACTGCCCGCCGACGTTCGAGCGCGCCGCCTACTCGGCGACCGTGCTGCTGCCGACGGCGGCGGGCGTGGAGGCGGCGCGGCTGGCGGCGCGCGACCCCGACGGCGAGCCGCTCAAGTACGACGTGATCGAGGACGAGGCGGCGGGCGCGTTCGCGCTCACGCCGCGGGGCGCGCTGCTGGTGGCGCGCGAGGACGTGCGCGCGGGCGAGTACGCGCTGCGCGTGCGCGCGTCCGACGGCCGGTACGCGGCCACGGCGCGCGTGGCCGTGCGCGTGCGCGACGCCGCCCACGCCGGCCTCGCCTTCCCCAAGGCCGAGTACCGCGGCTCCGTCGTCGAGAACTCCACCAAGCCCGTCACCGTGGCCGTGCTCAGCGTGCTCGGCGCGGCGCTCAACGAACACGTGGAGTTTCGCATCCTGAACCCCACCGACGGATTTGAAGTAAGTTTCGTATATTTAGCTCGCAAGTGCGAGAGGATCGAAAGCGGAGGTCTCGAACGCGGTTCGTCTCGGTCTCGGTTGGAGTGTTCGGGAAGTCCGTTTCATCCGAGAGAGAGCATAATTCCGCGGCAGAATAATTCTGACTTGAAACCTAGATGTTTCTAAATCTTACCGAAATGTAGAAGCGCATTAGGATGAGATGCAACTTTATAGTTGGACGTGCGTGGAGATCATTACATTAACGGTACTCGACCGCCGTGCCGACTTCCACCTACGGCTGCATTTGTTTGCTTTCGAGGTTTACGAAAACGGCCGTTCGAGAGGATCTTTTGGTGATCCCGTCGATCGATCGTTTCTATCGAGAGCAATTGTAAGATTACCATTCAGGTCGAAATAAGGGATGAAAGAATGTATTTAGATATTTTATCAGTCCCGGTAACGTGTACTGTATACGACGTGTGGTGCGCGGGGCAGGTGGGGCGCACGTCGGGCGCCGTGCGCACGACGGGCCGGCCGCTGGACCGCGAGGCGCGCGCCGCCTACTCGCTGCTGGTGGAGGCGCGGTCGGGGGCGGGGGGCGCGGGCGGCGCGGGGGGCGCGGGCCGGGTGGCGCGCGCGCGGCTGCACGTGGCCGTCACCGACGTGAACGACAACTGCCCCGTGTTCGTGGGGCGGCCGTACGCGGCGGGCGTGGCGGCCGGCGCGGAGGCGGGCGCGCTGCTGCTGCGCGTGCGCGCCGTGGACGCCGACGCCGGCGACAACGGCGACGTGCGCTACGAGATGAAGCGCGGCCACGGCGAGCTGTTCCGCGTGGACCGGCGCACCGGCGAGCTGGTGCTGCGGCAGACGCTGGACGCGCACACCCGCCTGTACACGCTCGTGATCGCGGCCTTCGACGGCGGCGTGCCGGCGTGCGGCGCGCAGGCGGAGGTGGCCGTGCGCGTGTGGGCCGGCGGCGCGGCGCCCGCCTGGGAGCGCGCGCACTACGCGCTGGAGGCGCGCGAGGACACGCCGCCGGGCGCGCCGCTGGGCGCCCCGCTGCGCGCCCTGTCGCCGCTCAACCGGCAGCTCATATACACGCTGCTGGAGGACCCCGCCGACGGGCCCTCCCTCCTCGAGATCCACTTCGACACGGGTGAGTCCTCCCCTCCCCCGCAGTGCGGTGTCGGTCCGTGTTCGAGATGACGATAGCCATGAGAATAATATCTCGGCGTGATGTTTCCGTCACTTATGATATCGTTTGGTTTTGTCCCGCAGCCCCCGCAGGAGGCAATAACCCATGTGAGTATGAGAGGGTCGTGTGTCCGTGTACGCGCCTGTAATGTCCCCGACGCTCTGCGCAATCATTGATCCCTCCTGCCTCCACCTAGTGTTGTGTTCCACCGCCGGCCGCGCCCGCCCCTCGCAGCGCCGGCGTCCCGGCTCCCTAGCTCCTCCTATACATTCTATACGCATAAATCCTCTGTCCGCATATATTGACGTTACAAAAAAGTCCCTCGTAATAACACTAGATTTACACGTGAAAACTTATTTGAAACTAGCTGCGCCCCGCGGTGTTTCCCGCGGTTGGACTTCCCGCGGGAACCGTACATTTTTCCGGGATAAAAAGTAGCCTATGTGCTATTCGAAACTATAATCTATGTCTGTGCCAAATTTCATCCAAGTCCGTTCAGTCCGTTCAGTTAACAGACATCCATCCATACTCACAAACTTTCGCGTTTATACAATAATATTAGTAGGATTCCTGTTTGCGGAACCAACGAAGTCATATACTTCCATTTGACAATTCAAAAGATTGAAAATTCCATAAATTGATGGTAGTGGTCGTTCGGGCCCCGCACCCGCCCGGCCCCGGCGGCTGGGCCCCGGCGGCCGGGCCCCGCGGGGTGGAGTCACCGTTTCTCAGACCTGATACTTGTTATTTCGGTTGCCCCCACCGAGGCATTTTCCTCCGAGGGCTGGGCGGATAGCTTTATCTTTATCTGTCAAACTTTTCAAAGAATGGTTCATTTTTGTTCTTTTTTATTATATTTTCCGTCTAGCCCGGGAGAAATTATCCTGCAAAACTTCAGTTGTTACTTCAACGAAACGATGTATTTTTAAGCATAAATTAGTACCATATTTTTTTGTTATCCTTCCATATTGACGGCTCGCGCTCAGTACCAGTAGTACGTACGCCTGTGGTCGGCTCGCAACTGATACGAGTACAAGTCCATCTAAGTATTAAGTAAATGTGAACCGCGGGACGGTTGGTGCACCTTCGTTAAATAAATAAACACGTCACATTTTCCTATGGTACTGGTAGATCCGTTGACGTTTTAATTCCTATTTTAGATGCACAATTGTTATTTATTTGTATTGCTTATATTACGTCCATAGCACGTTTCATTCTATTGTAACGTAAAGTCTGGATATCTGCTTCTGTGTCCCGCACCATGACCATATTATAATGATACATATATATCCATACGCTGGTTCATTATAGAAACGAATCGAAAATGGCGGCTTGTACTTGCGTTGACACACAATTGACGATAGTACAATTGGCAAATACAATTTCGTGTACAATATTTTATTATTGTATTATAATTATTTTCAGAAACAAGACCAAGTCGTATTTATTTCCAATAGTACGACTAAAAACGGTCATTATGGTTGTCAGTACCGACAACTTTCATTGCTCCATTCATTAATATATAAATAAATATACTTACAAGAATTGCTCGTTTAAAGTAATAAAATTACTATGACAATAGTAATGTAATATTATCGAGGAATTCGAAAAGTAACCTCTGTGCGCGTGAAGACAGCCTGAAAGCAAATCGACTGTTTTTTCGTGCGAACGGTACGCGTGCGAGTGAGTGCACACGGCACGAGTGTACGAGTACGAGCGAGACCTAATAATTAGCGCCGCCATTTTAAATTCGTTTGTTTAATGAACCAAGTTACACCATAAGCACCTACCATACTATAAGTCATAGCACCATGAAATTAACTGAAATAAAGGCTAGGTCCACTAAAACCCATTGTAAAGATCTAACAATGAATTTTTGTGGCCCTAACCGAACACTAGCTTCGTCTGCTAGCTAGTAGCTGCCGTACTCTATGTGCCGAGTGCGCGACCCGGCCCGGAGTTACGTTCACTACAAGAGTAGGTACATACGTGTGTATACGCACATACGCACACACCCACATACGCACGTGGTCTTATTTGTTCGAAGATTCTGCCGCACACCGTCTCCCGTGCAATCAAATAATACATAATTATCTGATTCGATGAAAAAATCTATAATTGTTTTTTTTTAAGTGAAAACTTCTTTAGAGGCGTTGAGCACTTTTTCTGTAATGGGTATAAAATCTTAAACTCGCGTCAGGACACGTGACCTGATCGAAAAAGCGTAAGACCCAGTCAAATTTTCTCATTCGATTTTGAACTTAACCTTCAACATTTTATGGTTGATTTTTCGGAGAGATAAACTTTTTAATGTAAAATAATTGTAATAGTTTTAAAGTGTTAAATTTTTTATGTAATATAAATTGTCATGTTTGTGTACGATAGCGCAATAAATGAACCACATAAATGATAGTACTTTTATACTGATAAAGCAATTGGTGCAAAATTATTCCCTAACCATTCCAAAATATCAAACATGCTCAACGTTAATAATCAAGTTTTCACTTCTGCCGGCACTCCCGGAGTGCAACCCGTCTTTTTTTTATTTTTGTCAGATGGCATAGTTGAGTTAAGATGATAAAAATAAAGTCAAAGTGAAAATAATTTATTTTGATTGTATTCCTAAAATTTTATTTGTATATGTCACTTTTTTTTAAATACTAGAACATGCGTTCTTAATACTTAGTTTGGAATAACAAGTAAGAAACCCCTAACCCTGGTTAGTATTTTATTTTGCGGACACGATCCTGTTCTTATACAATACAACGTTGCTTATGTCTACGTTGTTATATTATATACGTTGTTGTTGTCAATGAATGTTGCAGGCGTGGTGGCGGCGCGCGCGGCGCTGGACGCGGACGCGGACGGGGGCGCGGGCGCGGGCGCGGGCGCGGGCGAGCTGCGCGGCGTGGTGCGCGCCACGGACGGCGTGACGGGCGCGTTCGCGGACGCCGCGCTCGTGGTGCGCGTGCTGGACGTCAACGACTGCGCGCCCGAGTTCCCGCGCGACGAGTACCGCGCCAACGTGTCCGAGGCCGCCGCGCCCCCCCACCTGGTGCTGGCGCTGTCCGCCGCCGACCGCGACCGAGGTGCGTGTGCGCCGCCCCTCCGCCCCTCCGCCCGCTCCGCGAGCGCAGCGGCCGAATCTAACCACTCGCGGTGTGCAGGAGCCAACGGTGAGGTGACGTACTCGCTGTCGACGCTGCGCGGCGAGGCGGTGCCGGAGTTCAGCATCGAGGCGCGGACGGGCGCGGTGCGCGTGGCGGCGCCGCTGGACGCCGAGGCGCGCGCCGCCTACCACCTGCGCGTCACCGCCACCGACGGCGGCCGCCCGCCGCTGCACTCCACCGCGCACCTCTTCATCACAGGTGAGCGAGCATTGCTACAGTCAAATCCTATATAATCAACTGACAGATGAATGGGACCAAAAAAGTCTCAAAATAAATTTTTTGAGAACTCCTATGGTTGCTATGGTAATCGATCTACGGTGATGTGTTAGTCGACTATGGGGTTCGGGGCGAGTGGCGGTCGGGTGGACTCATTGGTCGTGTCGTCCGACAGTGGAGGACGTGAACGACGTGGCGCCGCGCATGGAGCGCGGCGTGGTGGCGGGCACCGTGTCGTGCGAGGCCGCGCGCGGCACGGCGCTGGCGCGCGCGGCCGCCTGGGACGGGGACGCCGGCGACGCGCCGCGCCTGCGCTACCGGCTGGAGGGCGCGGCGGCCGCCACGCGCGCCTTCCGCCTGCACGCGCGCACGGGCGTGCTGTCGCTGGCGGGCGCGCCGCCCGAGCCGCCGCCGCGCGCGCTCAACGTGTCCGTGTCGGACGGCGCGCACGCCGCGTTCGCGCGCGTCAAGCTGGCGCCGGCGCCGTGCAACGCGGCGCCGCCCGCCTTCCCGCACCTGGTGCAGGAGGCGCGCGCCGCCGAGAACGCGCCGCCGCCGCTGCTGGTGAGCACGGTGCAGGCGCGCGACCCCGACGCCGGCGAGTACGGCGCCGTCTCCTACTCGATCCCGTCGGCGCTGCTGCGCGACACGTTCGCGGTGGACGCGCGCTCGGGCGCCGTGTGGACGCGCGTGCCGCTGGACCGCGAGGCGCGCGCCTCCTGGGAGGTGCCCGTGGTGGCGGCCGACGGCGGCGGGCTGCTGGCGCACACCACGGTGCGCGTGCGCGTCGACGACGACAACGACAACGCGCCCGAGTTCCCTTTGCGCGAGTACCGGTGCGCCGTCCGCGCCGACCGCGCGCCCGGCGCGCCCTTTCTCACGGTGGCGGCGCGCGACCGCGACGCGGGCGAGAACGCGCGCCTCGTGTACTCGCTGTACGCGGGCGAGGCGGCCGAGGCGGGCGAGGCGGGCGAGGCGGGCGAAGCGGACGGCCTCTTCCACGTCGACCCCGACACCGGCGCGCTCTCCTTCGCGCGAGACGCCTCGTCTTTCGGTACGTCTCCCTCGTACAAATGTATCCATATCTCTTTTTATGTTACTAACCTCAGTTCTCCGTCATTTATGCACCGATTTACAGATTCGTCCCATACTTGTTTTATCAAAATCAATTAAATAGTTTAGTTGGTTAATCAAAATAACTGCAAAAATGTGTTAACGCCTACGTCTTTCTGCGAGCAAAGCCTTCGGCAAGTCAAACTGTTACAATCTCAGAAGGAGATTTTTTTTTAATCTATTGTCACTTGCAACCTCAACTTCGTTAGTGAAACCGCAACCTATTTCCATATAGCTATAATATATGATCGTAATCAATTAAAAAAAAATATAATATCAACAAAGCACTTTAAGTCAACCGTATGTCGTATAACATCTAAAAGCTCTTTATTATTGTTTTTAAGCGACGTCCAACTCTGTATTTGTAATGTGAGCGTGTATATCGGCGTGTGCAGCGTCGCGCAGCGTAGCGGTGTGGGTGCGCGCGCGGGACGGCGGCGGGCGCGCGGCCGAGGCGCCGGTCACGGTGCGCGTGCTGGCGGGCGGGGAGAGCGCGCCCGCCGCGCGCGCGCCGCCGCCCGACGTGTTCCTGCGGGAGGACGCGGCGCCCGGCGCGCTGCTGGCCGAGCTGGCGCCGCCGCCACCGGCCGCCGCGCCGCGCCTGCGGCTCGCCGCCGCGCGCCACCCGGCCGGCCTGTTCGCGCTCGACGCCGAGCACCGCCTCGTGCTGGCCGCCCGGCTCGACCGCGAAGCCGCCGCCGAACACGTCATAGGTGAGATCCCCGGTCCGGCCGCTCCTCGACGGCTCTCGACGGACGGTGCGGCGACTGACACGTTCGGTGGTGTGCCGCAGGAGTGATCGCCGAGAGCGGCGGCGGCGACGGCGGCCCCGCGATCGCCGCGACCATGGTGACGCGGCTGCACGTGCTGGACGTGAACGAGCACGCGCCGCTCTTCCACTCGCAGCCGTACGTGGTGCACCTCGCGGAGAACGCGCCGCCCCACTCCTCCGTGCTGCGCCGTGAGTACCCGCCCGGCCCGGACCGGCCCGACCGCCGCGCGGCGCCGCCCGCTCGCTCACGCGCCGCCTTCCTGTCCGCAGTGATGGCCGACGACGCGGACGCCGGCTCCAACGGCGAGGTGCGCTTCTCGCTCGCGCCGCCGGGCGACGGGGAGGACGCGGGCGAGGCGGGGGACGGGGGCGCCGCTTTCGCCGTGGACCCGTTCACCGGGTGGGTGACGACGCTCACGGAGCTGGACCGCGAGGCGCGGCCGGAGCACCGCCTGGCGGTGCTGGCGGCCGACGGCGGGTCGCCGAGCCGCGTGTCCCGAGGCACGGTGGTGGTGCGCCTCGTGGACTACAACGACTGCCCGCCGGAGTTCGAGCGCGCCGAGTACGCGGCCGGCGTGCGCGAGGACGCGCCGCCCGGCACGGTGGCGGCGCGGCTGACACTGCGCGACGCGGACGCCACCGCCGCGCCACTCTCCTTCTTCGTGGCGGACGGCGACGCGCGCGCGCGCTTCCAGGTGCGCGCCTCGGGCGAGCTGTTCGTGGCGCGCGAGCTCGACCGCGAGACGGAGGCCGAGTACCGGCTGAGCGTGGCCGCCACCGACGGCAAGTTCACCGCCTACACGAGCGTGCGCGTCACCGTGCTCGACGTGAACGGTGAGTGCGGCGGGGAGCGGGGAGCGGGGAGCGGGGCGGGGCCGGCGCGAGCGGGACGAGGCAGTGAGCGCCGCGGTTCTCGTTGCAGATAACCCGCCGTACTGCGTGCGGCACCGGTACGCGGTGCGGCTGGCGGAGGACGCGGCGGCGGGCGCGCCCGTGGCGGCGCTGCGCACGGGCGACGCGGACTCGGCGGAGCACGCGGCGCTGCGGTACTTCCTGTCGGGCGAGCACGCGGAGCACTTCGCGATGGACCGCGCGTCGGGCGCGGTGGCGGTGGCGGCGCCGGCGCGGCTGGACCGCGAGGCCGTGCCGCGCTACCGGCTGCGCATGCACGCGCAGGACCGCGCGCGCGCCGACTGGGAGTGCTCCTCCGAGCTGCTGGTGGAGCTGGCCGACGTGAACGACAACGCGCCGCGCTTCTCCGCGCCGCTCTACAGCGTCACGCTGCCCGAAGACGCCGAGCTCGGCACGCTGGTCGCCAAGGTTCGCTTCCATCTCACATGTTTCCATCAGTCTAAATAACCATCATTTTTTATTTCATATAAAACTTTTTTTTGTCGATTCGTGTTTAACAATCTACGCACAAAATTCCTACTTTGTCCCTTAAAATTTTAAAATATCTTTAATGTACAGAATCGGATCTGTTACAGTTTTATTATAAGCACTAGCTGTGCCCCGCGACTTCGTGCGCGTGGAAAACATTTATTGGCGCAGAACCCTAATTGTTTTTTCTTTTTATGAAATAAAAATTTTTACCACGTCTGTCTGTATCTTGGCCGCGCATCACGCCGAAACTACAGAATGAATTCAAATGAAACTTGGCATGATTTTGAGGTCATACTCCGAGGTAGGACGTAGGATACTTTTTATCCTGAATTTCAGCACGGTTCCCTTGGGAGAGGGGATGAAAGTAAAATGTGTTCTTCGTTGTGATTCATTAACGCGTTGTCCGATTTCATTCATTCATTCTTTTTTGTTAGAAAGGAAGTTTTTTTTGTTTATTTATGTCGGGGGCTTCTCTTTGGCACGTTTCAATGAGAATAACTACCTTAAGTTTTTTTTTTGTCAAATTACTTTACTGTAATCTGATAATATTACGATCTAGCCTTATGATATTAAAGCTTTTTTTTTTTATTGGTTCACTAAACTGGTTAATACATTTATATTAAAGCTATTATATACGTATATCACCAGTTATTAAGTGTATTTAAATCGATCTGAAGTTGTGCTACATCGGCTTGTGTTTTGATAACCCTATAAAGCTTCTGATCATCGGCGAACATCTGATACCCGGATTTTATATTGGTACACAAGTCGTTGACGAACACTAAGAAAAAGAGTGGCCCAAGATGTGAGCCCTGAGGTACACCCGATGGTACATGTTTAGCAGCAGATTTAAAGCCGCGAATAACAACGAGTCGCGAGCGGTTACGGAGGTATGATTCACACCATCGAAGTAGGGAACCACAGATTCCAGCATGGCAGAGCTTTTGGACAAGAATTTTATGATTGACTACGTCAAACGCTTTCGAAAAATCTGTATAAATGGCATAGACTTCGTTGTTTTTTTCAAGAGCTTCCGTTATAACATTAACGTAAGACAAAAGGTTTGACGTAGTCGATCTACCGGGCAGTAAGATAATGAGGAATTTAAATCTAACTTAATTTGCTATCTATAATATTTCCGAGAATGTGTCCATTGGCACTTTTCTGACGGTCTCTAGTTAAGGAGAGGTTACACTTTGTTCATGTGTTCTTTGTTAGTTTGTAAATTGTACAACTATCACTCTCACTGCACTTGTCACTACACTAGCTCAAAAGGCTTAGTTCTTTTGAGTCTTCTTTTTATGTCCGTGTGAATGATTTTTATATAGTATTATTTTATTTTGTACTGACAGATCAGATTTTCTTCCGATTAGCCAGTACATTTTCTTATAACGTAATTCTAGCTCATTTTTTTTCTTCTTGACGTGTGCTTTCCAGCGGAGCTTTCTGCGTCAAGCGTCATGCCCAAATACTTCGCCGTATTTGCATACGGTATGGCCTTATTGTTAATGAATACTGGGCCGTGCTGTTCTTTTTTATTTGTAAAATTAATATGAACAGACTTGGACTCATTGAGCTTGATTTTCCAACGTTTGGTCCAATCGTGAATTTTGTTAACATCTTCTTGGACATTTTCTGTTGCTTCTGCACGAGTATTTCCTACGGCCATTATAGCAGTATCATCTGCGAAGGTCGCAATAGTGTTATTTTCTAATTCTGGGATATCACTTGTATACAGAAGATAGAGGACCGGACTCAAGCCGCTTCCTTGTGGTACCCCAGCCTTTATTTCTTTAATTTTAGAGTAGGCATCTTCTTGTCTGATTCTGAAGACCCTGTTTGAAATATATGACTCTAGAATATCATACTCATACTCATTTATTTTCACCGTAGGATCATTAGTGAACACTTGGTTATGTCAAATTTAAAATTACATTACAATGTTACAATAATTATGGTACTATCTTATAAACTAAATTAAAATAGACAAGCATAGTAGCGTCATAGAAATACAGAAAATAATTGAAATAAAATGATACATTAAAAATAAAATATATAATAATTAAACAATGGCTGCTGTATAGTGGTATTGTCAAGAAATAAATAATACATTAAAATATAATACATAAAGTATGATAAGGCATGTCAAATAACTTTAGATGTCAATTACACCTATAGATTAAATATAATCGTTATTATATAATTTAGCTGGCATTGTCAATTACTTTATACTGGCATTGTCAATTACAGTGTATACAAGTAAACCAAACAAATGTTAGAAAGTAAATAGAAATAAAAATATAATCAAATAGGAAATTTATAAAAGTTAAATATTATTACTATTCATTAATTTATCAGCTGTATAGGGGCATTGTCAGATTATTAATACAAATAAAACAATAACAAAACAAGTGAAAATATGAAAATAAAATAAAATGTTACCTATGAAATATGTTTTTCTTCCAGAGCTTCAGTGAGTGTATATAATAACTTTTACGAATAAGGATTTCTTTAACTGTTCTCTTCAATGAGTCATAACACATATCTTTAACTTCATTGTCGAGTTTATTGTAAAGTTTAATACCATTGCAAATGTAACTTTTTGACAATTTACTGGTTCGGCAAGGCCTTCATGCCACACTATCGAAAGCTTGCGCTACATCTAGGAAGATTGTAGAGCAAACTTTTCCGTCTTCGAGAGTTTTTTCAATAATGTTGGTTGTTCGGTGGACGTGATCTATTGTTGAGTGCTTTTCTCTGAATCCAAACTGATAATCTGGTATAATTTTCTTGTTTTCCAGGATAGGTTTTAGCCTTTTTAACAGAAGTTTTTCAAAGACCTTGGACATATAGGAAACAGGGAAATCGGCCTGTATGATGTTGTGTCACATGGTGGTTTTCCTGATTTGGGAATCATTATGACTTCGGCTACTTTACTTAAATCTGGCACATATTCTTAGCGCCGCGTTGATGACATTCGTCAATTTAACTAAGGCTTTTTTTGGAAGATTATGAAACGCTTCACCGGATATGAGGTCAAATCCAGGTGATTTGTTTGGCTTTATGTTACTCTTCATTTACCTTAAAACTTTTCTGGGTGAAACAAGTTTTAAGCCTAATTCTTCATCTAAAGATTCCACATTTGAATGTTCCAAATTAATTGTGGCTTTATTAGGTGCAAATATGTTTTCTAAGTGTTCTGCAAACATTTTTTTGCTCATTACTAACAGCCCAAGTTCCAAAATCATCTTTTATAGGGGGAATTTGAGTATCTGGTCGTTTCATGTTCTTTGTAGCCTTCCAAAGTGAGTAGTCTGTACTGCGATCATTTGTAAGCTTTTGAAGATAAGAGGTTGTTGAGGCATCGGTGAACGTTTGAATTTGCCTTTTTAACTTTTAGGTAATGTTGTTTTCTCTTGGCAGATATGAGTTTTAAGATTCTTTTATTATGTGTATTGTTCCAGGCAGCTCGCTGAATAAGCGTTATAAAATTTTCTACGTCTAAATTCAGCCGCTCTGGTGTTTTTAACGGAACATTAAGGTTTACATTTGCATCAAATTCAATTTTAAAACTCTCCCAGTCGGTGTATTTATTAACAAGAGTCGGAGAGGTTTCTTTATGTGATACTTTTTCAGTTATCACTAAATATGTGGCAGAGTGGTCCGAGTTCATGTCGTAGCTCTGTTCTATTCTAATTTAGTTTGATGAGAAGTTTTTGTAGATAAAGAATTCTATTAAGTCTGGAATTTTCTGTGGATCGGTTGGCCAGTATGCAGGAGATCTTGTTGATGCAACATTACATGCCATTTCTTTCATGGCATTCAAGAGTTCTTTTCCTTTTGTGTTCGTTAGACGAGATCCCCAATACGTATTTTTGGCATTGAAGTCGCCGCCTAGTATGAATCTGTGACCTAAAGATTTGATAAGCCTCACGTACTTTTCTTTTCGTATAGTATCCCGTGGTGGGCAGTAGATGGCTGCCACGGTCAGAGGATACTGCTCAGTTTGGATACAAATGGCTAATAATTGAATATCTGGTTCTTCACACTTATTTTCTTCATGATGTTTGAGGTTTTCTTTTATAATTACTGCACTGCCACCTATTGCTTTATAGTCGGGGTGTAGTGCTCGTAGCCTTTTAGTTTAATGTATGATTGTTTCGGAAAATGCGTTTCTGATATAAGACACAGATCAATATTTTTTAAATCCAAGACGACCTGTAACTCTTTCTCGTGTTTTTGTAGTCCACTGCAGTCCATGACATAATTATCATAGAATAAATAATTTTTTTAACCTTTAGGAAAGCAATTTTGGTGCTATTTTCAATTTTTCTTAAACGATCGTCAAATGACATCATTTTTCCTATATCTTCCTGGTTGCTAAAGGTTAACATAAACATATTGAGCGGTTCTTTAGTTTTCCAGCTCAACTTGTTGACTGCTTCTTCAATCTGGAATCCCTTAGTTGGTAGGTCTTCGACTATTCTCTCGGGTATACAACTCGATGGCAATTTCTTCACCATCACTCGTATCGGCCTATCTTGTTTATTTCTTCACCATCACTCGTATCGGCCTATCTTGTTTATTTCTTCACCATCACTCGTATCGGCCTATCTTGTTTATTTCTTCACCATCACTCGTATCGGCCTATCTTGTTTATTTCTTCACCATCACTCGTATCGGCCTATCTTGTTTATTTCTTCACCATCACTCGTATCGGCCTATCTTGTTTATTTCTTCACCATCACTCGTATCGGCCTATCTTGTTTATTTTCATGCGAGTGCCAGAGGCAGTTGTTATCTTTTAATATTTTAGTCAAGCCTCGATAAGATTCCTCCGTCCGTCTGATATTTGTAAAGAAAATCATAATTTTTTTTGTAATTTTTTACTCCGTCTACTATTACAGGCGGTGGTTGGGGAACTATCTTGATTTTTTCTTGAATTGGTTGGTTCTTAATTCCTTCCGGTGAGAGAGTGGGACTAACTTAAATAAATACTAATACACAGGTCTGAGGAACAGTAACAAAGACGGTATTAGAGACAGTAATTCAGGAGTCGAGTGTTCCCGGCAGGTGCACGCGACCGACCCGGACCTCGGCGAGAACCGCACCGTGCGGTACTCGTGGGCGGAGGGCGGGGAGGGGGGCGCCTTCTCCCTGGCCGCGGACACCGGCATCGTCACTCTGCGCGCGGCGCTGGACCGCGAGACGGAGAGCGAGCACCGCGCGGTGGTGTGCGCCGCGGACGCGGGCCGCCCGCCGCGCTCCGCCACCGCCACGCTGCGGCTCACCGTCGCCGACGTGAACGACAACCCGCCCGAGTTCGAGTTCCGCGCTTACCGAGCCGCCGTCTCCGAGCTGGCGGCCGTCGGCGCGGAGGTGGTGCGAGTGCGCGCCGCCAGCCGCGACGCCGGCCTCAACGCGGCCGTCGCGTACGCGCTCGTCGGCGGCGAGGGCCGCGCCGACTTCGCGCTCGAGCCGGCCTCGGGCGCGCTGCGCGTGGCGCGCCCGCTGGACCGCGAGCGGCGCGCGCACTACCTGCTCACGGTGCAGGCGGTGGACGGGGGCGAGCCGCCGCTCAGCGACCTCGCCTCGCTCAACCTCACCGTGCTGGACGCCAACGACAACGCGCCCGTGTTCACGCGCGCGGAGTACGGCGCGCGCGTGCGCGAGGACGCGCCGGTGGGCGCGCGCGTGGCGCTGCTGCTGGCGGAGGACGCGGACGCGGGCGCCAACGGCCGCGTCGCGTACGCGATCGTGGGCGGCGACCCGGACGGCCGCTTCGCCGTGGACGCGGAGACGGGCGAGGTGCGCGTGGCGGCGCCGCTGGACCGCGAGCGCTGCGCCGCGCACGCGCTGCGCGTGGAGGCGCGCGACGGCGGGCTGCCCGCGCTGGCGGCCGCCGCCGCGCTGCTGGTGGAGGTGCTGGACGCCAACGACAACGCGCCCGCCTTCGAGCGCGCCGAGTACGAGGCCGTGGTGCGCGAGGACCGCCCGCTCGGACACACCGTCCTCAAGTTCATCGTGACCGACGCCGACGCCGCGCCCAACGCCGCGCCCTTCACCTTCGACTTCCAGGTAATTGGAGGCTGATACACAAAACTTAAAGTTTTCGTATCGGTGAGAGTTCTGTATATTAATCTATTTTTTTTAGACAAGACAAATTATTGTATGCTTTAACAATAAGTTTACAATAATTTTAAATGTCGTAATCATTAAATTGAATAGGTAAAATGTCAACTATAGCTGCTATATAATATTGTTATATTATACAATATAATATAATATTGCTGTATAATATTGTCAAATAATAATAATTAAGTCCACATCACACATATATATATATCATTATACAATATATATATATAAAAGAAAGTCGTGTTTGTTACAACACTTATAACAGAATAACAGAATAGCAGAATAACTATTAAAAACATTGGAAAATTTACGAAAAAATAAAATCAATTTATCCCCGTATTCTCCACGGGAACGGGAACTATGCGGGTGAAACCGCGGGGCGCAGCTAGTCTACATCTACACTAATATTATAAAGAGGAAAGATTTGTACCTATGTTTGTATGTTTGTAATGAATAGGCTAAAAAGTACTGGGCCGATTTAAAAAATTCTTTCACCAGTAGAATGCTACATTCTTCCAATTTGACATAGGCTACATTTCATTTTGAAAAAAATTAGCGATCCTTGGTAAAATTTGAACAATGTAACCGAAGGTGTAGAAAAATGAGTCTTAAAATGTCTTTCGTCGAATGCGCTGCCGAAACTATTAGCGATAGAACAAAATAATGTACAACAATATTGAAGAACATCATAATGTCTACAAAATACTCCGCGGTAGCATATGTCCAACTATTGTAGTTATGTCACTACCCCGTGCGAAGCCGGGACGGGCTGCTAGTATATAATATTATAAAATAATGATGTCATGTCATAGTGGTCCAATAAAAGTAGAATTGTGTACAATGTCAGAGATTATCTAGCAAATAAATAACATGTCAAATTAATACAAAAGTAATATAAAATTATAAAAAAATACATTTGTATTTTAAATTAAGTTATTATATTAGGAGTACAAATAAGTTTCCGTTTTTTAACACAAATTAAATATTTATTGTAGAAGAACGGTAATATAAATTTATTCAAAATATTGCCCATCACTTGCAACCACTTTTTCCCATCTCTCAGGCAGCATTCGAATCCCACGTCTGAAGAACTCCTTGTCTTTTGAGGTTATCCACGAATCAACCCAATTTTTGGTATCCTCATAAGATGTGAACCGCTGCGCCGTCAGAGCATGTGCTACGGACCGGAACAGGTGATAATCGGACGGTGCAATGTCTGGTGAATACGGCGGGTGGGGTAACACTTCCCAATCAAGTGTTTCCAAGTACTTTTTCACGGGAGCCGCAACATGTGGACGAGCATTGTCATGCAGAAGAATAATTTTTTCGTGTCTAGAATAGTATTGAGGGCGTTTTTCCTTCAGAGCTCGGCTCAATCTCATCAATTGTGTTCGATAGAGGGCTCCAGTAATTGTTTCGCTCGGATTAAGCAACTCATAATACACTACACCTAGCTGATCCCACCAAATACACAGCATAAGTTTTTTTCCGTGAATATTCGGTTTTGCTGTTGATGTTGACGCGTGGCCAGGTAATCCCCATGATTTTCTTCTTTTTGGATTGTCATAATGTATCCACTTCTCATCACCAGTTATGATACGATGTAAAAAACCCTTTTTTTATGTCTAGCTAGCAGCATTTCACTTAAGCATAATCGGCGTTCAATATCTCTCGGCTTTAATTCGTACGGAACCCAATTTCCTTGTTTATGAATCATTCCTAATGATTTTAAACGATGTGAGACTGCTTGCTGAGTGACTTCTAATGTTAGAGCAAGTTCTTTTTGTGTTTGAGATGAATCTTCCTCCAATAATTCCTCCAATTCTGCATCCTCGTAAATTTTTGGCCTTCCACTGCGATCTTTGTCTTCTACGTCGAAATCACCATTTTTAAACTTTTGAAACCACTCTCGACACGTTCTCTCACTCAAAGCAACCTCACCATATGCTTCTACGAGCAATCGATGCGCCTCAGCAGCAGATTTCTTTAAATTAAAGAAGTAAACTAATATTTCCCGCAAATGACGCTTACTTGGCTCAAATTTTGACATTTTCAACTTATAAAAATTATAATTTACCAATATAAAATCAATGATATTAATAGGTTATGTTGTTCTTGAATGTCCAAACTATTTTTTAAGCCGGTTATCATCTGCGAAAGCTAACCGAAACTCCGTGCCGCGCCATCTACAATAAAACGGCGGAATCTTATTTGTACTCCTAATAGCTGCTTTAAAGAGGCATTGCCATCTTAACAAAACACAATAAAAAAAAGTTACAATAAAAAACTTACCTATGCAATGGTGCCATCATTATAACTTCTTGTAAACTGTACTAATTTATTTGTATTCTGCAATATGCTGCCAAATTTTCCGTAATTCTTTATCAAGTTTATTAAATAGTTTCACCCATTACATTACATAGGCAGCTTTTTGATAATTTAGATAACCTACAAGTTGGGTGACCTAATATCAATTAGATTTCAAAATTTCAGGTGAAATCAAATATAACTGTCGCAATTTTCAGTCGGGCAACGAGATGGGCGCGTTCCGGCTGGAGGAGGACGGGTACCTGCGCTCGGCGACGCGGTTCAACCACCGCATCAAGGCGCGCTACGAGCTGCGCGTGCGCGTGTACGACAACGGCGCCCCGCCGCTGTACGCGGACGCCGTGGTGCGCGTGCGCGTGGCCGAGCAGTCGCACTACCCGCCCGTGGCCGCCGCGCTCGACGTGCTCGTCAACTCGTACCTGGACGAGTTCCCGGGCGGGCCGCTGGGCCGCGTGCACGCCTCCGACCGCGACAAGGACGACGCGCTGACGTACGCGCTCGCCCCCGCCCCCGGCCCCGCCCCGCTGTTCGACATCTCGCCGGAGACGGGCGAGCTGCGCGCCGCGCCCGCGCTCGATGCGGGCGAGTACCGGCTCGACGTGACCGTCTCCGACGGCCGGTTCGAGGCGACCGCTCCGGTGCGCGTGCGCGTGGCGCTCGTGTCCGACGAGGAGCTGGCGCGGGCCGCCGTGGTGCGCTTCCGGGCCGTGTCCGACGCGGAGTTCGTGCTGCGCCACCGGCGCGGCTTCCTGCGCGCCGTCGCCGAGGCCACGGACCGGGAGCCCGGCGACGTGCACCTGCTGAGCGTGCAGCCGAGCGGCGCCGGCGGCCGCCTGTTGGACGTGGCCTTCGCGGTGCGCGGCGTCGGCGCGGACGCGCTGCGCCGCCGCCTGCACGCGCACGTGGAGCGCCTCGAGGAGCGCGCGCAGCTCGTGGTGGAGGAGCTGGTGCGCGCCGCGTGCTCGCCCGCCTGCGAGCGCGCCGCGTGCCGCGAGCACCTGGCGCTGGTGCCGCCGCCGCGGCTCGTCGCCACCGAGCTGGCCTCGTTCGTGGCGCCGGCGCACGAGCTGCGCGCCGAGTGCGCGGCGGGCGGCGGGGAGGGGGCGGGCGCCGGGGAGGAGGTGGTGCGGCTCGAGGGCGACGGGTACCTGGAGTACCGGGTGGAGCGCGCGGAGGGCGAGCGGGCGGGCGCGCGGCCGCTCGCGGACGAGCTGGTGGTGTCGCTGCGGTTCCGCACGCGGAGCGCGCGCGGCACGCTGCTGGCGGTGGCGGGGCGCGTGGATTACGCGGTGCTGGAGCTGGCGGCCGGTCGGCTGCAGTTCCGGATGGAGCTGGGCGCGGGCGAGGTGTCGCTGCGCGCGGCGGCGCCGGCGGCGGACGGGCGCTGGCACGAGGCGCGCGTGGAGCGGCGCGGCGCGGGCGTCCGGCTCTCGCTGGACCGGCGCGGCTCGCACGCACGCGCGCCGCCGCCCGCCGCCGTGCTGGACGCGCGCGCGCCCTACCGCCTGCTGGTCGGCGCAGACCTCGTGCGCCACCAGCACGCGCTGGCGCCCGAACAGGTTACTATTTCAATTCACGTTTCACACACATAATTCTATGTTTTCGCGCGAAAACTGTCTGCCATCCCGCTGACGGTCGGCTCTCGGACTAGACAGAGCCAACTGTATGCGGGACGGCGGGGTGGCGGGGCGGCGTGTCGCCGACCAAAAGAAACCGGTGACGTTACGTGCGAACGTGTTCAGGTGACGAACGGATTCGACGGGTGCATATCGGAGCTGCGGCTAGCGGGCGAGGCGCTGCCGCTGCAGGCGGGCGGCGGGCCCGTGCGGCTGGAGCGACGCGTGCGAGCGCGCGCCGCGGCCGCCTGCCCGCCGCTGCCGCCGCCCGGCGCGTGCGCCGCGCACCCCTGCCTGCACGGCGGCACGTGCCGCGTGCGCCCCGACACGCCCGACGGCTTCGAGTGCGCCTGCCACGCGCGCTACTCGGGCGCGCGCTGCGAGCTGGACGGCGATCCGTGCGCGTCGGCGCCCTGCCTGCACGGCGGCGCGTGCGCGGCGGACGGCGCCGGCGGGTTCGCGTGCGCGTGCGCGGCGCCGCTGGAGGGCGCCCGCTGCGAGCGCGGCCGCTGGTGCGCGGCGGGCGCGTGCCTGCACGGCGGCGCGTGCGAGGAGGGCGAGGGCGGCGCGTCGTGCCGCTGCCGCGGGTACTACGGGCCGCGCTGCGAGCTGGACGTGGACGAGTGCGCCGGCGAGCCGTGCCTCAACGGCGCGACCTGCCTCAACGAGCCGGGCTCCTTCCGCTGCCTGTGCCCGCCCGACAAGACCGGCATGAACTGCGGCAACCCGCTGTACTCGGACGCGGTGACGGCCGGCGGCGGCGCGTCCGGCGCGCGCGCGCTGCGCGAGCTCTGGCGCTGGGCGCTGGCGGCGCGCTGGCCCCTGGCGGCGCTGGCGGCGGCGCTGACGCTGCTGGCGCTGCTGGCGGCGCTGCCGCTGTGGCTGCGCCGCCGCCGCGCGCCGCCGCCGCCGCCGTTCGACTCGAAGCCGCCGCCGCGCCCCTCGAAGCTGTCCAACCTGGAGGCGGTGCGCCGCGAGCGGCCCGCGTCCTGCGCGGAGCGGGGCCGGCCGCCGCCGCCGCCGCTGCTCAACAACGTGGACACGCTGCGCAGCTACGGCTCGGCCGGCGACGAGCTGGAGGGCATCCCGCCCGACTACCGCCGCAACCTGAACATCGAGCCCGCCGACCGCAAGCCCTGGTCCGAGCAGATGCACCTGCACACCTTCGTCGACAACAAGATATACAACGGTGAGCGGCGCGCCTCGGTACTCACTACTAGTACCTACATTCATGTATAATTACTTATTATAGACATCTATAGTGAGTTGTATACACACGAAGCACGAGGTTACCTCTCTGTCTGCAGACTTGAAAGGAACGCGAGCAGTGCGCAGAGACTGCGGGCGGTCGCCGGCGGCCTCGCGGCGCGCGCCGCCGGCGGGGCCGGGCGCGGGGGTGGGGGAGCTGGTCGGCGGATACCACTGGGACTGCTCG
Source organism: Aplocera efformata (assembly GCA_921293045.1). Lineage (NCBI taxonomy): Eukaryota > Metazoa > Arthropoda > Insecta > Lepidoptera > Geometridae > Aplocera > Aplocera efformata. The sequence goes on from OV121041.1 coordinate 14,593,653, forward strand.
GACTGGTGCGGCGGCGGCGGCGCGCTGCCCGGCATCAGCGAGGTGGCGGGTTCCGAGCGGCCGGACTCCTCGTCCGGCGCGTCCCCCCCGCCCGCGGCGGCCGCCTCCCCGCGCCGCGCGCGCGCCCCCCGCGCCGCCCGCGCGCCGCGCGCCCCCCGCGCGCCCGCGCCCGACACGGACTCGGCGCCGGACGACCTCGACCCGGAGCTGCTGTTCGACGGCGACTCGTCGCGCCGCACCGACCCGGACGGTGAGTGCCCCGCCGCCCGCGCCCCGCGCCCCCCGCGCCCGCGCCCCTCACCGCCGCCTCTGATTGCAGCCTCCTCGTACCTGCTGCCCGGCGAGGGGGAGGAGGGGGAGGAGTGCTCGGAGGGCGAGGCCCGGCGCCCGCGCCTGCGCGACCCGGACGCCGCCAGCCTCATCACCATGCTCGGTGAGTGCACCTGTGCTAGAGTGAAAACCATAAAAAAATTTGCAACATCGCATTTACTACTATAATTTTTACCTTCTACATTGAAGTGAATATTTTCATCACGGGATTTAGCTCAATCAGCTTTAACCTGACCCCCACTCTGAACTGACACGTTTTTATTTAGTAATTTTCTTTCTGTTCATTGTTCACGACGTCTCCTCGTGACCCGGAAGCGACGATCGATAATGTCGTGCGCGCGTGTTGCAGAGGAGCGCACGTCGCTGCTGGGCGGCGAGCGGGACGCGGACGGCGCCGGCGGCGGCGCGGGGGGGGGCGGCGCGGGGGCGGGGCGCGCGCGCTCCTGCAGCTCGCTGTCGGCGCGCCTGTGCGAGATCGAGGACTCGGACGCGGACACGGACGCGGAGGGGGAAGGGGAGGGGGCGCCCCCCGCGCGGCACACGGAAGTGTGACGGCGGCCCCCCGCGCGCGTCGCCGCCGCCCCCGCGCGCGCCCCCGCCGCCCCCGCGCGCGGCCTGTAGCCGCCCGCCCCCGCCGGGCGGACGGACGGACAGTGGCCGGCGACCGGCGCTGTACTTTATTCGAATGGTGCTCCGATTATAGTTTCATATCATACTTTGAACTGTGCATTTATATCGATAAGTCCTTCTAGGTTAGCAAATTGAATTAGAATATATTTTTATATGTAAAAATTAGTAGGTATCTCGTGCGAGCGCGCCGCGCCCGCCCGCCCCGCACGCCCGCCCCGCACGCCCGCCCGCCCCGCACCGCCCCGCCCCGCGTCTAAATACTTTATTTATATATAGTATATCAAGTAGTACCAGTTAAGACGCTACCAGCGCAACGTTATTATATAACGATTCAAACCAAACAAACACTTCAGCTGCGACACGGTGCGGCGGTGCGGCGGCGCGGCGGTGCGGCGGCGGCCTCTCCCGGAGACATGATACTTTCTATTTATGTAATATTTTATATTTGTTTAACTTATTTTAATAAATATGTACCTGCACGAGCACGCGTGCTTGAATACTAAGTTTATCAACATAAGAATTAGAAACTAAAGAACTATCTGTTTGTCAATTTATGATTGTTTTTTATTTGAAGCAATGTGTATCGTTAATAACGAAGCTCTCTGCCTTCGAGCGTGTTGTACGTGTCACGTGTAACGTGTCACGTGTGTGGCTGTGTGCGGCGAGCGCTTTGTAGGGAACCATTGTTGTTATAGCCCGGACCCGCTATACCCACTACACCCGCTATACCCGCTATACCCGCTGCAAGTATAAATGTAACCAGTGGATTATATAATGTACCTGTTCACGCAACGATGTCGGACGGTGATCGATGGCAGTGTCGAGTCGTGTGGATGTCTGCATGTATGCGAGGGTGCGAGGGTGCGAGGGTGCGAGGGTGCCCGCGTGGGTCACACCTACTTTATTATTATTACTTATGTCATTATTGTAATTGTATACAATGCGAAACATTCTAAATTTGTGTCATGTTGCGGGCGTGCTGCGGACGTGCTGCGGACGTGCTGCGGGCGCGGCGCGGCGAGCGGCCGCGTGTCCCGCGCGGTAAATCCGTTTCATTTATTATTGAACGCAGCACCGCTCGCTCTCGCCGCACTTGCACTCGGTGCGGTGCGGCGCGGTGCGGTGCGGTGATCGCAGACTGTGAATTTTTATGTAATAACATATTTATTAAAAAAAAACGTGTACCTGTTGATACCGTGAAAACAAATAAACATGGTTAAACTTTCACCTATTTTTATTTTGTAAACCTCTCCTTCCAATAAATGTACCGAATCGCCGACGACGTGTCGTCCCCGCCCCCGCGCGCCCCGCGGGCGTGCGTGTCGCTGCTCCTGCTCGGCGGCAGAATGTCTCCGTGCCGGCAGTACTCTCCGTTAGCTCACTTATAATCTTATTATGTAAGCCACAGACGTTTGCTGTGGCGGAAACAGACCTCTGGTTTTATAACCAGCAGCGGGAGAATGAGAAGGCTTTCTTAAACTAATTCGCCTTTTGTTAATTTCCATCTGAATATTCCAAAGCAAGAGTCGAGTATATAATAACATTTATTTATAAGTAGTTGTTCCACTGACTGACTTACTACCTCGGCCACGAATCTTACATTTAACGTTTTACAGCTTCAACCTTATATGTTCCTCACAAAAATAGTTTAAGCCTCGACAACAAAACATCATAATCTTATAATTGAGCATGCGAATTATTACTACTGCTGCTGATACTGCTGTTTCTAGTAATTTTAATATTTGTTTAAGCGTATTATGGCTGATAAATTAGTTGAAATTTATGAAAAGTTGTTTGAAATAAGAAAATTCTTGTTAAAAAGGTCAAAGTAGGCATAAGTGTTCAGTAACGCCAGATAAGTTACAAGAGGCCAAAAAATTGTTAAATACTAGTGAGACATTATTTTACACTTTAAGTTATAGTAAGAAAGAATCGGAAAATAAGTTAGTTACTGAGACCTATGATAAAATTTGTTCTTTATTTTCTATAATATCTGTTTTGGGTGTTCCTAGGTTAGAAATAAAATTGAGTACAATGGATTTCGAAATGAAAACGGCTTGTGGGTTAATACCTATTTTAGATGATAAGGAAGATACTACGAAACGATTGACTGATGTTGTGGAAATGTATGCAGGTATGCTTAATAGTGCGGGACAACAGTTATTAATTACATTTGTACTTAAAGGGAGGTTATCAGAAAACGCTAAATTGCATGTAGCTAATTCTTATGCGTGGGTTAAAGATATGATACAAGATTATAGGAATACATTACTGACAAAGAAATCTTTTACGGCTATTCAAAATAAAATTCAATCTTTGAACCAAGGTTTTAGATTCATCGATGAGTATGGTTCACAACTTGAAAAGTTAATGACGGATTTGAACATTTCACAGGCTGAAGGCGACGAGTCTAAGTTTGCGGTACTAAAACCGATTAAAGAGAAAATGGTCGTAAAAAAGTTCACAGATGGTCTGAAGGATGAGAAAGTGAGCGCAATCATCATGGCCCGACACTACTCGTCGCTGAAGGACGCGACACAGGCGGCCAAGGACGAGTGCACACCGAAATCTACGTCTCGCCAGGCCGAGGTAATGAAAATGGTTTCAACGGTCGGAGGTAAGTTCAATTATCGTTATTATGGATCTCGAGGTCCAAAAAGAGGACGCGGATATCAAAGTAACCACGGTCATTTACAGAAAGTTATGGGAAAATCATATTCAAAGATGGAAGATAAATAACGCCCTGATTACTGCGTGTTTGGTGCTAGTGGTCATCGTACTGCTTGTGATCATCTACCTGTGGCTTACCATACGAAATCCCAACACTTGGCGAGATAGAAGGGGAACGCCTTGAAATTGTGGAACTCTGTCGAAGGGGGCTTTTTTGG
>OV121041.1:14602500-14615000 GCA_921293045.1 Aplocera efformata
CAATCTTATAGCTGGCCACCATGCACTATCGAAGGCGCCCTCTATGTCCAATGATACCATCGTAATGAGTTTTTTAAGGTGTAGTTTTTCTCGAATGTATTGGATCAGGTCATAGAGGGCGTCTTCGGTGCTTTTTTGAGGCATGAAGCCATATTGGTGGGTGCTCATTTTTGGGAACAAGTGCCATTTCACGCGACCCACGATCATTTTTTCCAGTATCTTCCCCATTACCGGTAGGAGGCCTATTGGTCTATATGATTTTGGTTTACTATAGTTGTCTTTTCCCGGTTTTCTGAGTATCACAATTACTGCCTCCTTCCAGGTAGTGGGGAAGTGGTGCAGCGTTAAGCACTTGTTAACCAAAGCAAGGAACATCTCTGGGTCCTGCTGGATTGCATGGCTACAAATGTCGGCCGTTAGTCCATCATTACCCGGGGCTTTCTTAGGGTCGAAACTTTCCACCGCGGCTCTTAGCTCATCTTCCGTAAACGGTGGGTCATGTTTTTCATCATGGACCCAACCGTTTACCTGCTCGGCAGCTACCCTGATTTGTCGGTGGTCAGCGTCGTCCTCAGTTTCCAAGTCCTCCGGGTAAAAAGTCTGAGCCAAAAGTTGGACCGACTCCTTTGCATCCAGCAGCTTTCCCTCTCTTTCCAGGGGTTGGTCCTCGTACCTCTTTGCTGTCTTCCTGATGACTCTATATATTCCCTCCCATATCCCCTCCCTGTCCTGTTTTGTGCAGAAGCTCTTCCAGCCCGCTGCTTGTGCGTTTATGGCTTCATTTTCATATCTTTCCTTTGCTTCCAGGTACTCTTCGACTGTCTTCTGTCTGCGGATCGGCGCTGCGCATCGGATTCGGCGTTTTTTGGTGGCGACTTCGGACTTCAGTTTGGTAAGTTCTTCGGTCCACCAGGGTAAGGTAAGTGCTTCTTTATGTTTTAATTTATGTATAGTATTATTGCATGTGTCAATGATTATGTTTGTGTATTGCTCAACGATTTGGTCTATTTCAATTTTGTTTTCAATGTTCTCTATTTTGTCTTTTTTAATGTTGTGTTCTGCCAATAATTGTCCCAATTTCTCATGAAATAGGGCCCAATTTGCTTTTTTACTATTGTATACCCTGGTGGTCCTTTTAATGTCTATTCCTTTTGCCTTTTTCAGTCTGATTCGAAATGTAATGGCGTTATGATCAGAGCTTGTCAGTCCTTGGTCCACCATCCAGTCTTCCACAAAAGCCAACATTTCAATATCACAGGCCGTGACATCTACAAAGCTTGTGTATGATTTGTTTCCCCGTATAGTGTCAAAGGTTGGGGTGTCCCCTTCGTTGAGTACCTGCATTTCAAGTTCTTCTAAAGTTCCTGCCAGATCTTCTCCTTTTTGGTCTATCTTATCACTTCCCCACCACGTGCTTTTTGAGTTCGCATCACCCCCTATTATTATTTTTCTGGTACCTACGCCTTGTTTTATCTTCCTCAGTTGGTCCAAGTAAGGGTCCAGGTCTTGTCGATCGGGCTCAAAGTAGAATGAGACCACTGCGATCTCCCAGGCACTCGTTCTGATTTTTACCACCACGATGTTGTTGGTGGTAAACTCCAGACACTGGGTGACGTCCAAGTCGTTGTCAAAGACTGCTATTGCTGCTTTAATGGTTCCGTCCCCTTGAGTGCCTTGGAAGATCCTGACTCCCCTTTGGTCTCTCATTCTACCCTGAGCCCCGACATACGGCTCTTGTATTAACGCGAAGGCAATGTTCCTGTTCTTGGCCTCAAGCATTATCTCCTGAGTAGCAAGTTGCTTCCTCTGGAGGTTTGCTTGGGCAACATAGTATGCCTTCGCGTTTGCTGAGGGAGATACCACTGGGACCACCTTAGCAGTAGGCAACCGTGGCTCTAGCCAGTGTCTCCCACTTCTTCCGGATTGGACATTCCTGACTAAAAGCGTTGTGCTCAGCATTGTCCATCTTTGCTTGAACGCAATTGCAACAAGAAGGGGCTACACCGGCGAGCAATTCTGCACAGTCCGATCGCATGTGGGGTCCCCCACAGTGGCTGCACTTTTCGGTTTTTTCGGTGCAGAAACGCTTTCCATGGCCATATCCCAAACAGAGGGAGCACTGGACCAGTGGAGACTGGTCTTCTACTCGTACCCTCTGCAGGTCTATCTGGATGGTTTCTGCCTCTACTAACCGCCGCCAAATCCTGGGGGAGACCCTCATCACGATGTGATGTGTGTGGGGGTTCCTAGTGCGTCTTTTGTGCATTATCTGAACCTTCTGATCTTGTTCATTAAGGTCTTTGTAAATGAACTTGTTTTGGTTCTTCAGGGCGTGTAGTACGTCCTCGTCCGTATTGTACTGAAAGACGTTCTTGAGGATCACAAGCGGGTCTTTGTTCTTGACCTCTTGTACGTTTAGGTGGTCTCTCGCTCTGTTAAGCCTTTCCTTAATTAAGTCTCTTTCCTGTTCCGTTTTACATCCTACTATAATTTTCCTATCCTTTGCTTTCCTTATTTTTTCCACGGCTACACCTCCTTCTTTAGCATTTACCACCTTTCTGATTCTGTTTAGGATATCCTCTCCAGTCTCCGTTTCATCTTTTGCAGTTACCACTACGGAGTGTAGCGCTGTCTGTTCTGGAGACTGTCTCCTTACTGACGACGCCGCCACACTCGCGTACGATATCCGCTCTTGGGCTTCTTGATGTCTCTCAATCGTCTGTTTCAGTATCTCCATCTTTTCGCTATTTGCTTCAATCAGTTTCGCATGTTTTTCTAGCCTCTCCATTAGTTCGTTGCTTTCCTTTTCCCTTTCTGCGCTTATGAATTCTTTTTCTCTTTCCGGTTCTATAGTTACTTCTTTTTTCCCTGCTTTTATACTTTCCACCTCCTTCACTAACTGATAAAGTCTATCTACAGCTTGGATAACTTCGGTCTTTATTTCGGTTTTTATATTTCGTGAGTTACTCAGATTTAGTTTGGCCTTCGCTACACAAGCTCTTGCCTCTGCCAACCGATCCGTGTATTTCACCTTTTCTTTTGGTAAGTTGTCCACTACTTCGAGCGACCCCTTTTTGGCCCCCGCTTTGCCTTCTTGAGGGAGTACCGTTTTTGGCTTGGGCTTTGCGCTCTCGGTTGCCGTTGCCTTTTTTGGGGGAGTCACTGCGTTTTGTTTAAGCACTGGAGAACTGGAGCTCGGTGCTGCTGATGTTCTCCCGCTCTCCCATTCCCCTATGCTTCGCCTCACCGTGGTGGTTTTCGTCTTTTCTGGAGTTTTAGATGGCCCTGCCTCCTGCGTTCTCTCTAATGAGTGCGTTTCAAGGTCCATCGTGACGTTGATCTTCTTGGCGGGTGTGCGTATGCCGAACATTTTGAATTGTCAGAGGGCAGTCTCTTAACCTAACCTAACACTTGCTCTAAGTAAGAGTGTAGTATGGTCAAAAAGTGTTTTGTAAAAGGTTTACAAAGAAAATCAGCAAATATACAGCACAAGTGTATAAAGGTCAAAATTATAATTGTAAATACAACACAAGTGTATGCAGGTCAAGAAAAATAAAATGTAAACACAACAAGGTTATAAAGATAATTCCAGTCTAGCTGGTTTGTCAATAAAGGTTCGTTATTACGTATTAATAATACTAATATTTTGTATAGTATATGATATATATTTCTTCTGTTGCAGGGTCCAGGAGCCGCGTCGCTGGAGTCTACACGTCGTGCGGGTGAGTGCAGGGATAAAGGTAAGTACAATTAATGGGTGTTGTGAGTATATTATGTGTATATGTCTGTACCTTTTCTCCCCACTCTACAGGCCTGTGCTTTTATGATGCTATATTTTGCACTGTTTACTGCCTAGAGGAGTCGGTATAGTCCAACGATATCGCAGCTCACAATTTCGTGTATTAAAAAGGAAAAAAATCCAGATTTTGTAGATTTCCTCCTTGGCCAAATCCGACCGAGTCTACCTGGCCAAGCCAATAAAGGGTGGGTGGGAGGGCAAAATTTTTTCGATTTTTATGATTTTAATGCGTTTTTCTGTTTCAGGGGGCTGCAGGCGCACCAGGCGAGGGGAATCCAGAGGAAAGCGAACCTCCCTCGGGATATCCGGGATGTAAAATCGGGAAAAAACGCAAAAAGACGCGTTAAAATGCGACTTTTTATGTAAGTTGGCCTAAAATGATTTATTTACTTTAAATTTGGAGATTACCCGACTGTGAAAATGTGTGACCCGTGTAGAGAGCAGGAATGCGCTTCTAACGGTGTATGTAAACACAAATTTCACAGAAGGATAACGGCGGGAAAGATTCGAAAAGATTAAAATTTGACTATTTGTAAAAATTTTGAAGGAAAATCGAAGAAAATTCTACTTTCTGGATGGAAAATTTTAGCGGAAAATGCAGATCTGGGATGAGGAAAGTGATCCGCTTCTAACGATGTGCTGCACTAGTATATTCGTGATATATTCAAAAATGGTTTACGGTTAGGTTAGGTTAGGTTAGGTTAGGTTAGGTTAGGTTAGGTTAGGTTAGGTTAGGTTAGGTTAGGTTAGGTTAGGTTAGGTTAGGTTAGGTTAGGTTAGGTTAGGTTAGGTTAGGTTAGGTTAGGTTAGGTTAGGTTAGGTTAGGTTAGGTTAGGTTAGGTTAGGTTAGGTTAGGTTAGGTTAGGTTAGGTTAGGTTAGGTTAGGTTAGGTTAGGTTAGGTTAGGTTAGGTTAGGTTAGGTTAGGTTAGGTTAGGTTAGGTTAGGTTAGGTTAGGTTAGGTTAGGTTAGGTTAGGTTAGGTTAGGTTAGGTTAGGTTAGGTTAGGTTAGGTTAGGTTAGGTTAGGTTAGGTTAGGTTAGGTTAGGTTAGGTTAGGTTAGGTTAGGTTAGGTTAGGTTAGGTTAGGTTAGGTTAGGTTAGGTTAGGTTAGGTTAGGTTAGGTTAGGTTAGGTTAGGTTAGGTTAGGTTAGGTTAGGTTAGGTTAGGTTAGGTTAGGTTAGGTTAGGTTAGGTTAGGTTAGGTTAGGTTAGGTTAGGTTAGGTTAGGTTAGGTTAGGTTAGGTTAGGTTAGGTTAGGTTAGGTTAGGTTAGGTTAGGTTAGGTTAGGTTAGGCTAGGTTAGGTTAGGTTAGGTTAGGTTAGGTTAGGTTAGGTTAGGTTAGGTTAGGTTAGGTTAGGTTAGGTTAGGTTAGGTTAGGTTAGGTTAGGTTAGGTTAGGTTAGGTTAGGTTAGGTTAGGTTAGGTTAGGTTAGGTTAGGTTAGGTTAGGTTAGGTTAGGTTAGGTTAGGTTAGGTTAGGTTAGGTTAGGTTAGGTTAGGTTAGGTTAGGTTAGGTTAGGTTAGGTTAGGTTAGATTAGGTTAGGTTAGGTTAGGTTAGGTTAGGTTAGGTTAGGTTAGGTTAGGTTAGGTTAGGTTAGGTTAGGTTAGGTTAGGTTAGGTTAGGTTAGGTTAGGTTAGGTTAGGTTAGGTTAGGTTAGGTTAGGTTAGGTTAGGTTAGGTTAGGTTAGGTTAGGTTAGGTTAGGTTAGGTTAGGTTAGGTTAGGTTAGGTTAGGTTAGGTTAGGTTAGGTTAGGTTAGGTTAGGTTAGGTTAGGTTAGGTTAGGTTAGGTTAGGTTAGGTTAGGTTAGGTTAGGTTAGGTTAGGTTAGGTTAGGTTAGGTTAGGTTAGGTTAGGTTAGGTTAGGTTAGGTTAGGTTAGGTTAGGTTAGGTTAGGTTAGGTTAGGTTAGGTTAGGTTAGGTTAGGTTAGGTTAGGTTAGGTTAGGTTAGGTTAGGTTAGGTTAGGTTAGGTTAGGTTAGGTTAGGTTAGGTTAGGTTAGGTTAGGTTAGGTTAGGTTAGGTTAGGTTAGGTTAGGTTAGGTTAGGTTAGGTTAGGTTAGGTTAGGTTAGGTTAGGTTAGGTTAGGTTAGGTTAGGTTAGGTTAGGTTAGGTTAGGTTAGGTTAGGTTAGGTTAGGTTAGGTTAGGTTAGGTTAGGTTAGGTTAGGTTAGGTTAGGTTAGGTTAGGTTAGGTTAGGTTAGGTTAGGTTAGGTTAGGTTAGGTTAGGTTAGGTTAGGTTAGGTTAGGTTAGGTTAGGTTAGGTTAGGTTAGGTTAGGTTAGGTTAGGTTAGGTTAGGTTAGGTTAGGTTAGGTTAGGTTAGGTTAGGTTAGGTTAGGTTAGGTTAGGTTAGGTTAGGTTAGGTTAGGTTAGGTTAGGTTAGGTTAGGTTAGGTTAGGTTAGGTTAGGTTAGGTTAGGTTAGGTTAGGTTAGGTTAGGTTAGGTTAGGTTAGGTTAGGTTAGGTTAGGTTAGGTTAGGTTAGGTTAGGTTAGGTTAGGTTAGGTTAGGTTAGGTTAGGTTAGGTTAGGTTAGGTTAGGTTAGGTTAGGTTAGGTTAGGTTAGGTTAGGTTAGGTTAGGTTAGGTTAGGTTAGGTTAGGTTAGGTTAGGTTAGGTTAGGTTAGGTTAGGTTAGGTTAGGTTAGGTTAGGTTAGGTTAGGTTAGGTTAGGTTAGGTTAGGTTAGGTTAGGTTAGGTTAGGTTAGGTTAGGTTAGGTTAGGTTAGGTTAGGTTAGGTTAGGTTAGGTTAGGTTAGGTTAGGTTAGGTTAGGTTAGGTTAGGTTAGGTTAGGTTAGGTTAGGTTAGGTTAGGTTAGGTTAGGTTAGGTTAGGTTAGGTTAGGTTAGGTTAGGTTAGGTTAGGTTAGGTTAGGTTAGGTTAGGTTAGGTTAGGTTAGGTTAGGTTAGGTTAGGTTAGGTTAGGTTAGGTTAGGTTAGGTTAGGTTAGGTTAGGTTAGGTTAGGTTAGGTTAGGTTAGGTTAGGTTAGGTTAGGTTAGGTTAGGTTAGGTTAGGTTAGGTTAGGTTAGGTTAGGTTAGGTTAGGTTAGGTTAGGTTAGGTTAGGTTAGGTTAGGTTAGGTTAGGTTAGGTTAGGTTAGGTTAGGTTAGGTTAGGTTAGGTTAGGTTAGGTTAGGTTAGGTTAGGTTAGGTTAGGTTAGGTTAGGTTAGGTTAGGTTAGGTTAGGTTAGGTTAGGTTAGGTTAGGTTAGGTTAGGTTAGGTTAGGTTAGGTTAGGTTAGGTTAGGTTAGGTTAGGTTAGGTTAGGTTAGGTTAGGTTAGGTTAGGTTAGGTTAGGTTAGGTTAGGTTAGGTTAGGTTAGGTTAGGTTAGGTTAGGTTAGGTTAGGTTAGGTTAGGTTAGGTTAGGTTAGGTTAGGTTAGGTTAGGTTAGGTTAGGTTAGGTTAGGTTAGGTTAGGTTAGGTTAGGTTAGGTTAGGTTAGGTTAGGTTAGGTTAGGTTAGGTTAGGTTAGGTTAGGTTAGGTTAGGTTAGGTTAGGTTAGGTTAGGTTAGGTTAGGTTAGGTTAGGTTAGGTTAGGTTAGGTTAGGTTAGGTTAGGTTAGGTTAGGTTAGGTTAGGTTAGGTTAGGTTAGGTTAGGTTAGGTTAGGTTAGGTTAGGTTAGGTTAGGTTAGGTTAGGTTAGGTTAGGTTAGGTTAGGTTAGGTTAGGTTAGGTTAGGTTAGGTTAGGTTAGGTTAGGTTAGGTTAGGTTAGGTTAGGTTAGGTTAGGTTAGGTTAGGTTAGGTTAGGTTAGGTTAGGTTAGGTTAGGTTAGGTTAGGTTAGGTTAGGTTAGGTTAGGTTAGGTTAGGTTAGGTTAGGTTAGGTTAGGTTAGGTTAGGTTAGGTTAGGTTAGGTTAGGTTAGGTTAGGTTAGGTTAGGTTAGGTTAGGTTAGGTTAGGTTAGGTTAGGTTAGGTTAGGTTAGGTTAGGTTAGGTTAGGTTAGGTTAGGTTAGGTTAGGTTAGGTTAGGTTAGGTTAGGTTAGGTTAGGTTAGGTTAGGTTAGGTTAGGTTAGGTTAGGTTAGGTTAGGTTAGGTTAGGTTAGGTTAGGTTAGGTTAGGTTAGGTTAGGTTAGGTTAGGTTAGGTTAGGTTAGGTTAGGTTAGGTTAGGTTAGGTTAGGTTAGGTTAGGTTAGGTTAGGTTAGGTTAGGTTAGGTTAGGTTAGGTTAGGTTAGGTTAGGTTAGGTTAGGTTAGGTTAGGTTAGGTTAGGTTAGGTTAGGTTAGGTTAGGTTAGGTTAGGTTAGGTTAGGTTAGGTTAGGTTAGGTTAGGTTAGGTTAGGTTAGGTTAGGTTAGGTTAGGTTAGGTTAGGTTAGGTTAGGTTAGGTTAGGTTAGGTTAGGTTAGGTTAGGTTAGGTTAGGTTAGGTTAGGTTAGGTTAGGTTAGGTTAGGTTAGGTTAGGTTAGGTTAGGTTAGGTTAGGTTAGGTTAGGTTAGGTTAGGTTAGGTTAGGTTAGGTTAGGTTAGGTTAGGTTAGGTTAGGTTAGGTTAGGTTAGGTTAGGTTAGGTTAGGTTAGGTTAGGTTAGGTTAGGTTAGGTTAGGTTAGGTTAGGTTAGGTTAGGTTAGGTTAGGTTAGGTTAGGTTAGGTTAGGTTAGGTTAGGTTAGGTTAGGTTAGGTTAGGTTAGGTTAGGTTAGGTTAGGTTAGGTTAGGTTAGGTTAGGTTAGGTTAGGTTAGGTTAGGTTAGGTTAGGTTAGGTTAGGTTAGGTTAGGTTAGGTTAGGTTAGGTTAGGTTAGGTTAGGTTAGGTTAGGTTAGGTTAGGTTAGGTTAGGTTAGGTTAGGTTAGGTTAGGTTAGGTTAGGTTAGGTTAGGTTAGGTTAGGTTAGGTTAGGTTAGGTTAGGTTAGGTTAGGTTAGGTTAGGTTAGGTTAGGTTAGGTTAGGTTAGGTTAGGTTAGGTTAGGTTAGGTTAGGTTAGGTTAGGTTAGGTTAGGTTAGGTTAGGTTAGGTTAGGTTAGGTTAGGTTAGGTTAGGTTAGGTTAGGTTAGGTTAGGTTAGGTTAGGTTAGGTTAGGTTAGGTTAGGTTAGGTTAGGTTAGGTTAGGTTAGGTTAGGTTAGGTTAGGTTAGGTTAGGTTAGGTTAGGTTAGGTTAGGTTAGGTTAGGTTAGGTTAGGTTAGGTTAGGTTAGGTTAGGTTAGGTTAGGTTAGGTTAGGTTAGGTTAGGTTAGGTTAGGTTAGGTTAGGTTAGGTTAGGTTAGGTTAGGTTAGGTTAGGTTAGGTTAGGTTAGGTTAGGTTAGGTTAGGTTAGGTTAGGTTAGGTTAGGTTAGGTTAGGTTAGGTTAGGTTAGGTTAGGTTAGGTTAGGTTAGGTTAGGTTAGGTTAGGTTAGGTTAGGTTAGGTTAGGTTAGGTTAGGTTAGGTTAGGTTAGGTTAGGTTAGGTTAGGTTAGGTTAGGTTAGGTTAGGTTAGGTTAGGTTAGGTTAGGTTAGGTTAGGTTAGGTTAGGTTAGGTTAGGTTAGGTTAGGTTAGGTTAGGCTAGGTTAGGTTAGGTTAGGTTAGGTTAGGTTAGGTTAGGTTAGGTTAGGTTAGGTTAGGTTAGGTTAGGTTAGGTTAGGTTAGGTTAGGTTAGGTTAGGTTAGGTTAGGTTAGGTTAGGTTAGGTTAGGTTAGGTTAGGTTAGGTTAGGTTAGGTTAGGTTAGGTTAGGTTAGGTTAGGTTAGGTTAGGTTAGGTTAGGTTAGGTTAGGTTAGGTTAGGTTAGGTTAGGTTAGGTTAGGTTAGGTTAGGTTAGGTTAGGTTAGGTTAGGTTAGGTTAGGTTAGGTTAGGTTAGGTTAGGTTAGGTTAGGTTAGGTTAGGTTAGGTTAGGTTAGGTTAGGTTAGGTTAGGTTAGGTTAGGTTAGGTTAGGTTAGGTTAGGTTAGGTTAGGTTAGGTTAGGTTAGGTTAGGTTAGGTTAGGTTAGGTTAGGTTAGGTTAGGTTAGGTTAGGTTAGGTTAGGTTAGGTTAGGTTAGGTTAGGTTAGGTTAGGTTAGGTTAGGTTAGGTTAGGTTAGGTTAGGTTAGGTTAGGTTAGGTTAGGTTAGGTTAGGTTAGGTTAGGTTAGGTTAGGTTAGGTTAGGTTAGGTTAGGTTAGGTTAGGTTAGGTTAGGTTAGGTTAGGTTAGGTTAGGTTAGGTTAGGTTAGGTTAGGTTAGGTTAGGTTAGGTTAGGTTAGGTTAGGTTAGGTTAGGTTAGGTTAGGTTAGGTTAGGTTAGGTTAGGTTAGGTTAGGTTAGGTTAGGTTAGGTTAGGTTAGGTTAGGTTAGGTTAGGTTAGGTTAGGTTAGGTTAGGTTAGGTTAGGTTAGGTTAGGTTAGGTTAGGTTAGGTTAGGTTAGGTTAGGTTAGGTTAGGTTAGGTTAGGTTAGGTTAGGTTAGGTTAGGTTAGGTTAGGTTAGGTTAGGTTAGGTTAGGTTAGGTTAGGTTAGGTTAGGTTAGGTTAGGTTAGGTTAGGTTAGGTTAGGTTAGGTTAGGTTAGGTTAGGTTAGGTTAGGTTAGGTTAGGTTAGGTTAGGTTAGGTTAGGTTAGGTTAGGTTAGGTTAGGTTAGGTTAGGTTAGGTTAGGTTAGGTTAGGTTAGGTTAGGTTAGGTTAGGTTAGGTTAGGTTAGGTTAGGTTAGGTTAGGTTAGGTTAGGTTAGGTTAGGTTAGGTTAGGTTAGGTTAGGTTAGGTTAGGTTAGGTTAGGTTAGGTTAGGTTAGGTTAGGTTAGGTTAGGTTAGGTTAGGTTAGGTTAGGTTAGGTTAGGTTAGGTTAGGTTAGGTTAGGTTAGGTTAGGTTAGGTTAGGTTAGGTTAGGTTAGGTTAGGTTAGGTTAGGTTAGGTTAGGTTAGGTTAGGTTAGGTTAGGTTAGGTTAGGTTAGGTTAGGTTAGGTTAGGTTAGGTTAGGTTAGGTTAGGTTAGGTTAGGTTAGGTTAGGTTAGGTTAGGTTAGGTTAGGTTAGGTTAGGTTAGGTTAGGTTAGGTTAGGTTAGGTTAGGTTAGGTTAGGTTAGGTTAGGTTAGGTTAGGTTAGGTTAGGTTAGGTTAGGTTAGGTTAGGTTAGGTTAGGCTAGGTTAGGTTAGGTTAGGTTAGGTTAGGTTAGGTTAGGTTAGGTTAGGTTAGGTTAGGTTAGGTTAGGTTAGGTTAGGTTAGGTTAGGTTAGGTTAGGTTAGGTTAGGTTAGGTTAGGTTAGGTTAGGTTAGGTTAGGTTAGGTTAGGTTAGGTTAGGTTAGGTTAGGTTAGGTTAGGTTAGGTTAGGTTAGGTTAGGTTAGGTTAGGTTAGGTTAGGTTAGGTTAGGTTAGGTTAGGTTAGGTTAGGTTAGGTTAGGTTAGGTTAGGTTAGGTTAGGTTAGGTTAGGTTAGGTTAGGTTAGGTTAGGTTAGGTTAGGTTAGGTTAGGTTAGGTTAGGTTAGGTTAGGTTAGGTTAGGTTAGGTTAGGTTAGGTTAGGTTAGGTTAGGTTAGGTTAGGTTAGGTTAGGTTAGGTTAGGTTAGGTTAGGTTAGGTTAGGTTAGGTTAGGTTAGGTTAGGTTAGGTTAGGTTAGGTTAGGTTAGGTTAGGTTAGGTTAGGTTAGGTTAGGTTAGGTTAGGTTAGGTTAGGTTAGGTTAGGTTAGGTTAGGTTAGGTTAGGTTAGGTTAGGTTAGGTTAGGTTAGGTTAGGTTAGGTTAGGTTAGGTTAGGTTAGGTTAGGTTAGGTTAGGTTAGGTTAGGTTAGGTTAGGTTAGGTTAGGTTAGGTTAGGTTAGGTTAGGTTAGGTTAGGTTAGGTTAGGTTAGGTTAGGTTAGGTTAGGTTAGGTTAGGTTAGGTTAGGTTAGGTTAGGTTAGGTTAGGTTAGGTTAGGTTAGGTTAGGTTAGGTTAGGTTAGGTTAGGTTAGGTTAGGTTAGGTTAGGTTAGGTTAGGTTAGGTTAGGTTAGGTTAGGTTAGGTTAGGTTAGGTTAGGTTAGGTTAGGTTAGGTTAGGTTAGGTTAGGTTAGGTTAGGTTAGGTTAGGTTAGGTTAGGTTAGGTTAGGTTAGGTTAGGTTAGGTTAGGTTAGGTTAGGTTAGGTTAGGTTAGGTTAGGTTAGGTTAGGTTAGGTTAGGTTAGGTTAGGTTAGGTTAGGTTAGGTTAGGTTAGGTTAGGTTAGGTTAGGTTAGGTTAGGTTAGGTTAGGTTAGGTTAGGTTAGGTTAGGTTAGGTTAGGTTAGGTTAGGTTAGGTTAGGTTAGGTTAGGTTAGGTTAGGTTAGGTTAGGTTAGGTTAGGTTAGGTTAGGTTAGGTTAGGTTAGGTTAGGTTAGGTTAGGTTAGGTTAGGTTAGGTTAGGTTAGGTTAGGTTAGGTTAGGTTAGGTTAGGTTAGGTTAGGTTAGGTTAGGTTAGGTTAGGTTAGGTTAGGTTAGGTTAGGTTAGGTTAGGTTAGGTTAGGTTAGGTTAGGTTAGGTTAGGTTAGGTTAGGTTAGGTTAGGTTAGGTTAGGTTAGGTTAGGTTAGGTTAGGTTAGGTTAGGTTAGGTTAGGTTAGGTTAGGTTAGGTTAGGTTAGGTTAGGTTAGGTTAGGTTAGGTTAGGTTAGGTTAGGTTAGGTTAGGTTAGGTTAGGTTAGGTTAGGTTAGGTTAGGTTAGGTTAGGTTAGGTTAGGTTAGGTTAGGTTAGGTTAGGTTAGGTTAGGTTAGGTTAGGTTAGGTTAGGTTAGGTTAGGTTAGGTTAGGTTAGGTTAGGTTAGGTTAGGTTAGGTTAGGTTAGGTTAGGTTAGGTTAGGTTAGGTTAGGTTAGGTTAGGTTAGGTTAGGTTAGGTTAGGTTAGGTTAGG
>OV121042.1:0-17500 GCA_921293045.1 Aplocera efformata
AACCTAACCTAACCTAACCTAACCTAACCTAACCTAACCTAACCTAACCTAACCTAACCTAACCTAACCTAACCTAACCTAACCTAACCTAACCTAACCTAACCTAACCTAACCTAACCTAACCTAACCTAACCTAACCTAACCTAACCTAACCTAACCTAACCTAACCTAACCTAACCTAACCTAACCTAACCTAACCTAACCTAACCTAACCTAACCTAACCTAACCTAACCTAACCTAACCTAACCTAACCTAACCTAACCTAACCTAACCTAACCTAACCTAACCTAACCTAACCTAACCTAACCTAACCTAACCTAACCTAACCTAACCTAACCTAACCTAACCTAACCTAACCTAACCTAACCTAACCTAACCTAACCTAACCTAACCTAACCTAACCTAACCTAACCTAACCTAACCTAACCTAACCTAACCTAACCTAACCTAACCTAACCTAACCTAACCTAACCTAACCTAACCTAACCTAAGCCTAACCTAACCTAACCTAACCTAACCTAACCTAACCTAACCTAACCTAACCTAACCTAACCTAACCTAACCTAACCTAACCTAACCTAACCTAACCTAACCTAACCTAACCTAACCTAACCTAACCTAACCTAACCTAACCTAACCTAACCTAACCTAACCTAACCTAACCTAACCTAACCTAACCTAACCTAACCTAACCTAACCTAACCTAACCTAACCTAACCTAACCTAACCTAACCTAACCTAACCTAACCTAACCTAACCTAACCTAACCTAACCTAACCTAACCTAACCTAACCTAACCTAACCTAACCTAACCTAACCTAACCTAACCTAACCTAACCTAACCTAACCTAACCTAACCTAACCTAACCTAACCTAACCTAACCTAACCTAACCTAACCTAACCTAACCTAACCTAACCTAACCTAACCTAACCTAACCTAACCTAACCTAACCTAACCTAACCTAACCTAACCTAACCTAACCTAACCTAACCTAACCTAACCTAACCTAACCTAACCTAACCTAACCTAACCTAACCTAACCTAACCTAACCTAACCTAACCTAACCTAACCTAACCTAACCTAACCTAACCTAACCTAACCTAACCTAACCTAACCTAACCTAACCTAACCTAACCTAACCTAACCTAACCTAACCTAACCTAACCTAACCTAACCTAACCTAACCTAACCTAACCTAACCTAACCTAACCTAACCTAACCTAACCTAACCTAACCTAACCTAACCTAACCTAACCTAACCTAACCTAACCTAACCTAACCTAACCTAACCTAACCTAACCTAACCTAACCTAACCTAACCTAACCTAACCTAACCTAACCTAACCTAACCTAACCTAACCTAACCTAACCTAACCTAACCTAACCTAACCTAACCTAACCTAACCTAACCTAACCTAACCTAACCTAACCTAACCTAACCTAACCTAACCTAACCTAACCTAACCTAACCTAACCTAACCTAACCTAACCTAACCTAACCTAACCTAACCTAACCTAACCTAACCTAACCTAACCTAACCTAACCTAACCTAACCTAACCTAACCTAACCTAACCTAACCTAACCTAACCTAACCTAACCTAACCTAACCTAACCTAACCTAACCTAACCTAACCTAACCTAACCTAACCTAACCTAACCTAACCTAACCTAACCTAACCTAACCTAACCTAACCTAACCTAACCTAACCTAACCTAACCTAACCTAACCTAACCTAACCTAACCTAACCTAACCTAACCTAACCTAACCTAACCTAACCTAACCTAACCTAACCTAACCTAACCTAACCTAACCTAACCTAACCTAACCTAACCTAACCTAACCTAACCTAACCTAACCTAACCTAACCTAACCTAACCTAACCTAACCTAACCTAACCTAACCTAACCTAACCTAACCTAACCTAACCTAACCTAACCTAACCTAACCTAACCTAACCTAACCTAACCTAACCTAACCTAACCTAACCTAACCTAACCTAACCTAACCTAACCTAACCTAACCTAACCTAACCTAACCTAACCTAACCTAACCTAACCTAACCTAATCTAACCTAACCTAACCTAACCTAACCTAACCTAACCTAACCTAACCTAACCTAACCTAACCTAACCTAACCTAACCTAACCTAACCTAACCTAACCTAACCTAACCTAACCTAACCTAACCTAACCTAACCTAACCTAACCTAACCTAACC
Source organism: Aplocera efformata (assembly GCA_921293045.1). Taxonomy (NCBI): domain Eukaryota; kingdom Metazoa; phylum Arthropoda; class Insecta; order Lepidoptera; family Geometridae; genus Aplocera; species Aplocera efformata. Next base: position 2,226 of record OV121042.1, read on the forward strand.
TAACCTAACCTAACCTAACCTAACCTAACCTAACCTAACCTAACCTAACCTAACCTAACCTAACCTAACCTAACCTAACCTAACCTAACCTAACCTAACCTAACCTAACCTAACCTAACCTAACCTAACCTAACCTAACCTAACCTAACCTAACCTAACCTAACCTAACCTAACCTAACCTAACCTAACCTAACCTAACCTAACCTAACCTAACCTAACCTAACCTAACCTAACCTAACCTAACCTAACCTAACCTAACCTAACCTAACCTAACCTAACCTAACCTAACCTAACCTAACCTAACCTAACCTAACCTAACCTAACCTAACCTAACCTAACCTAACCTAACCTAACCTAACCTAACCTAACCTAACCTAACCTAACCTAACCTAACCTAACCTAACCTAACCTAACCTAACCTAACCTAACCTAACCTAACCTAACCTAACCTAACCTAACCTAACCTAACCTAACCTAACCTAACCTAACCTAACCTAACCTAACCTAACCTAACCTAACCTAACCTAACCTAACCTAACCTAACCTAACCTAACCTAACCTAACCTAACCTAACCTAACCTAACCTAACCTAACCTAACCTATCCTAACCTAACCTAACCTAACCTAACCTAACCTAACCTAACCTAACCTAACCTAACCTAACCTAACCTAACCTAACCTAACCTAACCTAACCTAACCTAACCTAACCTAACCTAACCTAACCTAACCTAACCTAACCTAACCTAACCTAACCTAACCTAACCTAACCTAACCTAACCTAACCTAACCTAACCTAACCTAACCTAACCTAACCTAACCTAACCTAACCTAACCTAACCTAACCTAACCTAACCTAACCTAACCTAACCTAACCTAACCTAACCTAACCTAACCTAACCTAACCTAACCTAACCTAACCTAACCTAACCTAACCTAACCTAACCTAACCTAACCTAACCTAACCTAACCTAACCTAACCTAACCTAACCTAACCTAACCTAACCTAACCTAACCTAACCTAACCTAACCTAACCTAACCTAACCTAACCTAACCTAACCTAACCTAACCTAACCTAACCTAACCTAACCTAACCTAACCTAACCTAACCTAACCTAACCTAACCTAACCTAACCTAACCTAACCTAACCTAACCTAACCTAACCTAACCTAACCTAACCTAACCTAACCTAACCTAACCTAACCTAACCTAACCTAACCTAACCTAACCTAACCTAACCTAACCTAACCTAACCTAACCTAACCTAACCTAACCTAACCTAACCTAACCTAACCTAACCTAACCTAACCTAACCTAACCTAACCTAACCTAACCTAACCTAACCTAACCTAACCTAACCTAACCTAACCTAACCTAACCTAACCTAACCTAACCTAACCTAACCTAACCTAACCTAACCTAACCTAACCTAACCTAACCTAACCTAACCTAACCTAACCTAACCTAACCTAACCTAACCTAACCTAACCTAACCTAACCTAACCTAACCTAACCTAACCTAACCTAACCTAACCTAACCTAACCTAACCTAACCTAACCTAACCTAACCTAACCTAACCTAACCTAACCTAACCTAACCTAACCTAACCTAACCTAACCTAACCTAACCTAACCTAACCTAACCTAACCTAACCTAACCTAACCTAACCTAACCTAACCTAACCTAACCTAACCTAACCTAACCTAACCTAACCTAACCTAACCTAACCTAACCTAACCTAACCTAACCTAACCTAACCTAACCTAACCTAACCTAACCTAACCTAACCTAACCTAACCTAATCTAACCTAACCTAACCTAACCTAACCTAACCTAACCTAACCTAACCTAACCTAACCTAACCTAACCTAACCTAACCTAACCTAACCTAACCTAACCTAACCTAACCTAACCTAACCTAACCTAACCTAACCTAACCTAACCTAACCTAACCTAACCTAACCTAACCTAACCTAACCTAACCTAACCTAACCTAACCTAACCTAACCTAACCTAACCTAACCTAACCTAACCTAACCTAACCTAACCTAACCTAACCTAACCTAACCTAACCTAACCTAACCTAACCTAACCTAACCTAACCTAACCTAACCTAACCTAACCTAACCTAACCTAACCTAACCTAACCTAACCTAACCTAACCTAACCTAACCTAACCTAACCTAACCTAACCTAACCTAACCTAACCTAACCTAACCTAACCTAACCTAACCTAACCTAACCTAACCTAACCTAACCTAACCTAACCTAACCTAACCTAACCTAACATAACCTAACCTAACCTAACCTAACCTAACCTAACCTAACCTAACCTAACCTAACCTAACCTAACCTAACCTAACCTAACCTAACCTAACCTAACCTAACCTAACCTAACCTAACCTAACCTAACCTAACCTAACCTAACCTAACCTAACCTAACCTAACCTAACCTAACCTAACCTAACCTAACCTAACCTAACCTAACCTAACCTAACCTAACCTAACCTAACCTAACCTAACCTAACCTAACCTAACCTAACCTAACCTAACCTAACCTAACCTAACCTAACCTAACCTAACCTAACCTAACCTAACCTAACCTAACCTAACCTAACCTAACCTAACCTAACCTAACCTAACCTAACCTAACCTAACCTAACCTAACCTAACCTAACCTAACCTAACCTAACCTAACCTAACCTAACCTAACCTAACCTAACCTAACCTAACCTAACCTAACCTAACCTAACCTAACCTAACCTAACCTAACCTAACCTAACCTAACCTAACCTAACCTAACCTAACCTAACCTAACCTAACCTAACCTAACCTAACCTAACCTAACCTAACCTAACCTAACCTAACCTAACCTAACCTAACCTAACCTAACCTAACCTAACCTAACCTAACCTAACCTAACCTAACCTAACCTAACCTAACCTAACCTAACCTAACCTAACCTAACCTAACCTAACCTAACCTAACCTAACCTAACCTAACCTAACCTAACCTAACCTAACCTAACCTAACCTAACCTAACCTAACCTAACCTAACCTAACCTAACCTAACCTAACCTAACCTAACCTAACCTAACCTAACCTAACCTAACCTAACCTAACCTAACCTAACCTAACCTAACCTAACCTAACCTAACCTAACCTAACCTAACCTAACCTAACCTAACCTAACCTAACCTAACCTAACCTAACCTAACCTAACCTAACCTAACCTAACCTAACCTAACCTAACCTAACCTAACCTAACCTAACCTAACCTAACCTAACCTAACCTAACCTAACCTAACCTAACCTAACCTAACCTAACCTAACCTAACCTAACCTAACCTAACCTAACCTAACCTAACCTAACCTAACCTAACCTAACCTAACCTAACCTAACCTAACCTAACCTAACCTAACCTAACCTAACCTAACCTAACCTAACCTAACCTAACCTAACCTAACCTAACCTAACCTAACCTAACCTAACCTAACCTAACCTAACCTAACCTAACCTAACCTAACCTAACCTAACCTAACCTAACCTAACCTAACCTAACCTAACCTAACCTAACCTAACCTAACCTAACCTAACCTAACCTAACCTAACCTAACCTAACCTAACCTAACCTAACCTAACCTAACCTAACCTAACCTAACCTAACCTAACCTAACCTAACCTAACCTAACCTAACCTAACCTAACCTAACCTAACCTAACCTAACCTAACCTAACCTAACCTAACCTAACCTAACCTAACCTAACCTAACCTAACCTAACCTAACCTAACCTAACCTAACCTAACCTAACCTAACCTAACCTAACCTAACCTAACCTAACCTAACCTAACCTAACCTAACCTAACCTAACCTAACCTAACCTAACCTAACCTAACCTAACCTAACCTAACCTAACCTAACCTAACCTAACCTAACCTAACCTAACCTAACCTAACCTAACCTAACCTAACCTAACCTAACCTAACCTAACCTAACCTAACCTAACCTAACCTAACCTAACCTAACCTAACCTAACCTAACCTAACCTAACCTAACCTAACCTAACCTAACCTAACCTAACCTAACCTAACCTAACCTAACCTAACCTAACCTAACCTAACCTAACCTAACCTAACCTAACCTAACCTAACCTAACCTAACCTAACCTAACCTAACCTAACCTAACCTAACCTAACCTAACCTAACCTAACCTAACCTAACCTAACCTAACCTAACCTAACCTAACCTAACCTAACCTAACCTAACCTAACCTAACCTAACCTAACCTAACCTAACCTAACCTAACCTAACCTAACCTAACCTAACCTAACCTAACCTAACCTAACCTAACCTAACCTAACCTAACCTAACCTAACCTAACCTAACCTAACCTAACCTAACCTAACCTAACCTAACCTAACCTAACCTAACCTAACCTAACCTAACCTAACCTAACCTAACCTAACCTAACCTAACCTAACCTAACCTAACCTAACCTAACCTAACCTAACCTAACCTAACCTAACCTAACCTAACCTAACCTAACCTAACCTAACCTAACCTAACCTAACCTAACCTAACCTAACCTAACCTAACCTAACCTAACCTAACCTAACCTAACCTAACCTAACCTAACCTAACCTAACCTAACCTAACCTAACCTAACCTAACCTAACCTAACCTAACCTAACCTAACCTAACCTAACCTAACCTAACCTAACCTAACCTAACCTAACCTAACCTAACCTAACCTAACCTAACCTAACCTAACCTAACCTAACCTAACCTAACCTAACCTAACCTAACCTAACCTAACCTAACCTAACCTAACCTAACCTAACCTAACCTAACCTAACCTAACCTAACCTAACCTAACCTAACCTAACCTAACCTAACCTAACCTAACCTAACCTAACCTAACCTAACCTAACCTAACCTAACCTAACCTAACCTAACCTAACCTAACCTAACCTAACCTAACCTAACCTAACCTAACCTAACCTAACCTAACCTAACCTAACCTAACCTAACCTAACCTAACCTAACCTAACCTAACCTAACCTAACCTAACCTAACCTAACCTAACCTAACCTAACCTAACCTAACCTAACCTAACCTAACCTAACCTAACCTAACCTAACCTAACCTAACCTAACCTAACCTAACCTAACCTAACCTAACCTAACCTAACCTAACCTAACCTAACCTAACCTAACCTAACCTAACCTAACCTAACCTAACCTAACCTAACCTAACCTAACCTAACCTAACCTAACCTAACCTAACCTAACCTAACCTAACCTAACCTAACCTAACCTAACCTAACCTAACCTAACCTAACCTAACCTAACCTAACCTAACCTAACCTAACCTAACCTAACCTAACCTAACCTAACCTAACCTAACCTAACCTAACCTAACCTAACCTAACCTAACCTAACCTAACCTAACCTAACCTAACCTAACCTAACCTAACCTAACCTAACCTAACCTAACCTAACCTAACCTAACCTAACCTAACCTAACCTAACCTAACCTAACCTAACCTAACCTAACCTAACCTAACCTAACCTAACCTAACCTAACCTAACCTAACCTAACCTAACCTAACCTAACCTAACATAACCTAACCTAACCTAACCTAACCTAACCTAACCTAACCTAACCTAACCTAACCTAACCTAACCTAACCTAACCTAACCTAACCTAACCTAACCTAACCTAACCTAACCTAACCTAACCTAACCTAACCTAACCTAACCTAACCTAACCTAACCTAACCTAACCTAACCTAACCTAACCTAACCTAACCTAACCTAACCTAACCTAACCTAACCTAACCTAACCTAACCTAACCTAACCTAACCTAACCTAACCTAACCTAACCTAACCTAACCTAACCTAACCTAACCTAACCTAACCTAACCTAACCTAACCTAACCTAACCTAACCTAACCTAACCTAACCTAACCTAACCTAACCTAACCTAACCTAACCTAACCTAACCTAACCTAACCTAAAAAGTCGCATTTTTGCGCGTTTTTCGGTGTTTCTTCTGAATTTTACATCTCGGATATCCCGAGGGAAGTTCGCTTTCCTCTGGATTCCCATCGCCTGGTGCGCCTGCAGCCCCCTGAAACAGAAAAACGCATTAAAACCTGAAAAATCGAAAAAATTTGGCCCTCCCACCCACCCTTTATTGACTCAGCCAGGTAGAATCGGTCGGTTTTGGCCAAAAAGGAAATCTACTAAACTTTGACTATTAGATTTTTGACGTTTGTTTTAGAGTGCTTTGCGGTCATTTGACTATACAGAACCCTTTCTGTAGATAATTGAAGAGATTAAACACCTTCATCCACACGGTAATACATTTTTTTTGGTGAAATTAATCAGACATACATACGTTCACACGTTATATAAGACTCGCAAAAGTTTGTACTTACCTGAATCTTCTACTTACCTCGCTCGACGTGTAGACTGCACCCTCGAAGCTGGTAGAACTCTTCAATTCACCTCGCTGGACAGAAACCCGCAGACAGCACCTGAAACAATTTTAATTTATAGGATACAGAATACGTAGTATTCTCAAATTTATATAGGTTAAGATAGACTTAATTACTGACTAAATTATAAAATTATAAATATATATAAAACTTTTACAAACCTTATCACACTTAATTTGGACACAGCCCTCCGACATTTGCCACCATGTTCGGCTTCAGGACTCCCGTAAAGGACGGAAAAAGCAAGGTAGTGGACCCTCACAAGGTAAAATACCGTCCCGAAGTTGGAGAAAGTAGCTCCAAAGTCAGGCGGAGCATCGGGGAATGGGAGTCTGGTAAACAGGAGAAACCTAAGGCTCAGAGTTCTCCCAAATCGACCGCGGTGGAAACACAGAAACCGAAGGTCAAGCCAGCGACCAAACAGGAGGCAAAAGCCCCACCGCGGCGAGCATCTGTGGAAACACCATCCATTCCACAGACGCAGGAAAACTCCAAGTACAAGAACCGATTCTCCGAAGCGAAGGCCTGTCTGACAAAGGCGAAATTACATTTAGGGAACTCCAGGAACTTAAAGACGGAGATAAAGGAAGCGGTCCAACAAGCTATAGAGAGGTTGTACCAACTCGTGAAAGAGTCTGAACTGGAGGGGGGAGAGGGGCAGGGAGAAAGACCGTCGTCTCCTCCTGCCCCTGTCCTCTCTTCGGTCCACACTCAGACAGAGAAGGAACCGGTTTCCCCTCCTGCTCCTGTCCTCTCATCCGTCCAAACTCAGACCGAGACGGAATCAGCTTCTCCTCCTGTTTCTGCCCTCACCTCTGTCCATACACAGACCGAGGGAGGGTCGGAGGGGGAGAAGAAAGCAGGAACAAGCAAAAATGAAGGCGAAATACTTAGAAAAATGGAAGAGCACTCGAAGCTGCTCAGAGAAACCGCGGTAAAAATAGATAAAATGCAAGAAACGTTGGAAAACAGATCCTACGCGAGTGTGGCTGCGGCGTCCGTGAGGAAACAGCTCCCGGAACAGACCGCGCTGCACTCGGTGGTCGTCACCGCGAAGGACGAAAAGGAAACAGGAGAGGACATTCTAAGTAGAATAAGAAAGGCAGTAAATGCAAAAGAAGGGGAAATAACAGTGGAAAGAGTAAGAAAAGCAAAAGACAGAAAAGTAATCCTCGGATGCCGAACAGAGGCGGAGAGAGAAAAGCTCAAGGAAAGGCTTGGAAAAGCAAAACAACTTAATGTGGAAGAAATTAAAAATAAAAATCCACTCGTCATACTGAAAAATGTATTTCAGTACAATACCGACGACGAAATTCTCTCCGCACTGAGGAACCAAAATAGGAGCTTTTTTGGGGATCTAGATGGGAAAATAGAACTTGCCTATAAAAAGCGCACCCGAAACCCGCACACAACCCACGTCATCTTGAGGGTGTCCCCGGGTATCTGGCGACGATTGGTAGATGCCGGGACCGTTCGCATAGACCTCCAGCAGATAAGGGTAGAGGACCAGTCGCCGCTTGTCCAGTGCTCTCTCTGCCTTGGCTACGGCCACGGCAGACGATTCTGCGGAGAGACGCTGGAAAAGTGCAGCCACTGCGGAGGTCCTCACTTGAGAGCGAAGTGTGCGGACTGGCTTGCGGGTGTCGCTCCAACCTGCAGTAACTGCATCCAAGCCAAGATAGATAAAACGGACCATAACGCCTTCAGCCAGGAGTGCTCCATCAGGAGAAGGTGGGAGACGCTAGCGAGAGCCACCATAGCGTATTGCTAAGGTGGCTGAAGGCGGAATCCAGCGGTCCAAGCAGGTATTAAATGACGACGATACCCAGAAGACAATGGAAGAGGCCGTAGCCAGCGCTGACTTAAAGGGCAATGATACTTCAAACCACAGCGTGAGTGTAGAAAAAATTTGGCCACAAAATAGGATACGCAACTGGAACCAATTTCATGAGAAAATGGCCCAGTTAACGATAGGAAGCAACAGCAACACAGTACATACACACAAAAACACAAAAACATACAATAGAAATAAAAACAAAATTAAAAAATTTGTCAACTTACCGCTGTGGTTTGAAGTCTCGAAGTGTAGAAGTCGACACGCAGCGACCGTCCGAAGGAAAAGAATCGTCACCAAACACCTGCAACATAAATATCAAGGCTTCATTATAGCACAACGAAGTCCTTACTGCGATAAAAATAGAAAAAAGATAAATAAAAGAAATTTAGTTAGATAAGATATGGTGTTATATATATATTGATATATATATAAACAGCATAATATTATAAGAACATATAGATAAACAATTTGAAGTAAAATGTCACGTAGTAAGATGTAAGTAACTAGCAGATCGAAACAAAATACGCTGATTAAAATAAGTACCTCAAAAATAAAAATTAAATAACAAGAAATAATAATACGATAAACAAATTAAAGTCAAATAGAAATTGAGCCATAATATACAAAAATAATAAGATAGATATATACAACAAATAATCGTTGAAACAAACAAATTTTCCCACTAATATCCTAAAAACCCGAGTATTAAACACGAAACAGATACACAAAATCTCAGACCTCGCGTCGGAGGGTAAAGCGACCCCCCCGAAAAAGTGGGGGGGGGCATTAAAAAAAAAAAAAAAAAAAAAAAAAAAAAAACCTAACCTAACCTAACCTAACCTAACCTAACCTAACCTAACCTAACCTAACCTAACCTAACCTAACCTAACCTAACCTAACCTAACCTAACCTAACCTAACCTAACCTAACCTAACCTAACCTAACCTAACCTAACCTAACCTAACCTAACCTAACCTAACCTAACCTAACCTAACCTAACCTAACCTAACCTAACCTAACCTAACCTAACCTAACCTAACCTAACCTAACCTAACCTAACCTAACCTAACCTAACCTAACCTAACCTAACCTAACCTAACCTAACCTAACCTAACCTAACCTAACCTAACCTAACCTAACCTAACCAACAATTGTTGGAAGATAATAAAATAAATAAAGATGAAATAGAAAAAATCACAAACAAAAAGGAATTAGATCAGATAGTAGAAAAATATATAAAAGCCATAATAGAGACATCTAATAATAGCATACCCAAACTAAAACAAAATGAAAAAATCAACTTACCATGGTGGTCCAAAAAACTTACCAAGCTGAAGTCAGAAGCTCTCACGAAGAAACGTCGAATCCGATGCGCAGCTCCGATCCGCAGACAGAAGACCGTTGATGAGTACCTGAAATCAAAAGAAGAATATGAGAATGAAGCCAGAAATGCACAGACCTCGAGTTGGATGGAGTACTGTGCAAAACAAGAAAAGGAGGGATTATGGGAAGGGATCTACAGAGTACTAAAGAATTCATCAAAGAGGCACGAGGATTTGCCCCTAGTAAGGGAAGGAAGGGTGCTGGATGCAAATGAATCTGCCAAATTACTATCAGAAACATTTTACCCGGAAGACTCCGAGACTGAGGACAATGCTGACCACCGACAGATAAGAGAGGATGCCGACCAAGTAAACGGATGGAATGATGATGAACAACATGATCCACCGTTTACCAAGGAAGAGCTCAGAGCTGCGGTGGGAAGCTTCAACCCTAAAAAAGCTCCGGGAAAAGATGGCCTCACTGCAGACATTTGCAGCCGGGCGATACAGCAAGACCCTGAATTGTTCCTTGCTCTGGCAAACAGGTGCCTGACACTAAGCCTCTTTCCAACCACCTGGAAGGAGGCAACGGTGATAATACTAAGGAAACCAGGCAAGGACAATTATACACAACCCAAGTCCTACAGACCAATAGGCCTACTTCCCGTTATGGGGAAAATCCTCGAGAAGATGATGATTGGGCGCATCAAATGGCATCTACTCCCGAGGATGAGCCAACGCCAATATGGATTCATGCCCCAAAAGAGCACTGAGGACGCCCTCTATGACCTTGTCCAATACATCCGAGACAAGATACACCAGAAAAAGCTCGTGACAGTTATATCACTGGACATAGAGGGCGCCTTTGACAGTGCATGGTGGCCAGCCATAAGAATCCGATTGGCAGAGGAGAATTGTCCCGTAAATCTTAGGCGAGTAATGGACAGCTATCTTCAGGATAGACGTGTAAACGTCAGATATGCTGGTCAGGAGCACGCCAAGACAACGAGTAAAGGATGCGTCCAAGGTTCTATTGGCGGACCCATCTTGTGGAACCTTTTATTGGATCCACTGCTAAAAGGACTCGAGCAGCGCGGTGATTATGGCCAGGCATTTGCGGATGACGTGGTCCTCGTATTTGACGGCAACACGGCACAAGAGGTGCAAGGGAGGGCCAATGCCGCCCTAGCCTTTGTTCAGCAGTGGGGTGTCAGGAACAAACTGAAGTTTGCACCACACAAAACAAACGCAATGGTTGTAACAAGAAAACTTAAATACGACACACCACTGCTGAGGATGGGCGGGGTCGACATCGGCCTATCTAAAGAGATCAAGATCCTGGGTGTAACCGTAGATGAAAAACTTACATTTAACAGCCATATAGTTAACACCTGCAAAAAAGCTGTAGACATCTACAAAAGGTTAGCTAGAGCAGCCAAAGCCAGCTGGGGGCTGCACCCAGAGATAATACGCGTCATCTATCTCGCCACCATTGAACCCATCATGCTGTATGCTGCGAGTGCCTGGGCCGCGGCATCGAAAAAACTGGGAGCGCAGAAACACCTGAACGCGGTGCAAAGAGGCTTTGCTCAAAAATTGACCAAATCCTACCGTACGGTCTCACTAAACGCAGCTCTATTGTTGGCTGGGATACTCCCTCTTGATCTCAGAATACAGGAAGCAGCCGCACTGTATGAGGCAAAGAGAGGGGTGTCCCAGCCAGCAATGGGAGACATACAGGTGGAGAGAATGGTGAGATACAAAAAGACACCCCACCCTGCACGGCATATGCGCCCGGAGTATACCAGCCTGGTAAACCAACAAGAGATTGACAACTATACCTGTGCAGTCAAAATATTTACAGATGGCAGTAAGATAGAGGGTCAGGTCGGGGCAGCGCTGTCCGTATGGAAGGGAGGGACAGAGACCAAAACCCTCAAATTAAAACTTGCACCATACTGTACTGTTTACCAGGCTGAGCTCTTGGCCATATGCCGGGCAACAAAAGAGATCCTCAGGCGCTCGGAGGAAACTTACGGCGTGTTCAGCGACTCTCGATCCGCACTGGATACAATTAAGGAACCAAGCTCAACCCATCCCCTAGCAGTGGAGGTACGTGACAACTTAATGACCTGCAAAAATCAGAAAAAAGAAGTAACACTATTCTGGATTAAGGCCCACGCAGGGTTATTGGGAAACGAGCGAGCCGATGAGTTGGCAAAGGAAGCGGCACTCAAACTAAAAAAGGCCCCGGACTACTACGAGTGTCCGGTTTCATTTGCCAAAAGAAACATTCGAGAGAACTCTAATGGCGAATGGAACCGGAGGTACAAGTCTGGAACAACTGCTGGAGTTACAAAACTCTTCTTCCCGGATGCCGTGGAAGCGTACAGAATAGTAAAAAAGCTCGAATTAAACGGCATCCTTACTCAGGTCCTAACTGGGCACGGTGGGTTCTCAGAGTACCTAAAACGCTTCAAGTGCAAGGAGGACCCATCGTGCGCCTGTGAACCTGGTGTGGAGGAAACGGTGGCGCATATATTGCTCGAATGCCCAATGTACGGCCTAAAAAGATATGAGACAGAACAGGTGCTAGAAACTGAAATAAAAGCTGAAAACCTAAACATATTAATGAGAGAAAACACCCTAAGAGACAAATTCCTAAATTATTGTACTGAAATAGCGACACAAGTGATAAAACGAAATAAATAGATAAATAATGTATGGTGCATATATATTATGAGAATATATATTGACAGCATAAAAGTAAAATAAGAAAAAGCAAATATAAATGAAAAAGTACAGTAATAAGAATAATAATAAATAATAAAATAGTAAAAAAAAAAAAAAAAAAAAAAACAATAATAAAAAACACTTGATAAAAATAAAATACATAAAAAACCTAACTTCATAATCCTCCCCCCCCAAACTTGTCAAAAAACTATAAAAAAAAAAAAAAATATGTAGAGCCCAGAAAATAAAACAACTAAAAAAATAAATTTGCATTACCCCTCCCTTGACCAAGTGTAAAGAAAAATATGTAAATTTAAATATTAAGTACATCATAAAACTCAGTAAATCGTTAAAATCGAACAGGAAACCTAAAAAGTTAACAAAATAAAAACGACAAATAAAGTCTCTGACGTTCGTTCGTCAGAGGGAATAAAACGTAGTCCCCAAAAAACATGGGGCATAAATAAATAAAAAAAAACCTAACCTAACCGGGGCCGGAGTGGTCAAATCAGCAATAGCCGTGTTTGACCAAGACGTCAGCGTAACCCTCTGCCCAGACCTTACCACGAACAACATCACGGTAGTTAAAATCAAATCTAGTGCATGGGAGATGGCAGCAGTGTCATTCTACTTTGAGCCAGACCTACACAACCTAGACGCCTACCTGGAGCAACTGAGGAGTATAACGCAGAGAATAGGAACCGGGAAAATAATCATAGGAGGTGACGCCAATGCTAAGAACACATGGTGGGGTAGCAAGAAAGTGGATCAGAAAGGTGAAGACTTGGCAGGGACACTGGAAGAATTGAGCTTACAGGTACTCAACGATGGCGACACTCCAACCTTTGACACGGTAAGGGGAGGGAAAACCTACTCGAGCTTTGTAGACGTAACTGCTTGCTCAGCGGAGATGATGAACCTGGTGGAGGATTGGAGGGTTGAAGAGGGATTGACAAGCTCCGATCACAACACCATCATGTTCAATGTAAGATTAACTAAAGCAAAAGGCACACATATTAATAGGACAACTAGAATCTACAATAGCAAAAAAGCAAATTGGTCCCAGTTTCATGCTAAACTGGCCAATTTGCTAATAGAACAAAAAATAACATTGGAAGAAATTAATAAAATAGATAACAAAATAGAATTAGAAGAAATAGTAAAACAGTACACAAACACAATTATAGATGCAGCTAATAGTGAAATACCTAAAAAGAAATCAAATGAAGTACTTACATTGCCGTGGTGGTCGGAGGAGCTCGCCAAGCTCAAAGGAGAGGTCGCCACCAGGAGACGTCGAATCCGCTGCGCAGCACCAGTCCGGAGGCAGAAAGTCATCGATGAGTACCTGAAAGCAAAAGAAAAATATGAGACACAGGAAGAGGCAGCCCAAATACAAAGCTGGAAGGAGTTCTGTGGGAGACAAAACAAGGAAGGACTGTGGGAGAGTATATATAGGGTAATCAATAGAACGACCAAAAGACAGGAGGACCTTCTACTAATAAAGGACGGGAAAGTGCTGGACAACAAAGAGTCTGCAGGCTTGTTGGCAGAAACATTCTACCCGATGGATGACCCGGAGGAGGACAACGCTGATCACCAAAATACCAGAACACTAGCTGACAAAGTAAATGACGCGGATCATAATGAGGATTATGATCCGCCGTTTACTAAAGAGGAGCTCAACTTCGTGGTGAACAGCTTTAGCCCTAAAAAGGCCCCGGGATTTGATGGGTTGACTTCCGACATCTGCGGCCACGCAATCGCCCACGATCTCCAGATTTACCTATCACTGGCAAACAAGTGTATGCAGCTTAGCCTTTTCCCGGCTATTTGGAAAGAAGCCACAGTGGTTGTCTTGAGGAAGCCGGGAAAGGATTCATATACCACCCCTAAATCATACAGGCCAATAGGCCTTTTGCCAGTGATGGGTAAAATCCTGGAGAAATTGATAGTGGGAAGACTAAAGTGGCACCTTGTACCGCGACTCAGCTCACGCCAATATGGGTTCATGCCACAAAGAAGCACAGAAGACGCCCTCTATGTCCTTGTACAACATATACGCGAAAAGCTGGAACGGAAAAAACTGATAACGATGATATCCTTGGACATAGAGGGCGCATTCGATAGTGCGTGGTGGCCGGCAATCCGCGTCCGGCTGGCTGAAGAGCGATGCCCAGTCAATATACGCAGAATAATGGATAGCTATTTGGAAAACCGAAGAGTTAAGGTCCGGTATGCCGGAGAAGAAATAGCGAGGCAAACGACGAAAGGTTGCGTCCAAGGGTCCATAGGAGGCCCAATATTGTGGAACCTTTTACTGGACCCACTATTAAAAGGTCTTGAAAGTCGGGGCGAATACTGTCAGGCGTTCGCGGATGATGTGGTGCTTGTCTTTGACGGTGACACGGCTTTAGAGGTGCAGGGCCGGGCAAATGCCGCCCTCGCCTATGTTCAGCAGTGGGGTGTCAAAAACAAACTAAAATTTGCACCGCACAAAACTAAAGCAATGGTAATCACTCGGAAGCTAAAATATGACACCCCACTGTTGAAGATGGGCCGGGTCGACATCGACATAGTAAAGGAGATAAAGATCCTTGGGCTCACGATAGATGACAAACTGACATTCAACAGTCATGTTGTTGACGTGTGCAGGAAAGCCACAAATATTTACAAACATCTGTCGCGAGCCGCCAGGATCAGTTGGGGTCTGCACCCAGAAGTGATCCGAACGATGTATGTGGCAACCGTCGAGCCGGTGATACTGTATGCTGCCAGTGTATGGGCGAACGCTACAAATAAAATTGGCATACAGAAGCAACTGAACGTTGTGCAGAGGGGTTTTGCGCAGAAACTGACCAAAGCATACCGCACGGT